>CM061223.1:84325903-84682335 GCA_030844895.1 Ambrosia x helenae
ACATATGCCTTTATATAGGCCATTACATATGAAAGGTATTATATACATAGGAGGATATTATGCCTATATACAAAGAATTGGTTGACTATGATAATAAATTATAATTAGGGTGAATGGAGCCTTGACTTAGGAGAGATTTGAGGCATGTAATGGGATGGAATATTCTATTCCCTTATAGTCACTAATTATGTATGATAGTATACAAGCTTTTAAACTTACTATTACATATAAGAACTACTAACTGCATATATATTCACAGACATAGTTAGTTTGGTTAAAATCTATTTTTTTGTATTTTGATTGATGTTAGGAACTTTGATTACAAATGTTGCTAAGTCGGTTAGATGTAGCCTATGATATTAGACACTAGGTAAATCTCTAGCTAATAAGTGATAATTAATTACCCCCACCATGCACGCCTCTTAAATCAATCATAATCGTGACATATCATTTGATACCAATTCGGTTGTTGTCACACACCTCTCAAATTCCACATGCGGGGTTTTACCGCGAGGCGCGTGACACACCAGGATCTCAGTCAACGATCACAATAAACATACAACAAACATGCATTCATATATATTTTAAAACTAAAATATCATGCTTTGAGCCGTAAACCAGCAGCAAAGCATTTCTGTTTATAACCAAAAGACATATCATTGTTTACAAAAACATTGTTTATTATGCTTCAAAATATTAGACGTTGTGCATGACTTCGTGCGCCTAGCCCATTGACTGCTACCTTAGCGACCTGAGAAAACAATGCCAAAAATGTCAACATATAATGCTGGTGAGTTCATAGGTTTTTCTTTTATAAAAGCGTTATTATAAGTTCAGTAAGATCATATCTGTTACTACTATGTTATGAGAACGTTAGCTAGACGTTAAGTGTTGCTACTACTGCGGTTGGGAACCCATTACTAAACCGGTATAAGTGTTGAAGCCAGCCCAGACGGACGGGATTACCGATGCCTCGGTAACCCCCAAAGTATTAGAGACAATATGCACTCGCCCGGCTCCCAGCCGTCGGGTGGGGTTTGTAAGGCCCAATAGATCTATCCACATTTCCCCCGTTGTGCATCCCCGCACATTCATGGTTTCCCCTGGGACTTTCCATAAAAGCCGCATAGTACATGAAGTAACCATAGTATAATATGATCTTTAATGAGTAAATAAGTAAGTAGCATGTTTCTCCCCCGAAAGCAAAACGGTAAAAGTGGGGCTGTGACACTCACCTCGGATTGTGTTACTTGAAAATAGTTAAGTAATTATGCTATGATAGCCCCAAATAGCGGCGACCTATCATAAGATGTGTATAAGTTTCCGGACTAATAACCCGCAGGTTAACTAGTCCCCGAATGTCTAGACCATGACCATAAACGTTTGAAAACACCTTGACTGTTAAACCGACCGTAACCAGAAAAGACTCGACATCCCATTGGTGACCACATCCCACGTGTTAGACAAATACAAGAAATCATGCAACATATGCAATTAAACACTTAATACGCGCAAGAGTTCACCTAGTCTAGCATAATGTTCAATTAACGCATAAACAGGTCCGAACACGTGTTACTAAGCCATTGGTGTATCCCGGGGTTCCTATCATGTTCCTAGGTGTCAAATCATGTTCCGGGATGTCAAAATACGTTTACGACAGCAGTACACGCGATTAGGAAACTTACATGCGATTAGGAAAAGTCAACTAGTGAAATAGGGAGTTCAAACTGGCGAGTAGGGTGCTATTCGCCTGATGTATCAGGCGAATAGACTGTAATCGCCCGATACATCAGGCGAATAGAATCCTATTCGCCCCAAGCACTGCTGTCGCGCGTTTTCGCTCGTTAAACCCTCCAAATCATATCCGAAACATGTAAAAACACCCGATATCAAAACTAAACTATTAGCCAAGCCATTCCAAGCAAAAACCCCCCAATTTATCTCTGCTCTAACGCTTCGGTGCGATTATTTCCAAAAATGGCAAAATACTAGGTTTCATTAACTATGAAATCTTTCCTTAAGTAGTAAAGATCAGATTACACCTCCTATAACTTGCATATCATCATCCTATGTTATAGCATCATTCTAGCATGATTCCTAACCATAAACAAGCAATGAATCATATCATAACATCCTAATTCTTCAAGAATCACCCAAATGGGTCAAAATGCATACTTTCATCTAAACACTATAACAATAGCTTAAACTCATAGATAATCATCCTAACAACTCCTACACATCAGAAGTACGTCAAATTCATGGAAACATTCATGTTATAATCACCAAAAATCATTATATGCATCAATACTTCACATATAGCAAGTATTATGGTGTAGACTTGTTTTAGAACTCATTTCCAAGGTTTTAAAGACTCATTTTTATCAAAATAAGGTCTGGACTTTTGGGGAACCAAAACAATAACATTACAAAGGTTTAGGATGAAGAACACACCTTGGATTCTATCAAAGAAAGGCGTGTAAGCTTGGAAATGGTGAGTTTTGAAGCAAAACAAGTTCCAGAGGTGTTTCAAGGTGTGTGGGAGGCTTAGGATCAGTTAGGGTTGCACAAATGGTGTTTGGGGAGTCAAGGGTTGTATTTATAGGTGTTTTGACTCGTGCACATCAGATCAGGCGAGTAGGGCTCCTAATCGCCTATATATTGGCGATTAGAGCCCTATTCGCCATCAGACTTCCTCTAATCGTCTATACATGTGGCGATTAGGAGCTCTCCAGGCTCCTAATCGCCTGTATGTTCCAGAACGGGTTTTTGGCGCGTTAAACACTATTTTAACACATATAAACACGTATTCACATACCGACAAGTCACATAATGATTACAAACACATAATGCACGATAACTAACACGTTTACATCCGTTCACCAATTCACGGGACTCGGGACTTGCGTGTGTACGTTAAACCCAGCGATTCCACGAATCACCAATCCTTGTACACATGGTTATGGACCGACCCCCCGATGATCCCGCGGATCATCGTAACGACTCCCGATGATTCCCAGAATCATCGTAACGACTCGACTGACCCAGTTAAGTACGTAATATGCATGACTCGCTAAGGTAGACTTACTAGTTTAGTCAATGTTACTAACCTGAGTTTGCCGGGTGTCACAGTTGTTTTTTTCTCGTGTTCACATCACAGCTTTAAAATGTTTTACGAAGTGACAAAGTTATACATAGACTTCTCTCGAGCAAGGTGTGCAAGTGTAGAATTAGAAGTAGGTTTTATGGGTTATCGAATATTGATCTTTTAAAAAAATTCCTGAAAAACGACTTATTTCTTTAACAATATACACATTTTATCACTTCATATTGGATTTATCTATCCCGGGAAGCACCCGGGGATAATCTAGTAGATATATTAATGATAGTTTGATAAGCATGACTTTTACAAAAAAAAAAATCTAAATACATTTAAGTAGTCCCCCCACTTATGGTATAGTGGCGTGGGAAATGAGAGTTAGGACTTGGGCCTGAAAGGTCTCAAGTTCGAATTCGATCCAACCCATGTTTTATCGATTTTTAACTCTCGTGCCTTTAGGCGGGCGGAGGTCGGGTTTTCCCTGGCTGGTGGAACTATCGTGGGCCTTCGGCTACTAGCGTTGTCTACGTTTGCGGGCGTATGTGGTCCCTTTAGCCATGGGTTACCCCGGGTAGTCGGGGCATTAGCCTTCGGCTACCCAGCGTTGTCTGCGTTCGCGGGCATATGAGGTGCATTTGGCCATGGGTTACCCCGGTAGTCAGGATATTATGCTTAGTTGGTTTTTAAAAAAAATACATTTAAGTAACAATTTCTTAAATTCAAATACCACGTAATTTTATATAGGGAAAATCACCAAAATAGCCCCTTTAACCGAGGGACTTACGAGAATAGCCCCCCCGTCTCTTTGGAGAGACGGTTCACGTTTCTCAATTCCGTCTGAGGCGTCTCCCCGAGACGGCTTGGTTTCCAACCAATAAAAGTGCAACACGTCTCCGGTGACGTCTTTTCCAGTTTTGAAAACGTCTCCGGTGACGTGTCAGATTTATATAAATTAATTTATGTTATAACTTTATTATGATAGAACTTTATTTAAATAAAATTTTAAATAAACTAGTCATTCGATTAATTATTAAATAAAATTCTAAATAAAATATTCATTCGATTAAAAAAGATAAAATAAATACATAAACATTACAAAGTAAATAAAAATAAAATAAACATAGGCTACGCGTTAAGCCTATCCCTCGTCATTTGCCAAACAGAGACGTGTTTGAATTGTTTGTCTTTCTTTCTTGGACTCATACACTTTTTGGGTATATCGGATGGCCATGTCTTCGGGCATATCCGAGGGTACCGCTCGAAGCGTTCGATTATGGTACGCGTTGAAGATTTGACACTTGGTCTTCAAGTCATTCCACTTACGGTTTAGTGAATCGATGCTTCGGTTAGAGCCTCCCACCAACCGATTGTACTCATTTAGAATTCGGTACCACTTGTTGGTCGGGTGTGGGCTTTCTTCGACAAGTTGACAGGCTGCTACTAGGGCTATCTCTTGTTCTTCCGTCCATCGACTTGGTGCCATATTCTTGTGTAAGAAGGAAACGGTTTTAGGGTGGTGGTAGAGGAGGAGTTTCGGACGAAGTTAGGGACGGTGATGGGATGGAGACGGAGGTTCATGGTATATATAGGGTGGTGGTAGAGGAGGAGACGTCTCGGGAATCAGGGGACATGAGAAACTGAAACGACGAAGAAGACACGGTACATGGGAAACTGAAACGACGAAGGAGACTCCGAAGACGTGTTGCACTTTTATTGGTTGGAAACCAAGCCGTCTCGGGAGACGCCTCATACGAGATTGGGAAATGTGAACCGTCTCTCCAAAAAGACGGGAGAGAGCTATTCTCATAAATCGCTTGGTCAACATGATATTTTGGTGATTTTCCCTTAAGAATTCAGACTCACAACACCTTTATAAATCGTTAGACCACTAGATTATGATCGATTTTATATAAATCTAAATGTGTCCTGGATGTTTCTATTTAAAATTTAGAATCATATTTTTATAGATATTACGACTGTATGAGCATCATGTAAATTTTCCAAAGAGTTGTGTTTAATAGATCTATCTATCTATATATATATATATATATATATATATATATATATAAAGAAAACGTATATACTGTCAAGGCGTGTAATGGAGGCCTCAACCTTTCATTCAGAGTCCCATGTGGCATCATAATGAAAAGTTTTTGGTGTTTTTGAATTATTTTCTTTTTTAATTAAATTGAGTTATTTTAGGAAAAAAAGAATTTAAAAATAAATTTAAAATTTTTCTCTCATATTTCCTCCCATAATTTTTAAACGTTTATATCTTTTATATACGGGATTTTTTAAAGAAAAAAATTACACCAAATTAACGAGCGTTTTATTATCTTTCCAACGAGTACCATAATGCTATATAAAAACGGAGAAAAAATCGACTATTTTTTGTGGGGTTTCGTTCATACAGGAAAAAAACACACAAAGTGTTCATGTTATTCATTAATCATGTTTTTTCTTTTAAACCAGGTTCTTATCTACGATGTTGAAATCAGCCCAATCGCCATGTTATCATTGGAATTTTACTAGGTATACTTCATCAAGAAAAGTTAGGAGAAAGAATCGCGCAACACTGCAACACATGGTGTCAGCTTATAGCAAGGTTATTTTTTTATTTATTTAATTACAAGAGTAATAATTATTACTATTAGTATTAGTATTATTAAAATAGTTATATTTTTTCAACCCCGGGACGCTCCCGAGAAGAATTGATAGTTGCTGACGTGACGTTCAATGGTGGCCTCAACCATCTCTTGATTATGCCACGTGGCATAATGAGATGCAATGGTTACAACTTTCAACTTAAGTGTTTGTTTAGTTGATTAGGTTATGAATTATAAGAGCCATTAGAATGTGAGAAATTAGAGAGATGTGATGAGTTTTTGAATAGTTGCAGCTTACATAAGTGATTCTTTAGATGATTACTGATTAGGTTTTAGATTAGAGAATATGAGTTATTACTGATTAGAATACTATGAACATGCAATGATTGAGAGATTTTGTGGTTAGTTAACTTGAGTCATTTGCAATAGGTTATCACGTAAAATTAGATTTTTCAACCTCGGGACCCTCCCGGGTAATCAGCTAGTGTTTTATATAGTAAAATGTTAAATACATGACTTCTCTCTTTTGTAGATCTCTAAACTACAACTTTATGAGTAAAGTTGATTATAAATATACATGTTTATTTAGATATGTATGACTGTATCTATTTATTTAATAAAAGTGAATATAACTCTTATATGTAACAAACTAACAATTGATACAATAAAGATGTTTAGAAAGCTACTTTTTATATTTCGGGTAACTATATGAGTAATTGGTATATGGTACTACATGCTTCATAGCTAAGAAAACTTATAAGCATGTTCATACTACGTACTTCATCTTTTTGCGACACAGAACTATAAGATAAAAACATAAAGATTTGAGTCTTAGTCATAAACTTGAGATTTTATTTGGAGAAGTTTATATATATATAGCACTATGCGTAGTGACGTGTGCCATGCACCTCACCCCATCATGGCGCGCCATACACCAAAACGAGCAAAACAAAAGGGCGGCGACAAGGGCTGCTCGCCAAGTAGGCATGGGCATAACGAGTATGAAGATGGATTTGAAAGGGTATCCGCCACCAATCACGTGCACACACATTAATTTTCATTTCTTTAATTTGATTTTTTAGTTAAACCACTACAACAATATAAAAAGATGGTTTGGTTAAAGCCCTACTCTTCGTGAAAGTTCGTTTTACACTTTTTAGTGAAGCCATTAGACCATGTGTGTAACATTTCGCATTGAAATCTTATGTACGTTACGATTATTAATAAAACATCGAACTTTTTATCATTATCGTGCCCTTTAAAAAAATGTTTCATGACACATTTGGACCCCTAGTACTATGCTATAAGTATATTATATATATATATATATATATATATATATGGTAAATAATTGTCAAAAAAAATATTGCCTGGGCCGGGATTCGAACCCAAACCCATGGCCGGTTCAACATACACCCACAACAAACTAACTGATATACACCACATATCTGTCAAAGCATCCACTCGTTTTATTTTTATATCAAGTTTAGAATCTAGCAGTTGACTTTCTAAGTCAACTGCAAGAACAATCAACCATAATTATCATCCAATTGTGTTACAATTCAAATATGGTAAACTGAGATTGACGCGTTTGACTTATTCGCGTCCATAACACGCCAATTATCATCAAAACCTTCCTAATTGTGTCCAATTACGCGTTCATAATTGAAACCCAAAGTCAACTTACCAATTCGCATCACTAGAACCCCACACTATAAATTGAACCCTTCATTTCACTCTGAACTCGCCGATATCACTATCCTCATCTTCAATTTCTGATAAAAACATCTTTACAAGCCCAATTGTTTCGTGTTTGACTTTTTTGTTTGACCGCTCAATAATCACGATTAAAGCTTTGTAAGTTTTAAATTTTTGTTGGGTTTTGTTCATCGGCCCTCTACAAACAATAACCCTATGTTTAATCCGGTTATTGTTTGTTAAATCTGATTATTGCATAAACTAGGGCTCGACACTTTGAAATTGGGGATAAACTTCTGCAGACATTGTGTTTATAATTAAAACAGAGACAAGACAAACACAACCACTGATCTAGATCAAGTGGTTGTGTCTGTCTGTTTGTCAACCAGGGAACACGGGTTCGAGTCCCACAATTCACGGCTTTTATTCTTTTCTTTTATAAAGATTTTAAATGTGTTTCAAGCATAATTATATAATTATTTCTAACTAAGATTAATCGTTCTCAGGGTCTAGACCAGATGGTCTAGACTTGTGATGTTAAACATGAACCGGTCCCAGACCCGGGTTCGAATCCTAGCTTGTGCAAAACAATTTGTTTTCCTTTTTAGATTTATATATATATATATATATATATATTCACTAGTATTTTAAAAATGGTTTTAAAATACTAAAACTCTTTTATAAATTCTACAAAAATTATTTTATGATGTTTTAATAGAAAAGTTTATTATACAATTTTTAGTTTTCCAAAAATTATTTATTTAATATATATAATAAATATTTCAAGTTTATTCTATTATAATTATAAAATTCTATAAAAATATCAAAACGATTATATAAATTTCCACAAAAATTATTCTGAATTTATAAAACATTAAAAATTTCTGAAATGATTTTTATTTCTGAAAAATCATTTATTTAATATTTTTAATCAATTTTTGTTATATTTAATCATAAATAAATCATAATAAATTCATTTTTCAATATTTTTGCAGCAAAATTTTATATAAATTATTTCTGTCCATTTAACAGAAATACAAATTTTAATTTAAAAATTCTTTAATTTTAATATTTTTAGATATTAAAGTTATATTTTGACAAATTGAAATAAATAGATTAAATATTCTATTTTTAAGAAAATAATTTTATAAAAATTATTTTCATACTTAAAACTCTATAATGTTACCATCTTTAATCTAAAGTTTACAAAAAGACTTTTGTTTATTTATTTATCGAATTTCTTTTATTTATTAAACAATTTGATTATTAATCAAATAAATACTTATCCCCAAATTCGAAACCCTAGAAAATACTTGTAGACTAGAAAGACTTAGACTTATTTGTTACCTTATACATAGGGTAATACTTGGCAACTTTGGGCTACACAATATTCTATTTCTCGAGACTTAATACTTTGCTAAGGTGAGTTTACGTAACCATGTTTATGCAATTCTTTATACTTGCAACATTATACTTAAGCAATTCTACATACATGTCTAGTTGTAAACTTTAATGCCTCATGACTTAGACAACTACTGTTAGACTTAAACTTCAGCATACATAATCATTATCTATGGCCAAGCCGGCGATACTCAATAATAGATCTATTGGATTGACAATCCCACCTAGATTCGTTGACCATCTTTTATGGGGAGCGCGGGTGATTGTTATCATTCCAACGTGATATTAAGGTGAACTGTGGATGATGGGATGGACCTAAACTTGTCGGAGGTTTGATTATGTGCATACTATACTTCTTGTTTATTCATGTAGACTTAAACTTACACTAGACATATGAATTGCTAAACTTTTATTCTTAAACTTAATTGCTTGACATGGCTTATGTATTCTCACCAACTTCTAGTTGACCCCCCCCCCCATTTTTACAACTCAACAGGAAATAATGATGCTTGAAGTCTAGAGAGTTAGCATGAGGAGACAATTTGAAGTTTATGCTTTGTTTGGCTTTCTGATGTATTAGAATTCCATTCAAGACTTGTTATGTATTTTCAATTTTGGATATTTTACTTTAATTAAATTTCAATTAAAACTTGAATACCATGTGCTACTGTATACTCATTCTTAAGTGACACCTCGATGTTTCCGCCATCGGTTGGGGTGTTACAGATTGGTATCAGAGCCTTGGTTATAGGGAATTAGGTTATTAGAAAAATAATCTAGACTATAACCTTAGGGATTTAAACAGTACTTGCTTCTCTTACTTGTAACCCTAATTTCTTCCTTAATCTTATCCCTATCCTACACCTTATACAACCCTAAGCCTTACAAGTGACTGCTCTTATTCGTCTGCTGCAATCCTGATCCACCATTAGATTAATAGGACAAAATCCTCAGGTTTAGCCTGAACCACCTTGAGATCTCGTCGAAGTTCTAGATTTTAATAACGAACACGTGCAATCTGGAAGGGTGAACGCCTGTATTCTGAGTCTTCTGTCTAGGCTGGCATTGCACATATATCCCAATCAGACGAGGGACCCGGATGCCTACCTGGGAATTCTCGGGATGAGTGTTCACTTATAGGCTAAAGCATGTCTTCACTATGTTATTAGAATCTAGAATCTTTGATAAGTCAACGTTTTCGTTTATTCGTTTTAATTAATGAATAAATGATTACATTCCTTATATTACCTCATTCATTTCATTGTGTCTCTTACAGATCATGCCTCCACGTCGCAGCACTCGCAATAACAGTGGTGAAAACTAAGAGGAAAGTAGCAATAACCACAACCATAACCACGACGCTAACCACAACAACAACAACAACAACAACAATGGCGTTGATGCTCAACTGGCTGCGATCATCTCTCAACAAATGGCACAACAGATCGCGACTCTGGTTCCTAACTTACTGGCTCAAGTCATCCAGATGAACGGAAACGGCAATGGAAACGGAAACGGCAACGGAAACGGCAATGGAAACCACAATGGAAACGGGAATGGAAACGGGAATGGTCTCCCAACTTGCACTCTTAAGCACTTTAATACCTGTAATCCCCCTAAGTTCAGTGGAGATGAAGGAGCTACGGGTCTTCTACAATGGTTCGAGGGTATTGAGAATACCTTCATTAACAGTGAGTGTCCCGATAACTTTAAGGTCCGTTATGCCATGAGTGTTCTTCACAAACGAGCACTCACTTGGTGGAATGAGGAAAAGCGTACCCGCGGAGCTGAAGTTGCACTTGCTATGACCTGGGATCAAGTCAAGGATATTATGAAAAATGAGTTTTGTCCCCGTAACGAGGTTAAGAAACTGGAAGACGAGTTCCACACCCTTGCTCAAGATAGTGGGGAAAACCTTGCTTATAATACCCGCTTTCACGAGCTCAGTTTGATGTTGCCCCATAAAGTTACTCCCCTACCTATAGCCATCGAGAAGTATATCGGTGGCCTACCCATGCAAATCCAGGACACGGTATGGGGAAGGAATCCTGCCACCTTGGAGGAAGCTAAACGCCTGGCGGCTACTCTCACCGATAATCATGTGAAGAACGGTACTCTCTTTCGCAAGAACACCAAGAAGACTGCTGCAAAAGACACTCCTCAGCCCGCAATTGAGGTTAAGCCTGAGACCTCAACCAACAGGAAGCGTAAGGCTAGGAACTACATGGTTGCTACCACCCCACCTGCAGTGCAAAACCTAGCCAAGAAACCGTATGTCGAGAACCACCCTCTTTGTAACACTTGTCAATACCACCATCTTGCTGACAGACCATGCCGCCAATGTAATAACTGCAAATGGTATGGACACTATACCAATGCTTGCCAAGCCCCTGCCACTCAAAACAACCCTGCCAGAAATAATCCAGCTCCTAATGCTTTAAATGGTAGGCATGTTTGTGGCCAGTGCTATGAATGTGGAAGTACGGAACATTATAGGGATGCTTGCCCTAGACTTGGAAACCAAAACCAGAACCGCAACCGAAACCAGAACCGCAACCAGAACCAAGGTGCTCGAGGTCGCGCATACAACCTCAATGCTAACCAGGCCCGCGACAACAACGAGGTGGTTAATGGTACGTTTCTCGTTAATAACCATTATGCATCCATATTATTTGATTCGGGTGCTGATAAGTCATTTGTATCACTAAAGTTTGAACCCTTACTTAACTTACCCCAAACTAACCTAGAGGAACCTTTAGTGGTAGAGGTAGCTAATGGGAAGTCTATCTCGATCGATTCTATTATTCGTAACTGTGTGTTGAACCTCGATAAACATACTTTCTCTATCGATCTCATTCCTATGCATCTTGGAAGCTTTGATGTCATAGTAGGCATGGATTGGTTGTCAACCCATCGTGCTGAAATCCTATGCTTTGAGAAAGTCATTCGCATTCCTCTTGAATCTGGTGATATTTTGAAAATCTATGGTGAGAAGCCTTGTGGCGAGCTTAAGCTCATGTCTTGTACTACTGCTAAAAAATACTTATGAAAGGGGTATACGGCTTTCTTAGCTAACGTGATAGAAAAGAAAGACAAGGGCAAAAGTATCCAAGACATCCCAATCATTCGGGACTATCCTGAAGTTTTTCCAGAGGATTTACCTGGTTTGCCTCCTGCTCGACAAGTGGAATTTAGGATCGATCTTGTTCCTGGTGCAAATCCTGTCGCCAAAGCTCCTTATCGTCTTGCACCCTCTGAGATGCAAGAACTTGCCAGTCAACTACAGGAACTTTCTGATAAAGGTTTCATTCGCCCCAGTTCTTCTCCATGGGGAGCCCCTGTTTTGTTCGTTAAGAAGAAAGATGGATCTCTCAGGATGTGTATCGACTATCGCGAACTCAACAAACTCACCATCAAGAATCGTTATCCCTTGCCTAGGATTGACGATCTTTTCGATCAACTTCAAGGAGCAACCCATTTCTCGAAGATTAATCTTCGTTCTGGTTATCATCAGCTTAGAGTCCACGATGAAGACATTCCCAAGACAGCTTTTCGTACACGTTATGGTCATTACGAATTCATGGTCATGCCGTTTGGATTGACCAACGCTCCCGCAGTGTTTATGGATCTAATGAATCGGGTTTGTAGACCCTACCTTGACAAATTCATGATCGTCTTCATCGACGACATTTTGATTTACTCAAAATCAAAGTCCGATCACGAACAACTTCTTCACTCAATTTTGGGCCTCCTAAAGAAGGAACAACTGTATGCCAAGTTCTCAATTTTTGGGACACGTCATTGATATGAACGGAATTCATGTTGATCCCGTGAAAATCGAAGCTGTTAAAGATTGGAGTGTTCCTAAAACTCCAACAGAAGTTCGTTCTTTCCTTGGTTTGGCTGGTTATTATCGTCGATTCATTGCCAACTTCTCCAAGATCGTTGTTCCTCTCACTGCCTTAACTCACAAGGGTAAACCTTATGAGTGGGGACCAAAACAAGAGGAAGCATTTAAAACTCTTAAGCTGAAACTCTGTGAAGCTCCTATCCTGTCTCTACCTGATGGTAATGATGACCTCGTGGTCTATTGTGATGCATCAAACCAAGGTCTTGGTTGTGTTCTCATGCAACGAGGCAAGGTTATTGCTTATGCGTCTAGACAACTCAAGACCCACGAAAAGAATTATACCACCCATGATCTTGAATTGGGCGTTGTCGTCTTTGCTCTTAAGATTTGGAGACACTATCTTTATGGAACCAAATGTGTGGTTTTCACGGACCACAAAAGTCTCCAACATGTCTTCGACCAGAAAAATCTTAACATGAGGCAACGGCGTTGGGTTGAGTTACTTAACGACTATGATTGCGAAATTCGCTACCATCCTAGCAAAGCGAATGTTGTGGCTGACGCACTCAGTCGTAAAGAGCGCATCAAACTTCATTATGCGAGTGTTCGTACTAATCTTCAGGATCGTGTCCTTCAGGCTCAACATACCTCGGTCACCCAAGGTAACATGTACGACGAAATGTCTTGTGGTGATGAGACTCAACTTGAAACCAAACCTGATGGTCTACTTTATTTTCTCAATCGACTTTGGATTCCTGACCGTGATGATCTTCGTACCTTCCTTATGAACGAGGCTCATAAGTCTCGTTATTCTATTCATCCTGAAGCTGACAAGATGTACCAAGATCTTCGTTATTCGTATTGGTGGCATGGTATGAAGAAAGATATCGCTCTTTTCGTTGCAAAATGCCTTACTTGTTCAAAGGTCAAGGCTGAACATCAACGACCATCTGGTATGCTTGAACAACCAGAAATTCCTGTATGGAAATGGGAGAGCATAGCAATGGACTTCATCACTAAACTCCCTCGTACACCCAAAGGTTTTGACAGCATTTGGGTAATCGTTGACCGTTTGACCAAGTCAGCCCACTTCTTACCTATTCGTGAGAAATATTCTGTGGAAAGGTTAGCAAAGATGTACGTAAGTGAAATCGTATGTCGCCATGGTATACCTTTAGACATTATCTCTGATCGTGATGGTCGTTTCAACTCTCACTTTTGGGATTCTTTACAAGACGCTTTGGGTACCAAGCTGAACCTGAGTACTGCTTATCACCCTCAAACAGATGGTCAGACCGAACGGACCATCCAGACACTTGAGGATATGCTCAGGGAACGTGTCATCGATTTTGGTAGCGCATGGGATTCTCATCTTCCTTTGGTCGAGTTTTCATACAACAACAGTTATCATGCCAGCATTAACATGGCTCCTTTCGAGGCACTCTATGGTCGTAAATGTCGTTCACCTGTCTGTTGGACTGAGGTTGGTGAAGCCCAGATCACTGGACCCGAACTGATCCAGGAAACCACAGATAAAATCCAACTCATTCAGGACAATCTTCTCAAGGCTAGAAGTCGACAGAAGAGCTATGCTGATAAGCGTCGTAAGCCCTTGGAATTTCAAGTCGGGGACCTTGTACTTCTTAAGGTATCCCCTTAGAAAGGAGTGATTCGCTTCGGTAGAAAGGGAAAACTAGCTCCTCGATACGTAGGCCCATTCAAAGTGCTTGACAGGATTGGAAAAGTGGCTTACAAACTTGATCTTCCACCAGAGTTGAGCAATGTTCACCCAACCTTTCATGTTTCGAATCTCAAGAAACGCTTAGCAGATGAGAACCTCCATGTCCCTCTTGAAGACGTGCAGATCGATGAAACTATGCACATTGTCGAGAAACCTGTTGAGATCGTGGATACTGGAGTCAAGAAACTCAAGCGCAGTCGCATTCCGATCGTTAAGGTTCGTTGGGAATCTAAACGAGGTCCAGAGTTCACTTGGGAACGCAAGGACCAAATGAAGTCTAAGTACCCACATCTTTTCCCACCAGACTCTCCAACTTCAACTTCGGGACGAAGTTCCTAAAAGTAGGGGAGACTGTAACATTTCGCATTGAAATCTTATGTACGTTACGATTATTAATAAAACATCGAACTTTTTATCATTATCGTGCCCTTTAAAAAAATGTTTCATGACACATTTGGACCCCTAGTACTATGTTATAAGTATATTATATATATATATATATATGGTAAATAATTTTCAAAAAAATAATGCCTGGGCCGGGATTCGAACCCGAGCCCATGGCCGGTTCAACATACACCCACAACAAACCAACTGATCTACACCACATATCTGTCAAAGCATCCACGCGTTTTATTTTTATATCAAGTTTAGAATCTAGCAGTTGACTTAGAAAGTCAACTGCAAGAACAATCAACCATAATTATCATCCAATTGTGTTACAATTCAAATATGGTAAACTGAGATTGACGCGTTTGACTTATTCACGTCCATAACACGCCAATTATCATCAAAACCTTCCTAATTGTGTCCAATTACGCGTTCATAATTGAAACCCAAAGTCAACTTACCAATTCGCATCACTAGAACCCCACACTATAAATTGAACCATTCATTTCACTCTGAACTCGCCGATATCACTATCCTCATCTTCAATTTCTGATAAAAACATATTTACAAGCCCAATTGTTTCGTGTTTGACTTTTTTGGTTGACCGCTCAATAATCACGATTAAAGCTTTGTAAGTTTTAAATTTTTGTTGGGTTTTGTTCATCGGCCCTCTACAAACAATAACCCTATGTTTAATCCGTTATTGTTTGTTAAATCTGATTATTGCATAAACTAGGGCTCGACACTTTGAAATTGGGGATAAACTTCTGCAGACATTGTGTTTATAATCAAAACAGAGACAAGACAAACACAACCACTGATCTAGATCAAGTGGTTGTGTCTGTCTGTTTGTCAACCAGGGAACACAGGTTCGAGTCCCACAATTCACGGCTTTTATTCTTTTCTTTTATAAAGATTTTAAACGTGTTTCAAGCATAATTATATAATTATTTCTAACTAAGATTAATCGTTCTCAGGGTCTAGACCAGATGGTCTAGACTTGTGATGTTAAACACGAACCGGTCCCAGACCCGGGTTCGAATCCTAGCTTGTGCAAAACAATTTTTTTTCCTTTTTAGATTTATATATATATATATATATATTCACTAGTATTTTAAAAATGGTTTTAAAATACTAAAACTCTTTTATAAATTCTACAAAAATTATTTTATGATGTTTTAATAGAAAAGTTTATTATACAATTTTTAGTTTTCCAAAAATTATTTATTTAATATATATAATAAATATTTCAAGTTTATTCTATTATAATTATAAAATTCTATAAAAATATCAAAACGATTATATAAATTTCCACAAAAATTATTCTGAATTTATAAAACATTAAAAATTTCTGAAATGATTTTTATTTCTGAAAAATCATTTATTTAATATTTTTAATCAATTTTTGTTATATTTAATCATAAATAAATCATAATAAATTCATTTTTCAATATTTTTGCAGCAAAATTTTATATAAATTATTTCTGTCCATTTAGAACAGAAATACAAATTTTAATTTAAAAATTCTTTAATTTTAATATTTTTAGATATTAAAGTTATATTTTTACAAATTGAAATAAATAGATTAAATATTCTATTTTTAAGAAAATAATTTTATAAAAATTATTTTCATACTTAAAACTTTATAATGTTACCATCTTTAATCTAAAGTTTACAAAAAGACTTTTGTTTATTTATTTATCGAATTTCTTTTATTTATTAAACAATTTGATTATTAATCAAATAAATACTTATCCCCAAATTCGAAACCCTAGAAAATACTTGTAGACTAGAAAGACTTAGACTTATTTGTTACCTTATACATAGAGTAATAATTGGCAACTTTGGGCTACACAATATTCTATTTCTCGAGACTTAATACCTTGCTAAGGTGAGTTTACGTAACCATGTTTATGCAATTCTTTATACTTGCAACATTATACTTAAGCAATTCTACATACATGTCTAGTTGTAAACTTTAATGCCTCATGACTTAGACAACTACTGTTAGACTTAAACTTCAGCATACATAATCATTATCTATGGCCAAGCCGGCGATACTCAATAATAGATCTATTGGATTGACAATCCCACCTAGATTCGTTGACCATCTTTTATGGGGAGCGCGGGTGATTGTTATCATTCCAACGTGATATTAAGGTGAACCGTGGATGACGGGATGGACCTAAACTTGTCGGAGGTTTGATTATGTGCATACTATACTTCATGTTTATTCATGTAGACTTAAACTTACACTAGACATATGAATTGCTAAACTTTTATTCTTAAACTTAATTGCTTGACATGGCTTATGTATTCTCACCAACTTCTAGTTGACCCTCCCCCCCCCCCATTTTTACAACTCAACAGGAAATAATGATGCTTGAAGTCTAGAGAGTTAGCATGAGGAGACAATTTGAAGTTTATGCTTTGTTTGGCTTTTTGATGTATTAGAAATCCATTCAAGACTTGTTATGTATTTTCAATTTTGGATATTTTACTTTAATTAAATTTCAATTAAAACTTGAATACCATGTGCTACTGTATACTCATTCTTACGTGATACCTCGATGTTTCCGCCATCGGTTTGGGTGTTACAATGTGTAGTGGGGAAGTGAAAAACATAAGGGCCCTGATTCTGATTGGTCCACGTGGCAGTTGAGTCAGTATGTGGCTTAAAGTGAAAATGGGGTGTAGTGGTAGTTGGAAAAAGATAAGGCCCGTGTTTGTGATTGGTTGTTTATTTTATTATTTTTTAAACTATTTAACTAAAAGTAAAAAAAAAAAAAAAGACAAATATTATAAAAAAAAAAGTTCCAAATAATATTAAAACACACAACTAATATTAATTTAAACATTACATAATTAATCCTAAATTACTTATATAAACACTACATAATCCTAAACTATTTATTTAAACATTACATAATTAATCCTAAATTTCTCCCATACGGAGAATAATTATCTCAGTCCTCTAAAGTGTTCTCCGGTGAGGACACGGAACGATCGCTATATATCACGACCGTCAGATCTGCCGTCCCAATGGATGCGGCAATACTCAGGAGTTGATACATAGTATCGTTCCTCTTCAATAGCATCCCTAACTGCTTTCGTACTCCTCCTCGGTTGGCTCCCGAGCAGGAGGGGTTGGGGTGGGGTTCGGTTCGGTCTCCACCAACTATAGCTGGCCCCTTCCCCTTACAGCCATAACATATTCTAAAAACCATACAAGCTCCTCATCAGTGAAATCAGCATCTGGGTTTGGGGAAGTGTACCCTGGTAGTGGAGGAATAGGGAAGTGCAAAGGATGAGGAGTGGACACTGATTGAGTAGGTGGAGGAGAAGAGAACACTTGTTGAGGATGAGGAGAAGAGAACACTGGTTGAGGTGGTGGGGGAGAAGAGAACACTTGTTGAGGAGGAGCAGAAGATAATACTGGTAGACGACGTCTTCGACAAGAGTATCACGGAGATTGGAAGGTCCGACAGGCTCGTTATGAAATCCACCACCCATATCTGGTTTGTAGTTGGGTTTGTAGTGTAGTTTTAAAAAAAATTGTGTTGTAGTGTGTTTGTTTGTGTAGTTAGTATATATATTAAAAAAAATCAACCATTTGAAATTTTAAAAAAGGAACGGTCGAATTTTTTAAACTTCAAATGGTCCCCTCCCCTCTCCACGTGGCAACTTAGGATTGGTTGATTGATTTGGTGTATGGCATTATATCTATCACGCCGGGACCTTTTTTTGCAACATAACGTCCATTGTAACGGTGTGGGGAGCGTTATGTTAACCATTCACGCCTAAATAACGCTGCACTACACCTGGTCTCAGGGGCGAAGTATTGTGAGGGCCAGGGGTGGCCCTGGCCCCCCCTGTTTTTTGATGCAGTAGTGGAATTTTACGATTTTCGTAGGTAAATTTAGTCCGGATTGAGTCTGACCCCGCCGATTTGCCACTACCGATCGAAAAAAAATTGAGTCTGGCCCCCGCTAATTGACGAACCAAGCTTCGCCATTCCTCTTTTTTTTTAAAGCTTAATTTCTTTTTAAATCCTGTGGTCTGTGGGACTTGGACCCAAGACCTTCTTCAACCTAAATGTTTTAAAGGTTTTGCCTTTACCAATGGATCACCACCCCATTGGTAGTCCAAACATTCTTTTATGTTACAAAACAATGTTAATTGTTAAGTAACAAAAATAATCGAACTGAAACCCAACTAGGACGCTTTGAATTCACGATTAAAATTTTAACAATTGAAAAAAAATAAATAAATAAATAAAATAAAATAAAACTAGAGCTAAAGCAAAAGTGTTCAAAGTAGCAGACCAGTATTGGGATTCAAGATAACTACAATATACAGTTTTAAGTCGATGTCAATATCTTTGTGTTGCGACAATAAGGAAAATGACTGGTATTAGGTTAGGAGATGCTTAGGATTATAGGTTAAAGGTATGTTATGTTAAGATTCAGGTTTTAAGTTTAGGTTTAGATTTAGTTGTGGGATCAAGGGTCTTCTAGTTCCTGGAAGGACCTGCACAAAGGTAGCAGACACCGTTAGCCTTAACGCAGGAGGGAGCCTCCTGCGTTTGGACTCCGGCGTGAGAATAAGTATGTATTCATTTGGAGTTGGGAAATAATGAAGTAGAGAGTATGAGAGTAGAGAGAATAAATGAGAAGTGTGTGTGGAATGTCTACCCAAGGGCCTCCTTATATAGGCAGTGGAATTCTACCCAGGAGCTCCCTCAGGGTAGCTTCCTTACCATACCTGGATGTGTTTGACCCTCTTTTAGTTCCCTGCAGTGAGACTTTACCCTTTTAGGATATTTTTAGCTTTTATCATTTCCAATGCAAAGCTTGGAGCTGTGTGGTGTTTTGTCCTTTGCCATGATAATAAGCCAAAATCCCCTTTTTGCATTTCCAAGGTTTTTTACTGTTTACTTTCTGCCCTGAGGCTTCCATATGGCAGGTAAGCTGCCTTATATCAGCTCCACTAAGTCAGGCAACCTCTTAATCAATTTTATTTTGCTTTTCTTTTCGACGAGGGGTCTAAACGTTGTCGTTTTAGGACACACGTCATCAGCCCCCCAGTCATAAGCATTTGTAAAGAAGTTAGAAGTGCTTGTGACTTGTAAATTGTCGTTTTCCCGGTGGCAACGCTGTTCAGGCTTATGTTGGTACCGGGTAATTTGTTAGACCCCGAGCTCCTCATGGGAGCGTGCGTTCCATATTTCTTCCTTCATCAAATTTCGTGCAAGCTCCTGGCCTTGTATTTGTCATGATAGCCTTCTTTTTTAAATAATATTATCGGCTATCATTACTTCCTTGGGAGCAGACGGCTATCTCATCAGCCGCCCGAGATGACTGTTGATTTGACAAGGGGCTAGGCTGACGTCACCCTATGGGACAGCTGAGCGAAGGTTCTCCTTGGTAACCGCCTAATGCCCATTAATTCAAATTTTAAATTCTTTTAAAAGGGGGTAACCCCTCTTTTATTCTTCATTTTCTTCCTCATTTGGAAAACTGCTCTCTCTCTCCCACGATTCCTCCTTAACCGGCGAACTCTATTTCTTCTTATAAAACCTGGTAAGCAACCCTCTCTTTTTTCACACTTGTTTTTCATTATGTCGAAAACTGATCTTGCATCCCAGCTCACTCGCCTATCCAAGTCCGATGCTGAACGGTTCTGTACCGAGATCGGAATTCCATTGTCCTTTGATCCTTCTGTTCCGAAGGGGAAAACCCCTGTGACCTCTGTTCCCCCTGGCAAGGTGGTCGTGTATACACGTCAGTTTGACCAGGGTAACCTTAGGTATCTTTTTTCTACATTTTTTCTGAATGTTTTAGAGTATCACCAACTCTCTCTTGATCAACTATGCCCCTCCGAAGTTGCTAGGATCTTGCACTTCGAAATAGTATGTCGTTGCCATGGTCATAAGCCTTCCTTGGCTATGTACCGGTGGTTTTTTAGGTTGGCTAAAAATGGGAATTGGTTTACCATTGAGAAGACTCAATGTGAACCAGCCCTCATTTCTAGTGTTATTGGGCTTGTTTCCTCTTGGAAAGACAAGTTCTTTTTCTTAAACTCTAATTTTCTACCCTTTAAAACTCCTCAGAGGTCTTCGGATGCTCCTCTAAACGAGAAGGAACCTGATCCTGACCCTCTTGATCAAGTATTGTTGGAGAAGCTCCGTAGTTTTCCTACTCGTCTCCGTACCTTCCCTGAGGACTTCCTGGTGATGGTGGGCCTGAGTGTTAATTGGGATGATCCTGGGACTGACCCGGTGATATATCATGGTGGGAAGGGTAGGTGTCTTTCTGGCTCCTCCTTGGCATCCTTATCATTTTTGTGTTATCTAACCATCTTTCTTTTTGCAGAAATGAGTACTCTGGACTTCCTGGCTCTAGATGACATTGCTGGTGTGAAGTTCAAGGTTCGAAATGTTGCTGAGGGTAAGAATGTGGTGGTGAAAACTGAGCATGTCCGTTTCAAGGGGGAGTATACAAGTGTGGTCACGTCATCTGTTACTGCTGTGGAACCATCAGGGGAGAAGTCTGTTACCGTCCGTCGCTCTAGTAAGCGACTTCAGACTGCTTCCTCGGGCCAGGGGAGCTCTTCTGCTGTTCCCTTGGTCTTTGGAAATGAAGACGAGGATTCTTCTTTGATATCTACTGCCTTGGGGTATACTCCTGCCCCCGGGAAAGGCAAGCTCACATTGCCCTCCCCAAAGAAAGACGACGTTGTCTTCAAGAAACCAAAGGATGTTGTTGTCCAGGGTGCTAGTCCGAAATTGTTGCGAACCGAAGGAGGTAAGAGTTCTAAAGCTGCCGTCGATGATGTTTCCGACGTTCCTGTCCAGAGAGAGCCCGGTGAAGGAGTGTTTGTGCCGGACTGGGATATTAAAGCTACTGATCTGTTGAAGAAGGCTTCTGTTTGTCGTGATCTGATTGACCATTGTGTCCCTGATGCTGAAAGAGAGCTTCACAAGGAATGGATGGACAAGGATGTTATGAAGAAGATGTATTATCACTTCGGGCAGTTTCTGTCTTTGTTCCCCGATGGTATGGCAAGGTGGGGAGAATTGATGGCGAGAAGAGAACAAGTGAAGGAGTTTTATGAAGAGCATGAGGCCGAGTTGGTTAAGGCGAAGGAAGAACTGACAAAGCTTGCTACTCAGGAGAAAGATTTGGTTCATGAATTGGCTGTGTCTAAGACCCAGCTTGTCTTGGAGAAGGAGAAGTTTGAGAAGATGTTCAAAGGTCTGCATGATGAGAAAGCGAAAGTTGCTGAGGAGAGGGAAGGGTTGGCTCTAGCACGGGAGGCAGTTAAACAGGAGTTGGCTGTGGTGGAGAAGGTAGGAACGGAGCTCCGGGTCCAGGTGGACCATTTAACTGAAGAAAGGGAGTGGCTAATCTCCAAGGGCGTAGCCCATTTTGTTACCAACCTTCTGCACTCTCAAGAGTTTAATGCTCCTCTGGCAGATATTTATGCAAAAGCCATATCTTTTGGTCGCCATGGAGGGATTCAAGCTGGTTTCAAAGCGGCTCAGGAGGGTCAGGGGCTAGAGGAGCTGCCGTCCTTTAAGCCATCATCTGGTGAGGAGTTTGTGAATGCTGTGAAGGCCATGGAGCTTGCCACCTATCCCTATATCTCTGCCATTGCTAAAGCTTCTGAGAAGCCTCTCTCCTTCGTGCAAGATTTGGAGCCAGAGGGTTTGAAAAAGGATGTGGCCAATCAAGTGTTTAGCTCCTATGTGTCAAAGAGGCCTCTCATGATCATGTTGGATGGAGCTGACGGTGGGGAGGGTAGTTCTTAACGTGCAAAACCTGCTGATTCTTCAAAGGTTCCTAATCTGGAGCAGGTATTTGAGAGTCCTTCCCCACTTCAAGCTCTGGAGGTTGAGTCCATCCCTCCTTCCAGCGAAGATGATCCATTTGCAGGTCTTGACACTGATGGCCTTTACGATGATGTTGGTAACCAAGCCTTGGCTTCCACCGGTGAGGATGATGCCACCAATGAAGTCGAAGACTCTGCTACTCCATGATCCAGCCTTGTTTTAGTCTTTTTAAGTTTTTAGCATGTCTTTTGTAATCAGACTCTACTGTACTTAGCCCTTGGGGCGTTTTATGTTTGCTTTTTAATGGAATGCTCCCCCTTTAGGGGTGATGCCTTAGCTATGTTTAACGTTTTGTTGTCTTGACTCTGTTACTTGTCGTTTATAGTGTTTGCAATGTCTTTAACATTTCTCCTTGAGTTGGATGCTGCAGTCACCCAACTTAGGATACTTAGCTAAGGAACCGATGCAATGCTTACCCTATCAGCTTGTTTGTTTATGTTTAACCCTTTTTTAAACGGTTTTTCAGTGACATGTTCGTTTTCGTGTGTTGTGAACATGTGGGAGCTGTCTTGGTGTGAGGAGCTCACCCTCTTTCATGGGTTTAGGTATTCCTTCCAAGGACTTGTCCCATGGAGTCGTGGATTGTATTAGGGACTCACCCTGTATACAGGAAGGTTACTTAGCCTTGTTACCTGTTGAGCAGTTGTGGCCTGGGAGCTCATCCCCGTTTCATGGGTAGGTATAGCGCCGGATCCCATGGAGCCTAGTTAGGAGGGGCTCACCCTTTGATAAGATAAGCGACAAGTTAATAATTTGAAACATAGTTCATTCAATAATCATGATTTTTGGAATACAAAGAGAAGTTACAACTATTAAACATAGAAACGTTTCAAGTGTTTGTCACTCCAATGCCTTGGGATCATTCTGCCATTAGGGTCGGCTAGCTTGTAGGATCCCCCTCTATGTGCTTCCTTGACAACATAAGGTCCCTCCCATCGGGGACCTAGCTTGCCTACGTCTTGCTGCCTGCTGGCTTCATTGCATCTTAACACGAGGTCCCCTGGTCTGAAGGCCTCTTTTCGCACCCTCGTGTTGTAGTAGGCTTCAAGCTTCTTTTTGTATCTGGCCTCCCTGATAGAGGCTTGGTCCCTTGACTCTTCGAGGAGGTCTAGGTTGAGTAGGACCTACTTTTGGTTGTGTTGAGCGTCTTGACGGGCAATTCTTCCTGAGCTTACCCCTATCTCGGCTGGTATGACAGCTTCGCTTCCGAAGACAAGGCTATACGGTGTTCTTTGGTGGCTTGTCTTCTCCATGGTCCTTATAGCCCAAAGGACGCTCGGGAGCTCATCAACCCATTTCTTGTCGCATCGTCCTAGCCTTGCTTTAATACCTTCGACGATGCTTCTGTTCATGCGCTCAACTTGTCCGTTGGACTGGGGGTAGGCTACTGAGCTGAAGACTTGCTTGATTCCTAGCTCGGAGCACCAGCTGCTGAAGGGTTTGTTGGCAAACTGCTTCCCATTGTCTGTCACCATCTCCCCTGGCAGCCCATATCGGCAGACTATTTGTTTCCATACGAAAGTTATCACCTGTTTCCCTGAGATGGTATCCAATGGCCTGACTTCTGGCCACTTGGTGAAATAGTCAACAGCTACAAGGAGGAACTTCAACCTTCCGGGAGCTTGTGGGAAGGGACCCACAATGTCCATTCCCCATTTGTAGAAGGGCCATGCCGAGATGATGGGAACAAGGTCATGCTTGGGGTTGGTCTTCACCGGTGTTTGCAGCTGACAAGCTTCACATCTTCGGATTGTCTCAAAGGCATCCTTGTGCATGGTAGGCCAATAATAGCCCAAGTTCATGAGCTTTGATACCACAGAGCGAGGCCTAGCATGCATTCCACATATACCCTCATGTACCTCCCTGATGAGGTAGTTACTCTGATTGGGGCCTACACACCTCAGTAGGGGTGCCAAGTATCCCTTCTTATAGAGCTTGTCGTCTTCGATTATATATTGCCTTGTCTTCATGACCAACCACTTAGCTTCTTGTTCGTTTTCTGGTAGTTTCCCTTCCTTTAAGTAGGACATGATGGGCGTCATCCATGTGGAGTCTGTTTCGGTGACAACATCTTGTACTTCCTTGTCATCAATGGATGGTTCTTTCAGCACCTCGACTAGGACCTTCTTGGTTAGGTGAGCAAATGTCAAGGAGGGCATCTGCCTGCTTGTTCTTGGTTCTTGACACCTGCTCTAGTGTGAAGACTTTGAATTCCTTGATGAACTCTTTGACTTTGTCTTTATACCTAATCATTGAGGGCTCTTTGGCTGTGTACCCTCCATTTACTTGTTTGACCACCAGATTTGAATCAACGAAGACTTTTAGTTCTTGTACCTTCATTCTTTTTGCCAATCTCAACCCGGCCAGGAGGGCCTCGTATTCAGCAACGTTGGTGCAGGGGAAGTCTAGACGGAGGGCATAAGTGTATTCGGTTCCGTGGGGGTCCTTGATGACAAGACCGGCCCCGGAACCTTCTACACTTGAGGCTCCATCAGTAAAAAGACACCATTTCCCCTTGAGGTCAGGCTGTTCTTCGACCTCGTTCATTTCTTCTTCTTCTGCCTGCAGGGTTGGTAACTCAGCAAGAAAGTCAGCAAACACTTGTCCTTTGTAAGCTCTCCTCGGCAGGTACTCTATCTTGTGCTCCCCTAGACCAATGGCCCACTTTGCCAATCTCCCCGAATCTTCTGGTTTTTCTAAGATGGATCGTATGGGTTGATCTGTGATGACCTTTACTGGGTGAGCTTGGAAGTACCGCCTTACTCTCTTAGCAGTGTGTACAAGTGCTAACACAAGCTTCTCTATGGGAGTGTAGTTAACTTCAGCATCTTTGAGGGCCCTGCTGACAAAGTAGACGGGAACTTGCTCTTTACCTCGGTCTACCAAGAGGACTGAGCTTACTGCTTCCATCCCTGCAGACAAATAAACTGTTATTACTTCCCCTTCCTCAGGGGCTGCCACTTCGGGCAGGGAAGCTATGTGTTTCTTGAGTTCCAGGAAGGCAGCCTCTGCCTCGGTTGTCCAGCGGAAATCCTTCCTGTCAACACAATTTTTGAGTGTTTTGAAGAAAGGCAAGGATTTTTCCGCGGACTTAGGCAAGAAACGTTTTAAGGCAGCGATTTTACCGTTGAGGCTTTGCACTTCCTTCTTTGTGGTAGGAGACTTCATATCAAGGACGGCTTGGACCTTGCTCGGGTTTGCCTTGATGCTTTGATTTCCAACAATATGGCCAGAAACTTCCCCTCCTCGAACCCAAAGGAGCATTTGACAGGATTGAGCTTCATGTTTATTCTTCGGAGGTTGTCGAACGTTTCTCGGATGTCCTGGATCATTGCTTCCCCGACTTGCTTTTGATGACAAGGTCATCTACATAAGCTTCCATGTTCCTTCCAATTTGCTTCGAGAAAGCTTGATCCACTAACCGCTGGTAGGTAGCCCCTGCATTTTTCAAACCAAAGGGCATCTTTTTGTAGCAAAAGATTCCCCTATCGGTGTGGAAGGCCGTCTTCTCCTCATCTTCTTGCTTCATTTGAATTTGGTGATACCCCTTGTAGGCATCTAAGAAGCACTTGTATTGGAAGCCAGTGAGAGAGTCTACCTTCCAATCGATCTCGGGCAAGGGGTAGCAATCTTTAGGACAGGCTTTGTTGAGATCCTTTAAATCGACACACATTCTCCAAGATCCGTCTTGTTTGGCAACCATGACCGGGTTTGCTACCTAAGAGTGATACTGGATCTCTCTGAGGATATCTGCCTCAACAAGCTTCTCCGCCTCCTGACAAGCAGCCTGGCTCCTGGCTGGGGCCAAACTTCTTTTCTTTTGGACGACTGGCTTGTATGAGGGGGATATGTTAAGAGAGTGTTCAGCCATACTTCTAGGGACACCAGTCATGTCCCCGGGCACCAAGCAAATATGTCTTGATTATCCTGCAAAAGGTTGATTAGTTCACACGTAATCTTATCAGGAAGCAGATTGTTTACTTTGATGGTCTGCTCCTGGTAGGCAGGGTTTATGCTGACTTCCCGGATGGGACCGCTGCTTGGTTTCTTCCACGGAGGCTATCAAAAGAGCCTCTGCTGTCGGCTTCAGGGTTGCAACTCCATTAGGAGTGGGGAGCTTCATTAAACCATGTGTTGTTGATACTACCGCGCCGAAGGTGGCGATTCCCATTCTTCCAATAAGGACGTTGTAACTTGAAGGGTACCTGATAACAGAGAAAGTCAACTCTTCTGTTCTTGACAGAGAAAAGATGACGATGTGACTTGTAGGGTACCTGATAACAGAGAAAGTCAACTCTTCTGTCCTTGACAAGTCTCCATCCCTGAAACAGAAGCTAAGTGTGAGCTTCCCTAAGGGATGTACTCGTTCCCCCGAGAAACCCACCAAGGACGCGTCCGATGGCTTGAGCTTGGATTTGATCTCCGGGCTCAAGGATTCAAAGCACCGTTCATACATTACTTCTGATGAGGCTCCGCAGTCCATGTACACCCTATCTATAGGGAAGCCATCCAGTTCAGCTTCCACTATTACCGGTGTGACGATCAGTTCATCGGGAGCAGGAGGAGACAGATGTATTGTTTGTTCCAAGGCTCGGTGCGAGCCTTCTTTGCCTGCTGGGTCCCTTCACGACTGACCATGTTGACCTCCTTGTCTTTTTTTCCTTCATCCCTTCTTCCTTTGATGTCTTTGATTAGGTGAGCCAGCTCCCCGGACTTAACAGCCTCTTCTATCCTCTTCTTCAGCTGGTAGCAATCGTTCGTGTGATGCCCTGTATCATTATGAAAGGCACAATGCTTGCTGGCATCCCTCTTGTTAGCTGGCTTGGACAAAGGTCTGGGAGGTCGAAAGGTGTACTTGACTTCCTCGTGGAGAGTATCTCCTGAGGGGTCTTGGTGAGAACAGTGAAAACTTGTCTTTCTCTTTCGTGGTATCTTCCTGACCTTGGGGATCGTCTCCTCTCTTCGTTCCTTTGATTGTCGAAGGATCTTCCTGATCGTTTTTCATTGTAAGGTTGGAAAGGAGGTCTTCGGGAGCTTGTTGAGCTGTCTCTCCAGCTCCCTCGATCCCTATTCCTGGAATCCTGTCGAGTTAATGCTTCTTCTCCCCTGAGGAAGGCTTCTGCCCTCTCGAATGCCTCCTCCATGGTTTGGGGACATCTTCATGGAACCTTCTTAGCAACTTTTTGGGACGGATGGCCCCCATGAATCCTAACACCCGGATCTTCTCGGTGGCACCACTATACTGCAGACCTTCCCTCTTGTACCTTTCGATGAAACTACGGAGGTTTTCATGCTCCCCTTGTTGGATTTGGTGCAATATGGCGGCATCTTTGGTGCACTTCCTGAGGGGGTTAAAGTTTGAGGTGAAACCTCTCCTTAAATCATCAAACGAGGAAATGCTCCGAGCCGGTAGGCCACTAAACCATAGACGAGCTGGTCCTACCATGTAACAGTGCAAAATTTTCCCCAAAATTTTAATACATAAAAAGCCCTTATATATATATATATATATTTTATTACACCTTTATCATTAATATTATACAAATGTGCCTAAGTCTTTATTTATCCTAACTCACAACTTATATACATACATAAATGTATATAAATAATAATAATAATAATATGATTCTAAATTCTTTTTTTTTCTCACATACAAGATTTTTTTTTTTTTATTTAAATAAAGCCTTGAGTCAAATAGTCAAAGTCCTAGTCAAAGTCTTAGTCAAACAGTCAAAGTCTTAGTCAAATAGTCAATTCATCATAAAACCTTACTTTATGGTGTTGACCAATTTTAATGGCTAATTGAATCCAAAACTAGTATAAAAACCCACCTATGACCCATTATACTTTGCACCTCTAAATCGATGTTTCAATCCGATTAAACTTTCCCTCATACCTTTCTTCTATAGTCTATTACTTCTACAATTGAAGCTTTGATTATAAGCTCTTGTAATTGGCAACTTTGGGGCTACACATATTCTATTTCTCGAGACTTAATACTTTGCTAAGGTGAGT
Organism: Ambrosia x helenae; assembly: GCA_030844895.1. NCBI lineage: Eukaryota > Viridiplantae > Streptophyta > Magnoliopsida > Asterales > Asteraceae > Ambrosia > Ambrosia x helenae. The sequence continues at coordinate 84,354,593 of CM061223.1, forward strand.
TTACGTAACCATGTTTATGCGATTCTTTATACTTGCAACAATTATTTAAGCAATTCAACATGCATGTCTAGTAGTAAACTTTATTGCCTCATGAATTAGTCAACAGTTTCAACGAGTTTCAACGAGTTTCAACATTTACATAATCATTAGCTATGGCCAAGCCGGCGATACTCAATAATAGATCTATTGGATTGACAACCCCACCCGGATACGTGTACCTCCTACATAGGTAACGTGGGTGATTGTTATCGTTCAACATATTACTAAGGTGAACCGTAGATGACGGGATGGACCTAAACTAGTCGGAGGTTTGATTATGTCAACATATTATACTATTCATGTAGACTTAAATTTACGATAGACATACGAATTGCTAAACTTTTATACTTAAACTATATGCTTAACATGGATTATGTATTCTCACCAACTTCTAGTTGACCCCCCCATTTTTCCAAACTCAACAGGAAATACTGATGCATGAAGTCTAGAGCTAGCATGAGGAGATATTTGAAGTTTTAAGCTTTGTTTGATTATTTGATGTAGACTTTAATGTAATTCAATATTGTAATGTAATAAAGGATTATTTAAACATATGTATTATCATGAGCTACTGAACAATCATCAATACGTGACATCCCGATGTTTCCGCCATCGGTTGGGGTGTTACAGATTGGTATCAGAGCCATGGTTATAGGGAATTAGGTTATTAGAAAAAAAAATAATCTAGTCTATAACCATAGGATTTTAATCAGTACTTGCTCCTTTTACTTGTTATTCTCTATCTCACTCCTACTTCTTATCCCTACTTCAACCCCTACAAGAAGATTGCTCTCCATCACAAGATCTACTCTTAGACTAATAGGACAATTCTCAGGTTTAGCCTGAACCACCTTGAGATCTCGTCGAAGTTCTAGATTTTAATAACGAACACGTGCAATCTGGAAGGGTGAACGCCTGTATTCTGAGTTTTCTGTCTAGGACTGCATTGCGCATATATCCCAATCAGACGAGGGACCCGGATGCCTACCTGGGAATTCTCGGGATGAGTGTTCACTTATAGGCTAAAGCATGTCTTCACTATGTTATTAGAATCTAGAAGTTTTGATAAGTCAACGTTTTCGTTTATTCGTTTTAATTAATGAATAAATGATTACACTCACCTTCCTTAAACTAAGCTCAAAAATCTCAAAATTTTACAGCTTAAATCAATCTCATTTCATAACCATCCATGGATTTCACAATCACACTTCACCTTACCATCTTAGCCACTTTTTAAATATTCAACACCCTACTCAAATCATATAATCTCCATACTATAAAATAAACTCTTTATCAACTATCTTCACATTCACTATCTCTCACAACTTTGATTCTGCTTCAAGAATTTTTCATCATCCTCTCAAGAACTAAATTCATATCCTTCACCTTCTCACACATGAGCTAGTTACCCATGATAACCAAACTATTGAAACTTGATTGTGTGTTGCATCAAAACATAATCCTTAGTTATACATGAGGATTCGACTATTTGCCTTATTTGAACATTTGAAACTAGAATTCATGGAATATAAGCTATTTACTATAGACACACCTAGAGTCATTAACCTTATCTAGGGCAACTCTATTACAACTCGTATGCTATACTTGATACTTGATTGCTTACATGTACATATTATCAATTTGCAATTCATGTGTGTAATAATGGTACACTTAATCAAACAACTGATAGAGGATGAAGTACTTGCTCAACAGTTAGTAGAGTACAAAATAACCTACTCAACGATTGGTAGAGGTCATCATGCCTGCTCAACAGTCGGTAGAGGCCCTACAACCTGCTCAACGACTGGTAGAGGCTATCATACCTGCTCAACAATCGGTAGAGGTTCCTACTCACTGACTGGTAGAAGTCTTTTTCCTGCTCAACAGTTGGACTCATTTTTGGATACATGGTTAATCATATTATTTTACATGTGTGTCTAGAGTTATAGAAGGACACAAAACCCTAATGTAAGGTAAATTGGTGATTGCGGTCCGGAACGTAATCATGAATTTACAGGTACGTTAAGGTAGTGTGAAATTCTATCAAGGTTTTCGGTAGTTGACCAATTATAAACCTTAGTTATCTGGTAGTTCATTTAGTCTTTCAATAGTCCATCAACTCATTCCTTTTAGGACTCCTAAAACTTAAGATTCTTATTCTCCTTGCTATTTCAGATGAACCTAATCCAACCCTTAAAACTCACACATATCAAAACTCTTACCCAAATTATTCGAAACAGTTTATTCTATTACCTATAAATTTATGTCATGCCTTAACTCGAAACTTCCCAAACCACCCTTGTCCTAATTTCTACCCAATCACCTTCAACCCTGTGTTTTCAATAAACTTCGGGACGAAGTTTCCAAAAGTAGGGGAGACTGTAACAGTGCAAAATTTCCCCAAAATTTTAATACATAAAAAGCCCTTATATATATATATATATATATTTTTTTATTACACCTTTATCATTAATATTATACAAATGTGCCTAAGTCTTTATTTATCCTAACTCACAACTTATATACATACATAAATGTATATAAATAATAATAATAATAATATGATTCTAAATTCTTTTTTTTTTCTCACATACAAGATTTTTTTTTTTTTTATTTAAATAAAGCCTTGAGTCAAATAGTCAAAGTCCTAGTCAAAGTCTTAGTCAAACAGTCAAAGTCTTAGTCAAATAGTCAATTCATCATAAAACCTTACTTTATGGTGTTGACCAATTTTAATGGCTAATTGAATCCAAAACTAGTATAAAAACCCACCTATGACCCATTATACTTTGCACCTCTAAATCGATTGTTTCAATCCGATTAAACTTTCCCTCATACCTTTCTTCTATAGTCTATTACTTCTACAATTGAAGCTTTGATTATAAGCTCTTGTAATTGGCAACTTTGGGGCTACACATATTCTATTTCTCGAGACTTAATACTTTGCTAAGGTGAGTTTACGTAACCATGTTTATGCGATTCTTTATACTTGCAACAATTATTTAAGCAATTCAACATGCATGTCTAGTAGTAAACTTTATTGCCTCATGAATTAGTCAACAGTTTCAACGAGTTTCAACGAGTTTCAACATTTACATAATCATTAGCTATGGCCAAGCCGGCGATACTCAATAATAGATCTATTGGATTGACAACCCCACCCGGATACGTGTACCTCCTACATAGGTAACGTGGGTGATTGTTATCGTTCAACATATTACTAAGGTGAACCGTAGATGACGGGATGACCTAAACTAGTCGGAGGTTTGATTATGTCAACATATTATACTATTCATGTAGACTTAAATTTACGATAGACATACGAATTGCTAAACTTTTATACTTAAACTATATGCTTAACATGGATTATGTATTCTCACCAACTTCTAGTTGACCCCCCCCCCCCCCATTTTTCCAAACTCAACAGGAAATACTGATGCATGAAGTCTAGAGCTAGCATGAGGAGATATTTGAAGTTTTAAGCTTTGTTTGATTATTTGATGTAGACTTTAATGTAATTCAATATTGTAATGTAATAAAGGATTATTTAAACATATGTATTATCATGAGCTACTGAACAATCATCAATACGTGACATCCCGATGTTTCCGCCATCGGTTGGGGTGTTACATACCAGGGTTTGCATGAACATGTGGCAGCACTTGGCATCGTTCCATTTTTCTACAGTTGCTGCCCCAGAGAAGACATTCAAGTGATCATCAGGGTCTTCCGTGCCGTCGTATGTTTTCACATTAGCTGGCATTTTGATCTTGTTGGGGGAAATCAGAATGAGCGATGTGCTCGGCGAAGCATTCTAACGACTTAGGTCGATATGGCTTCGAAGGTGTAGCCTCGCCCCTAGCTTCAGCCATGGGGGCTTGAACCATGGGTTGGGAGGCTCCCAGACCCTGTCCTCCCGCAGGGGGGGGGTTGCTGGCACTTGGTTTAGAGGCGGTTGATATTGCCAAGGATTCCCTCCCGGCCATGTGGGGAAGTAAGGTGGTACATAGGGCGAGTATTGAGGCTGTGAGTAGTTAGGATACATCGTTCCTGGAGGGACAACAGATCCTCCAACAAGACTTCCTGCTCCCGCAAGGGAGGCAGCCACAGCACTGCTGGCCAGAGGTAATGACCTCAAAGCTTCTTCATAGGGGAGTAGTGTTGAGGTCCCCGGGGAGAGCACGAAATTGCTAGGACCTCCTCCTCCTGGGTAGATATCCCCTTAACTGTTAAGGTAGGGATGAGGATTTGTGTTGGCACGTCGGGTTGCTGGTGAGGTAGTGGTTCCCAGCAACGGAGGACCAGGTGAGAGGGTGACAACAGGCTCTTTGTCGTAAGACAACCTGACTCTTACTCCTCTGGACCTTTCCTCTCGCACGTAACCGTTCAGGAGGTCTCGGAGTTGCAAGAAGTTTCTTCGTACTCCCTCCGGGGTGATGTCCATTCGTTCAACTGGCAACAACAAGTCGTCCCTAGGAGACGAGTTAACAGCCCTTGAGGACGGCGGTGTTTGGAAGTTGAGCATGTCTCCTAGAGACGGTTCGACTTGATGTCCGTCCGTTCCAGGTGTTTCATGGCCAGAAGCGTCACCTGAGGTGTGACTAGTGGCCGGAGTTTCTGAAAGACCCCCTCCTAGGCGGTTATCTCCACCAGTCATCACAAAAGGAGGTTACTTAGGAACAAATGGGACTGTAGAAACTCTCAACAGTTTTGTTCAAAGTAGCGACAGCCCCACGGTGGGCGCCACTTGTTGCTACAACAAGGAAAATGACCGGTATTAGGTTAGGAGATGCTTAGGATTATAGGTTAAAGGTATGTTATGTTAAGATTCAGGTTTTAAGTTTAGGTTTAGATTTAGTTGTGGGATCAGGGCTCTTTTAGTTCCTGAAGGACCTGCACAAAGGTAGCAGACACCGTTAGCCTTAACGCAGGAGGGAGCCTCCTGCGTTTGGACTCCGGCGTGAGAATAAGTATGTATTCATTTGGAGTTGGGAAATAATGAAGTAGAGAGTATGAGAGTAGAGAGAATAAATGAGAAGTGTGTGTGGAATGTCTACCCAATGGCCTCCTTATATAGGCAGTGGAATTCTGCCCAGGAGCTCCCTCAGGGTAGCTTCCTTACCATACCTGGATGTGTTTGACCCTCTTTTAGTTCCCTGCAGTGAGACTTTACCCTTTTAGGATATTTTCAGCTTTTATCATTTCCAATGCAAAGCTTGGAGCTGTGTGGTGTTTTGTCCTTTGCTATGATAATAAGCCAAAATCCCCTTTTTGCATTTCCAAGGTTTTTTACTGTTTACTTTTTGCCCTGAGGCTTCCATATGGCAGGTAAGCTGCCTTATATTAGCTCCACTAAGTCAGGCAACCTCTTAATCAATTTTATTTTGCTTATCTTTTCGACGAGGGGTCTAAACGTTGTCGTTTTAGGACACACGTCATCACTTTGTTTAACTTTGTCTTGGTTAGTAGTGATGTTCTACAAAGGACGTTCCAACCCCTTTTATAAGTACTGGTTGAAAATAATGTATTTGTTGTAGTCGTGGATTGGTATACTAATTACGAAGGTTTTTTTTTGTTTTTTTTTTTTTTTTTGGTTTCAGGCATCTGAAAAAAGTGAACCCGTTATGAATTTTCTATAAAGATACAAGATCCAGATAAACAAACATTTTTTCTTAAAAAACTGTAATCAATAACCGAATTTAACAGTCTCTAAATGTCCGGTTCAGCATCGGTTTCAACTTTGGGTTGTATGGGGTGACCTTACATTGTTTGGTTCATGGTTGGCTTGTATGGTGGGGTGTCCTTAGGTTGCCCGGAGTGGGGGCGGGAATGGGGCGGGGGGACACCGCCGCCACTATGGCGTGGAAGGGGCAGGAATGTGTAGGGCGGGGGCATCTTCCTTGGCGTGGGGCATTTTGGTGGGTGAGGTGTCACCATTTGATTGGCCAACTTTTTTTTTTTTTTAACTTTAACACAATATTATTTCCTTCCCCCCCCCCTTCCACTCCCCACAATTTTTTTCCTCCCACAGGGGTCTCACAAGTGCCACATGACGCTTCATCCCCCTCTTTTCCCCACCACTCCGAGTAGTCTTACATATTGAATGAAACCTTTATAATACAAGGGCATTAATGTTATTCATTATAGACATTAAAATGAATCTATACATGTTTTCATCATAATTATATGCTTTTCTAAAGCTCAAACCTATTATAATTGATGCCCTAAACATATGAATGTCATATTATTTATGAACATATACTTAGATTGGAATATTGTACACATGTAACAGAGATCTATGCATTGTAAAGATAAAAGGTATTTTGGAATATTTAATAGGAGCATCAATCTCAATTAACACCAGACAAAAACCAATTGTTTAAATTAGTAAATTACCTACTTTGTTGGCCAACACTTGTGCTCCCAAACGATGGTTAAAAAGATATTTTAGACAACTTTATTATAGTAAACTATGAAAACAGTTTTTTTCGGCTTTTGTGTGACTATAGTCTAGTTATCTTCTAAAGTTAAGCAATTATAAATTAACATGTTAAACGGACCGTGTTTGTAGGTTACTAGATTAAACCTGACATAAAGTCAAAAATGTTTCATGAACTAGAACATGACACAAGCCTGGAAATCCTGATAGACACACAGACTGGAAAACAAATCAAGTAGTTGCGGCTGACGTAAAGACCCAAACTTCTATAATTACTCTTTCACATAAAACCATGTTGAAAATAATATATATTTGCAACAATACTGACTTGTCTATACAAACTTGTCACTCATTTTATTTTAACTTCAACTATAGAAATAAAAAAAAAACCCAAGGCAACTATGAACTAACTAGATTGATTTGAACCAACTTGTTTAACTAAATATGATCTTGTATCCATATCAAACCAACCTGAACATGATAACACTAGACATATTACTTTTTAACCAGGATTTGCATATTACTTTTAATATTTAAAAAAGACAAGGTGAGTCAGGTGACTCACAAGCCACATCCAATGGTCACTTTATTGATTATAAAAGGGTTATCTAGTAATCTACTATTTCATATCATGTGACTACTACCCAAACCTTTGTTTTCATTTCAACCAAAAGTATGATCTCCCTTTATATATGCACCAATTTAACCATATCACCAAAACCAATCCTCCAATTACTCCAGGGGTGGATCTGTGTTGGAGCTAGACCGCGCCTCATCTTTCACTTTTTTCACTTTGTTGTGTAAATTTTACCAAAAATTATATATATATATATATATATATATATATAGAGAGAGAGAGAGAGAGAGTCTGGCCCTCTCAGATTTTACCGAAAACTAAGTTAAAGTTCCCACCGATGTTTCAATCCAGTGGTTTTTATTATGATAATAAAACTTAGATTTAATCATTTCATTGATCTAATTGTTAGGTTCTTGTAGTTTAAAGTGATGGGATGTACACTAACATTTGGGGCGTTAAAGGTTACATGACATGTTAACCGTCATTGTACATTACTCCCTTCTTGTGTTAAGGGGTGTTAAAGAGGTTACTTGTTAACATGTTAACCAAGATATTAAGAGACTAAATTATTTTTTTTTCCTTTTTTTAAACCAAAAACAATTAAAATGTATGGTTATGTAAAGTTATACCATTTCCTTAGGGTAAAGTGGAGTGAACTAAGGAAAAGTAGGTGATGTGGTATCTTGATGAAGTTAAGAAGGGTCAAAGTATACCTCATGGCCTAACTTAACAATGATAATAAATTAATAATGGCATTAATTAATTAGATTGGTTTGTGAATTTGTTAATGACATGTTAACTTAGAGGGTGTTTGGGATTGTGTTTTGAATCTGATTTTTAGATTATTGCGTTTTGAAAATACAGATAATTAGTTTTTAGTGTTTGGATTGCGTTTTGAAAACGCAGATAATTAGTTTTTTAGGCTACCAAAACGCAATAATCTATAAGCAGCTTCACCCCTGCTTTTCCAAAACGCATAATCTGTTTTGAATAATCAATCCCAAACACCCCTTATTCTAAAATACTCATGTACGTATACGTTGTAGGCTTTGAACCATCCACTTTGTATATAAAGAAGAGACACTTTACCATCACATCGTGTCCCTTGATTTGAAGACGGAATTAAATTATACATAAAACTAAGCAGGTAGCAGGACACGTGGACGGAATATTATATAATTAATTGTATTGGTTTGTAATTAACAAGTTGTATTGATAAATATATTTTTTTCAACCATTTATCGGGAGATTTTCAATAAATATGAATCCACATAACATCTTCTGATCGAATTATTTACATTCTAGTGAGACGTGTAGTTATTTTTAAACGGTCACAAGGGCCGTTTCTAAAAACCCTAAAAAAATGGGCCTCGGGTGAGAAAAATTTTTTAAACTTGCGGGAGTGAAGTAAAAAGAAGTGAAACTTGGTGAGCTAGTTTTTGAACTTGAGGTCTTTACTTTATTGTAAGTTTTTTTTAAAAAAAAAAAAAAAAAAAAAAAAAAAAAAAAAAAAAATTGGTCCCCCAAAGAGGACTAATGATATCTATATCTATATCTATATATATATATATATATATACTAGTTTTTATCCGGGGAGCGTCCCGGGTTGAAATATCTAATATGACATAATAAAATATCTAATATGACAACATAATTAAGGACTTGCCAATATATGATTAATAAATATTATTATTTATTTATTTATTTTAAACAAATATCTGCCATAAGTTATCATATTCTAATATAAAAAAACGAATCTCTGCGTCGGGGTATAAATATAGTGTCATTACAAAATCTATCTATATCTATATATATTATATATATATATATATTGCAAAGGGGTTAATCATACATGTCATTCTCCTATGCAATCTCTTCTTTGAGAGATGCCACATAGGATGTGATGTGGCAACTCTAGACCAATTAAAAAAAAAGGAATAAATATGGTTTAACCTAATCTATTAAATACCTAATCTACTAAATGTAAATATTAAATCTTTATTATTTTCTATCTTATAATGAATTCGAAAGTTTGTAATCGATCATTCTTAAAAGAATTAACATGAAATAAGGAAAAAAAGTTATTTATTGAAATATCAAACGCATTAGTCTAAGGGTTATGTGATGCGTTAAAAATTTCATGGGTATATGATCGGGTATATAGTTCGGGTATTTGGGTATGTGGTTTCGGGTAATTGGGTCGGGTATCACCTAATCCCAGGCCCGACCCAAACCCACAATTTTTTTTAAACTAATCCCAAACCTGACACAATACCAGTCGGGTTACAAAAAATAGTCGTTTTTTTCTCTGTTTTTATATAGCACTATGGTACTCGTTGGAAAGATAATAAAACGCTCGTTAATTTGGTGTAATTTTTTTCTTCAAAAAATCTCGTATATAAAAGATATTAACGTTTAAAAGTTACGGGAGGAAACATAAGATAGAAAATAATAAAGATTTAATATTTACATTTAGTAGATTAGGTATTTAATAGATTAGGTTAAACCATATTTATTTCTTTTTTTTAATTGGTCTAGAGTTGCCACATCACATCCTATGTGGCATCTCTCAAAGAAGAGATTGCATAGGAGAATGACATGTATGATTAACCCCTTTGCAATATATATATATATATATAGATATATTGCAAAAGGATTAATCCTACATGTCATACTCTTATGCAATCTCTCCTTTAAGAGATGTCACATAGGATGTGATGTGACAAGTGTACACCAATTAAAAAAAAGAATAAATATGATTTAACCTAATCTATTATAATCTTTAACCTAATCTATTAAATACCTAATCTAATAAATCTAAATATTAAAACTTTACTATTTTTTCTCTCGTGTTTCCTCCCATAACCTTTAAACGTTAATATCTTTTACATACGGGATTTTTTAAAGAAAAAAATTACACCAAATTAACGAGCGTTTTATTATCTTTCCAACGAGTACCATAGTGCGATATAAAAAACAGAGAAAAAATGACTATTTTTTGTAACCCGTCAGGTATTGTGTCGGGTTTGAGATTAGTTTAAAAAAAATTGTGGGTTTGGGTCGGGTCTGGGATTAGGTGATACCCGACCCGATTACCCGAAACAACATACCCAAATACCCGAACTATATACCCGATCATATACCCATGAATTTTTTAACGCATCACATAACCCTTAGACTAATGCGTTCGATATTTCAATAATTAACTTTTTTTTCTTATTTATGTTAGTTCTTTTTAGAATGATCAATTACAAACTTCCGAATTCATTTGTAATGGCACTAGATTTATACCCCGACGCAGAGATTCGTTTTTTTTTTATATTTGAATATGATAACTTATGGCAAAGATTGTTTAAAATAATAATAATAATATATTTTATTATGTCATATTATATATTTCAACCCGGACGCTCCCGGGATAAAAACTAGTTGGTATATATGCAAAAGAATTTTAAAAAATCGGTTTAATTAAAGATGTTGAATTACCAAAAGCTGAGGCAACCGAGCAAGCAATGAAAATTATAGCCTTGAAATAACCCGAAACCCAATTCGAGCTGAATTCAAAGAACTAATTTGTACTTCGAATAATTGAATCGACCCCTTATCCAAACCGAATTGTAAGAATTCGAATCCTGAACTTTTGAACCGAACCAGAATTTTTTTCAAATTCGCATAATAAATTTATATTTTATTTTTTATATTTAGTACAAATGTATTTAAGGGTTTAGGCAGTTAGGCTTACTTAAGTGATATCTTATTTGGGCTATTTCTCTCAAGTGGGCTGCTAGGATTAGCTATTAAGGACTAAAATTCCTACATTTCAACCTTACGGCCTTGCAAACTCTTAAATCGAAGATCTATTTAACATAGAAGAGACACCATAGCATTCTTTGAAGTAGTGGTGCACAAATAGGGCATTGGCAATACCCAGTTCTAGGTTTAAAACCGGTTACAGTTGGTCTACAAGATAAAAATCCAGGTATAGAACAGGCTTTTACTTTTAGAGTGCCCGGAGTGGGGGCGGGGGGGGGGGGGCGGGAAGGGGGGGGGGGGGGGGGGGGGGGGGGGAACACCACCGCCACCCTGGCGTGGAGAGGGCAGGAAGGAGGAGGGCGGGGGTAGTGACCTTGGCGTGGGGCATTTTGGTGGGGTGAGGTGGCACCTTTGATTGGCCACTTTTTTTTTTTTTTTTTTTTAACTTTAACACAATATAATATTATTTCCTTCTCCCCCTCTTCCCCCCCCCCCTTCCACTCCTCACAATATTTTCCCTCCCACAGGGGTCCCACAAGTGTCACATGGCGCTTCATCCCCCTCTTTCCCCCTCCACTCCGAGTAGTCTTAGACAGGAAGTGATTGAGTTTTTCGATGTCGGTTCCCAGGTGCATTCACAAAATTTAAGTTAGTTCACTAATTGTTTTCAAAATGGTTTTTGGGTCTAGAGCCATCAAAAATAAACCGGCCATATAACTTAAACCCCTTTCACAAAGCCCACAATATTAATTAAGTTTAACCAACTAAACTTCAGGCCTTTGGGGAGACCGAGCCTTGGCCGTCGTCCTCCTCACCAGTCACCGGCCATGTTTATGTTTATATGTTTTTACCCATAAGTCATCAATTTTTTGATAACACGAATTCAAAACTAGTTTGAAGTTTTAAATTCGAATCGGCATTGAACAATTTAGTTTAAACAAGTCCAACTCAAAGAACCTGGGTTATTCGATGAACACCCCCATGTCACCCTCAAGTTGAGCAAAAACGCTAATGTATCATAAATTCACAGACCACATGGATTAGGATGAGTCGGTTGTCAGGGTACCGTTTTTAGTGGGTCAGCGGTGTAAACAATTATTTTTGTTTAGTTACAAAGTTGCTAGTTAGTATTCAGAGTTTAGAATTATAAAAGATAGTTCATAAATATAACTAGTGGGTTTCACGGACGCGCGTTGCGCGTCTTGTGGTTTGCTCGTCTTGTGGTTAGCTCGTCTCCACACCTTGTGATATGCTCGCCCCTGAACTGCAAACACATTCTCGCACATCATTCGAAGCCACGTGTTGCGCAAGGGTATTCCGGTCGTTATAACCATTAGCAACAAACACTCATAGTCAGCCCCACCCTCAAAAGACTTTAATCAGCCCCAGCTAGGCCTTAAAATGCAGACCAAGTTTGGTGTTCATGTTCTGGAATTGACTTGTAACCAACAAACCTATAATTGGGACAATCTAGACATCTAGTTATGACTGCGCCATGGCACATTACCAAGATTTTCAACAAATCAATGTGTGTGATAAAAACAAAACATATATAAAAAATGAACACAGTCAACACATGTTAAATAAAATTTGAAGAAAGCGACTAAACTTAAATTGTTACGCCTATGTAAGCAGATGTAATTGTAACCAACCTTCCTATGTTTACTTCCTTGTACCAATAAGCTGACCTTACTTTTCCACATACCCATCGACTATTAATTTTTTTTTTAGTAGATCCATCTGACATACTACAGGTTTACTTCTATGAGGCAAGCTTGTAAGTTTCAAAGTGTTATTTTCCTCCACCCTTTTATTTTGTATTCATCACATCACACCACACCAACCATTATCTTTTATAATTTCTTTGGATTACTTGGTTTCACCTAATCACCTTGGTATTTCTTTTTCCCTCTATCTACACAGCTTCATGCTTTCCTTGTCTTCACTTTATCTATAGTAGGTACTCCAAATAAAGAAAAAGGATTGATGTCAATCAAAAATGCACCATCAAGTCAATTTGTATACAAATTAAAGTCTAAATACCATTATTATGATTCAGTGTAGAACGTCGCCAATATTAAATTTGCCGTAAAAACCTTGACAATTAACATGTATCAATTTGACAATAACTTGCCTAAATTGTATAAAAAGTAATGAAATAAAACACAAAATGTTAATTATGAATCCAAACTATTAATCTATTACTATTACCAAATGAGCAAAACACATCCGAAACATAACGCAGCAGTAGCAAAACGGATAATGGCCATTTAAAACTCACTACACAACAATAAAACTACATTAGTATCCAGGCTATTGACTACAGTTCCATCCAAATTAACTTAACACTTCAAAAACTCAATTATTGAATAAGCTTACCTTTCCTTTTAAGACCATCTAGAGCAATCCGCGTAGACTTTGCAGTCATTGAATTCGTAATCCCGAACTACGTCGAGGCAAACTTCTTCCATTCCGTTACCAATTTCCTACTTAGCACACCTTCAAATCCAAACACAATTAATCAGTCAATATTACTAACAAATGCAATATCCACATATATAACAGAATCGGTGGACACACCATCATAAACAATATACAGTTGTGAAGAAAGTTAACCCCCTCAATACAAAACGCAAACTAACCCATACAAAATTTTTGTTTTGATTCGGGTTTTGCTCAAGGGCCAAAACAAATGCAAATTTGTAGAATTTTAGGGTTTCAAACACACAACAAATGAGCCAACACAAACTCAAAGACAATGAACACAAGATGTAGGCGACAAAACGGTGACCAAGATCTTATTTAACCCAAACCAAAAAGTACCCCCCTGTTACCCAAAATGATCTCAGCAATCACTGAGACCTTAATAACCAACAATACACTAAGATCTGCTGATTGTCAAGATCAGCAGATCATAGATGATGAAAATACAGGGAAATAAAGTACAAACACTTACAGAGAAACTAAGAAACCCTAATACAGAGAATGAAAGAGAAACAAAGAAAGTGAACGATCTAAAGTTGGAATACGTGCATCTGCCAAGGCTTTTATAGCCAGCTGAACAATCAAGCAAGTGGACAATCAACGGTTGTAAAGAACTTGATCCAATGGTATACACACGTCCAGCTCAGCAATCTGTGTGAGAAAACACAACTCATACAAACACAATAATAAATAATACGTATGAACCGGTTCATGTATAAATGAACCTTTGAACTCTTGAGCCCAGACAAACTAAACATGATAAGCCCATCACAATAAGCCCAACACAATCCAAGCCCATCATTATAAGAAGCCCATAATCTCAGCAGCCCAGGAATTGAATTATAACATGTAAGAGTGACATATTTCAACACCCCCCCTTAATTCAATTCCTAAACAAATTAGTCATACTGAGTTTTGTGCATAAAAACTCATGTTGACCACTAAACAATCCCTTAGTAAAGATATCAGCAATTCGCTGATCTGATTTAACTTTAACAGCTTTAATAAACCCAGAGTTTATCTTTTCTCTCAAAAAATGCCAATCAAGCTCGAAATGTTTAGTTCTGTCATGAAACACAGGGTTTTCAGCTATTGATATAGCTGATTTACTATCACAAAACAAGTCAATAGGTAACTTACTATGAATTCCCAGTTCTTTTAAAAGATTAGATATCCAGACAAGTTCACAAGCAGCAGAACACATAGCTCTGTACTCAGCTTCAGCTGATGACCGAGCAACTGTGTTTTGCTTCTTGGATTTCCAGGAAACAAGACTGTTTCAAACAAAAACACAAAATCCAGTTACAGAACGTCTAGTGATCAAACATTTAGCCCAGTCAGCATCTGAGTATGCTGACAAGGTTAGATCACTATCTTTTCTGAACCATAAACCTTTTCCAGGAGATAGCTTTAAGTACCTTAATAACCTTAAAGCTATCTGCTGAGTTTTTTGAGTTGGTTTATGCATAAACTGACTCAAAAACTGTACAGCATAACTAATATCCGGACGAGTTAATGACAAGTATATTAGTTTTCCAATAAGTTTTTGATATCCAGTTATATCATCTAAACATTTATCATCCTTATCATTTTAAGTGCAGCATTATAATTCTGCTCAATAGGAGCACTAACAGGTTTGCAACCAAGATATCCATACTCTTTTAATAAATCAAGACAATATTTCCTTTGATTAAGGCAAATGCCTTGATCAGAGTACAAAACTTCTATACCAAGGAAATACTTCAACTTTCCTAGATCTTTGATTTGAAAATTTTGTTTTAACAAGCTTTTAATACTACTAATCTCATGTTCACTGTTTCCAGTGATCACTATATCATCAACATATACAAGTAGAACAACAAATACACTATCAACAGAATTAACAAACATAGTGTAACATCGCAAAATTTTCCCCAAAATTTTAATACATAAAAAGCCCTTATATATATATTTTTATTACACCTTTATCATTAATATTATACAAATGTGCCTAAGTCTTTATTTATCCTAACTCACAACTTATATACATACATAAATGTATATAAATAATAATAATAATAATAATATGATTCTAAATTCTTTTTTTTTTCACATACAAGTTTTTTTTTTTTAAATAAAGCCTTGAGTCAAATAGTCAAAGTCCTAGTCAAAGTCTTAGTCAAACAGTCAAAGTCTTAGTCAAATAGTCAATTCATCATAAAACCTTACTTTATGGTGTTGACCAATTTTAATGGCTAATTGAATCCAAAACTAGTATAAAAACCCACCTATGACCCATTATACTTTGCACCTCTAAATCGATTGTTTCAATCCGATTAAACTTTCCCTCATACCTTTCTTCTATAGTCTATTACTTCTACAATTGAAGCTTTGATTATAAGCTCTTGTAATTGGCAACTTTGGGGCTACACATATTCTATTTCTCGAGACTTAATACTTTGCTAAGGTGAGTTTACGTAACCATGTTTATGCAATTCTTCATACTTGCAACATTATTTAAGCAATTCAACA
This sequence comes from Ambrosia x helenae, assembly GCA_030844895.1. Taxonomy (NCBI): domain Eukaryota; kingdom Viridiplantae; phylum Streptophyta; class Magnoliopsida; order Asterales; family Asteraceae; genus Ambrosia; species Ambrosia x helenae. The sequence continues at coordinate 84,370,396 of CM061223.1, forward strand.
TGCATGTCTAGTAGTAAACTTTATTGCCTCATGAATTAGTCAACAGTTTCAACGAGTTTCAACATTTACATAATCATTAGCTATGGCCAAGCCGGCGATACTCAATAATAGATCTATTGGATTGACAACCCCACCCGGATACGTGTACCTCCTACATAGGTAACGTGGGTGATTGTTATCGTTCAACATATTACTAAGGTGAACCGTAGATGACGGGATGGACCTAAACTAGTCGGAGGTTTGATTATGTCAACATATTATACTATTCATGTAGACTTAAATTTACGATAGACATACGAATTGCTAAACTTTTATACTTAAACTATATGCTTAACATGGATTATGTATTCTCACCAACTTCTAGTTGACCCCCCCCCCCCATTTTTCCAAACTCAACAGGAAATACTGATGCATGAAGTCTAGAGCTAGCATGAGGAGATATTTGAAGTTTTAAACTTTGTTTGATTATTTGATGTAGACTTTAATGTAATTCAATATTGTAATGTAATAAAGGATTATTTAAACATATGTATTATCATGAGCTACTGAACAATCATCAATACGTGACATCCCGATGTTTCCGCCATCGGTTGGGGTGTTACAGATTGGTATCAGAGCCATGGTTATAGGGAATTAGGTTATTAGAAAAATAATCTAATCTATAACCATAGGAATATAACCAGTATTTGCTCCTTTTACTTGCTATTCTCTATCTCACTCCTACTTCTTATCCCTACTTCAACCCCTACAAGAAGATTGCTCTCCATCACAAGATCTACTCTTACACTAATAGGACAATCCTCAGGTTTAGCCTGAACCACCTTGAGATCTCGTCGAAGTTCTAGATTTTAATAACGAACACGTGCAATCTGGAAGGGTGAACGCCTGTATTCTGAGTTTTCTGTCTAGGACTGGCATTGCGCATATATCCCAATCAGACGAGGGACCCGGATGCCTACCTGGGAATTCTCGGGATGAGTGTTCACTTATAGGCTAAAGCATGTCTTCACTATGTTATTAGAATCTAGAAGTTTTGATAAGTCAACGTTTTCGTTTATTCGTTTTAATTAATGAATAAATGATTACACTCACCTTCCTTAAACTAAGCTCAAAAATCTCAAAATTTTACAGCTTAAATCAATCTCATTTCATAACCATCCATGGATTTCACAATCACACTTCACCTTACCATCTTAGCCACTTTTTAAATATTCAACACCCTACTCAAATCATATAATCTCTATACTATAAAATAAACTCTTTATCAACTATCTTCACATTCACTATCTCTCACAACTTTGATTCTGCTTCAAGAATTTTTCATCATCCTCTCAAGAACTAAATTCATATCCTTCACCTTCTCACACATGAGCTAGTTACCCATGATAACCAAACTATTGAAACTTGATTGTGTGTTGCATCAAACATAATCCTTAGTTATACATGAGGATTCGACTATTTGCCTTGTTTGAACATTTGAAACTAGAATTCATGGAATATAAGCTATTTACTATAGACACACCTAGAGTCATTAACCTTATCTAGGGCAACTCTATTACAACTCGTATGCTATACTTGATACTTGATTGCTTACATGTACATATTATCAATTTGCAATTCATGTGTGTAATAATTGGTACACTTAATCAAACAACTGATAGAGGATGAAGTACTTGCTCAACAGTTAGTAGAGTACAAAATAACCTACTCAACGATTGGTAGAGGTCATCATGCCTGCTCAACAGTCGGTAGAGGCCCTACAACCTGCTCAACGACTGGTAGAGGCTATCATACCTGCTCAACAATCGGTAGAGGTTCCTACTCACTGACTGGTAGAAGTCTTTTTCCTGCTCAACAGTTGGACTCATTTTTGGATACATGGTTAATCATATTATTTTACATGTGTGTCTAGAGTTATAGAAGGACACAAAACCCTAATGTAAGGTAAATTGGTGATTGCGGTCCGGAACGTAATCATGAATTTACAGGTACGTTAAGGTAGTGTGAAATTCTATCAAGGTTTTCGGTAGTTGACCAATTATAAACCTTAGTTATCTGGTAGTTCATTTAGTCTTTCAATAGTCCATCAACTCATTCCTTTTAGGACTCCTAAAACTTAAGATTCTTATTCTCCTTGCTATTTCAGATGAACCTAATCCAACCCTTAAAACTCACATCTCAAACCTCTTATCCAAATTATTCGAAACAAATTATTCTATTACCTATAAATTTATGTCATGCCTTAACTCGAAACTTCCCAAACCACCCTTGTCCTAATTTCTACCCAATCACCTTCAACCCTGTGTTTTCAATAAACTTCGGGACGAAGTTTCCAAAAGTAGGGGAGACTGTAACATCGCAAAATTTTCCCCAAAATTTTAATACATAAAAAGCCCTTATATATATATATTTTATTACACCTTTATCATTAATATTATACAAATGTGCCTAAGTCTTTATTTATCCTAACTCACAACTTATATACATACATAAATGTATATAAATAATAATAATAATAATAATAATATGATTCTAAATTCTTTTTTTTTTTTCACATACAAGTTTTTTTTTTTAAATAAAGCCTTGAGTCAAATAGTCAAAGTCCTAGTCAAAGTCTTAGTCAAACAGTCAAAGTCTTAGTCAAATAGTCAATTCATCACAAAACCTTACTTTATGGTGTTGACCAATTTTAATGGCTAATTGAATCCAAAACTAGTATAAAAACCCACCTATGACCCATTATACTTTGCACCTCTAAATCGATTGTTTCAATCCGATTAAACTTTCCCTCATACCTTTCTTCTATAGTCTATTACTTCTACAATTGAAGCTTTGATTATAAGCTCTTGTAATTGGCAACTTTGGGCTACACATATTCTATTTCTCGAGACTTAATACTTTGCTAAGGTGAGTTTACGTAACCATGTTTATGCAATTCTTCATACTTGCAACATTATTTAAGCAATTCAACATGCATGTCTAGTAGTAAACTTTATTGCCTCATGAATTAGTCAACAGTTTCAACGAGTTTCAACATTTACATAATCATTAGCTATGGCCAAGCCGGCGATACTCAATAATAGATCTATTGGATTGACAACCCCACCCGGATACGTGTACCTCCTACATAGGTAACGTGGGTGATTGTTATCGTTCAACATATTACTAAGGTGAACCGTAGATGACGGGATGGACCTAAACTAGTCGGAGGTTTGATTATGTCAACATATTATACTATTCATGTAGACTTAAATTTACGATAGACATACGAATTGCTAAACTTTTATACTTAAACTATATGCTTAACATGGATTATGTATTCTCACCAACTTCTAGTTGACCCCCCCCCCCCCATTTTTCCAAACTCAACAGGAAATACTGATGCATGAAGTCTAGAGCTAGCATGAGGAGATATTTGAAATTTTAAGCTTTGTTTGATTATTTGATGTAGACTTTAATGTAATTCAATATTGTAATGTAATAAAGGATTATTTAAACATATGTATTATCATGAGCTACTGAACAATCATCAATACGTGACATCCCGATGTTTCCGTTATCGGTTGGGGTGTTACAGATTGGTATCAGAGCCATGGTTATAGGGAATTAGGTTATTAGAAAAATAATCTAATCTATAACCATAGGAATATAACCAGTATTTGCTCCTTTTACTTGCTATTCTCTATCTCACTCCTACTTCTTATCCCTACTTCAACCCCTACAAGAAGATTGCTCTCCATCACAAGATCTACTCTTACACTAATAGGACAATCCTCAGGTTTAGCCTGAACCACCTTGAGATCTCGTCGAAGTTCTAGATTTTAATAACGAACACGTGCAATCTGGAAGGGTGAACGCCTGTATTCTGAGTTTTCTGTCTAGGACTGGCATTGCGCATATATCCCAATCAGACGAGGGACCCGGATGCCTACCTGGGAATTCTCGGGATGAGTGTTCACTTATAGGCTAAAGCATGTCTTCACTATGTTATTAGAATCTAGAAGTTTTGATAAGTCAACGTTTTCGTTTATTCGTTTTAATTAATGAATAAATGATTACACTCACCTTCCTTAAACTAAGCTCAAAAATCTCAAAATTTTACAGCTTAAATCAATCTCATTTCATAACCATCCATGGATTTCACAATCACACTTCACCTTACCATCTTAGCCACTTTTTAAATATTCAACACCCTACTCAAATCATATAATCTCTATACTATAAAATAAACTCTTTATCAACTATCTTCACATTCACTATCTCTCACAACTTTGATTCTGCTTCAAGAATTTTTCATCATCCTCTCAAGAACTAAATTCATATCCTTCACCTTCTCACACATGAGCTAGTTACCCATGATAACCAAACTATTGAAACTTGATTGTGTGTTGCATCAAACATAATCCTTAGTTATACATGAGGATTCGACTATTTGCCTTGTTTGAACATTTGAAACTAGAATTCATGGAATATAAGCTATTTACTATAGACACACCTAGAGTCATTAACCTTATCTAGGGCAACTCTATTACAACTCGTATGCTATACTTGATACTTGATTGCTTACATGTACATATTATCAATTTGCAATTCATGTGTGTAATAATTGGTACACTTAATCAAACAACTGATAGAGGATGAAGTACTTGCTCAACAGTTAGTAGAGTACAAAATAACCTACTCAACGATTGGTAGAGGTCATCATGCCTGCTCAACAGTCGGTAGAGGCCCTACAACCTGCTCAACGACTGGTAGAGGCTATCATACCTGCTCAACAATCGGTAGAGGTTCCTACTCACTGACTGGTAGAAGTCTTTTTCCTGCTCAACAGTTGGACTCATTTTTGGATACATGGTTAATCATATTATTTTACATGTGTGTCTAGAGTTATAGAAGGACACAAAACCCTAATGTAAGGTAAATTGGTGATTGCGGTCCGGAACGTAATCATGAATTTACAGGTACGTTAAGGTAGTGTGAAATTCTATCAAGGTTTTCGGTAGTTGACCAATTATAAACCTTAGTTATCTGGTAGTTCATTTAGTCTTTCAATAGTCCATCAACTCATTCCTTTTAGGACTCCTAAAACTTAAGATTCTTATTCTCCTTGCTATTTCAGATGAACCTAATCCAACCCTTAAAACTCACATCTCAAACCTCTTATCCAAATTATTCGAAACAAATTATTCTATTACATATAAATTTATGTCATGCCTTAACTCGAAACTTCCCAAACCACCCTTGTCCTAATTTCTACCCAATCACCTTCAACCCTGTGTTTTCAATAAACTTCGGGACGAAGTTTCCAAAAGTAGGGGAGACTGTAACATCGCAAAATTTTCCCCAAAATTTTAATACATAAAAAGCCCTTATATATATATTTTTATTACACCTTTATCATAAATATTATACAAATGTGCCTAAGTCTTTATTTATCCTAACTCACAACTTATATACATACATAAATGTATATAAATAATAATAATAATAATATGATTCTAAATTCTTTTTTTTTTTTCACATACAAGTTTTTTTTTTTTTTTTTTAAATAAAGCCTTGAGTCAAATAGTCAAAGTCCTAGTCAAAGTCTTAGTCAAATAGTCAAAGTCTTAGTCAAATAGTCAATTCATCATAAAACCTTACTTTATGGTGTTGACCAATTTTAATGGCTAATTGAATCCAAAACTAGTATAAAAACCCACCTATGACCCATTATACTTTGCACCTCTAAATCGATTGTTTCAATCCGATTAAACTTTCCCTCATACCTTTCTTCTATAGTCTATTACTTCTACAATTGAAGCTTTGATTATAAGCTCTTGTAATTGGCAACTTTGGGCTACACATATTCTATTTCTCGAGACTTAATACTTTGCTAAGGTGAGTTTACGTAACCATGTTTATGCAATTCTTCATACTTGCAACATTATTTAAGCAATTCAACATGCATGTCTAGTAGTAAACTTTATTGCCTCATGAATTAGTCAACAGTTTCAACGAGTTTCAACATTTACATAATCATTAGCTATGGCCAAGCCGGCGATACTCAATAATAGATCTATTGGATTGACAACCCCACCCGGATACGTGTACCTCCTACATAGGTAACGTGGGTGATTGTTATCGTTCAACATATTACTAAGGTGAACCGTAGATGACGGGATGGACCTAAACTAGTCGGAGGTTTGATTATGTCAACATATTATACTATTCATGTAGACTTAAATTTACGATAGACATACGAATTGCTAAACTTTTATACTTAAACTATATGCTTAACATGGATTATGTATTCTCACCAACTTCTAGTTGACCCCCCCATTTTTCCAAACTCAACAGGAAATACTGATGCATGAAGTCTAGAGCTAGCATGAGGAGATATTTGAAGTTTTAAGCTTTGTTTGATTATTTGATGTAGACTTTAATGTAATTCAATATTGTAATGTAATAAAGGATTATTTAAACATATGTATTATCATGAGCTACTGAACAATCATCAATACGTGACATCCCGATGTTTCCGCCATCGGTTGGGGTGTTACACATAGAATGATCACAAACACTCTGAACAAATCCTATGGTTTTCAAGACATCAACAAGCTTCTCATTCCATTTTCTGGGAGCTTGCTTCAAACCATTCAAGGATTTGACCAGTTTACAAACTTTAGAACTGTTCTCAGAGGAATATCCTTTTGGCATGTTCATATAGACATCCTCAGTAATAGTGCCATATAAGAAGGCATTATTGATGTCAAGCTAGAACAATGTCCAGCCACTCTGAACAGCCATAGTGATAACAGTTCTAACTGTCACCATCTTGACCACAGGAGAGAAGGTCTCTCCAAAGTCAATCCCTTCTCTCTGATTATAACCTTTGGCTACTAATCTAGCCTTATACCTATCTATCTCTCCACTAGACTTATATTTCACCTTATACACCCACTTACATCCAATTGCCTTTCTACCAGGTGGTAGATCAGTGACAATCCATGTATTGTTCCTATATAAGGCCTGCATCTCATCATTCATGGCCTCTATCCACTGAGGATCTTTAGAGGCCTGTAGATAAGATGTAGGTTCTAACACTTTATTAACACTAGATACAAAACACATATTCTTAACAGACAAATTGGAATAATTAACAACTTTCTCAACAGGATATCTAACTTTACCTTCTATAACATAATCACCAAACTTCTTTGGTAAAACTGACTCCCTACTGGACTGTCTAGTAGGTCTACTTCCCTCAGGAGTCCTAGTCTCATCACTTGACCCCTCTAACCCTGAACAGTTATTCCCTCTTCCTACAGAATCACTAGGTTGTTGATCACAATCTAACTCATGATCTACATCTCTAGTATCCCTAGTTGAGTCATCTAACTGTTCCCTAGGTGAGTGGTCATGAGAACTAATAGGTTCCCCATCATCATTGGGAAGGTTTTGAAAAAAATTGTCACTTTTAGAAAATTCATTTTCATATAAGTCAAAAAAATTTAAGTGATTCAATTTATCAGAAACAAGTTGTTTATGTTCAGTTTTAAAAGGATAGATATTCTCATAAAACTTTACATCTCTAGAGTAATCAATCCTTTTTGTTTCTAAATCATACAATTTATATCCTTTTTTAACAAAAGAATAACCCAAAAAAACATTTTTATTGGCCCTGCTACAAAGTTTATCAGGGCCATCTAAGACAGTATTAAAACATAGACAACCAAAATTTTTTAAGTGACTAAGTGTGGGGGGAACCCATGTACTAATTCATAGGGACTCTTTCCATTAAGAACAGAAGAAGGTATCCTGTTAATCAAGTAGGCTGCAGTAAGAACACATTCAGACCAGAAGTTTAATGGAACACTACTCTGAAACAAGAGGGCCCTAGCTGTATTCAAAAGATGCATGTGCTTCCTCTCCACAACTCCATTTTGTTGTGGAGTGTAAGCACAGGAAGTTTGATGAATTATACCCCTTTTATTACAAAAATCATTAACTTGTTTATTGACAAACTCAGTACCATTATCACTTCTGGAAATCTTAACATTTTAGAAAATTGAGTTTTTACTAACTCATAAAAACAAACAAGGTTTTCAAAGACTTCTACTTTAGATTTAAGTAGATATACCCACACAGATCTTGAAAAATCATCAACAACAGTAAGGAAATACTTATATCCTTCCCTACTAGTGATCTTGTAGGGTCCCCATACATCAAGATGTACAAGATCTCCTACAGCTTTGACTTATGATCACTAAGAGGGAAAGGAACCCTGACTTGCTTTGCCTTGTGACATACCTCACAAGGTGAATCATCAGGATTTCCTATATTCAAACTATCTTTTAAAACAGCTAGAACCTGACTAGAAGGGTGTCCTAGTCTACTGTGCCAGAGACTATGTTCAGACACACTGTTAAAACAAACATTACTAAAACTCACATCTTTTCCAACAAAATACAGGCCATCTTGTTGTTTACCAGTCACCAGGACTTTCCTTGACTTGGAATCCTGGACAAAACACTCATATTCATTAAAGAGGACATCTAACTTATTGTCCTTAGCAAGCTTATGTATAGACACCAAATTAACACAGTAATCTGGTATGAAAAACACATCAGTCAGGACCACCCCATCAGCTAACACTATGTCACCAATTTTGGTGACCTTAGCATTTGTACCATTGGGGTGCCTAACTTCTAAATTATATTTAGAAACATCAACACAGTTGACCATGTGTTTATCACTTCCAACCATATGTTGGTTGGCACCAGAGTCCATGATCCAACCAAACAATAATGCAAACTTGACTAAGTTAGAACAATCAGAAATTTTTTTAAACAATTTGGCTAACTTAGACAACACAGTCATACTAGAAAAACCACTCACAACAACTGACTCACCTCCAGCATTGGAGCACTGAGGATCTCCTCCTGACTTCTCATTTATCAAATTCATTAACCTAGAAATCTGCTCAGGAGTAAATGGTGAGCCAGTAGTAGTATTACTACACACATTGTTACTAGTATTGGACATGTTATTTTTCCAGTTACCCTGAGTTCTATTAGGATTATTATTATTTTACCAATTACCAGTCCTTTTTTGAACTCCATTTGGATAACCAATGATCTCAAAACATCTTTCTTTTGTATGTCCAATTCTATTACAATGTGTGCATTTCAGACTAGGATTAGGACCCCTAGTAGGTCCTTTCCTATTATCAGAACTCTGGTTAACTTTAGCCACAAATGAAACATTAGTTGACTTTGATCCACTACTAGAACCTCTATGAGATTCTTCTCTGGAAATCACAGCAAAAGCAGTTTTTACTGAGGGCAATGGATCACTAGTCAACAATGTTGTCCTGACAGGCTGATATACATCATCAAGACCCATCAAGAATTGCATGAGTTTAATTAGGGTATTAAACTCATTGTAATCCTTGGAGGCTTGACATGTACAAGTAGGTAATTGAACCATGGAATCAAACTGTTTCCACATGGTGTTCAATTTATTATAATATTCAGACACAGAACTACCACTTTGAGTTATATTATTTATTTTCTGATGTAGATTAAACATAACACACCCATCAATTCTATCATAGGTTTCCCTAAGATCTAACCAAACATCCCTAGCATTTTCAGAAAACACTTGCCCTAGATATAACTCCTCACAAACAGAATTGATTAACCATGAGAGTACAACTGAGTTGCACCTATCCCATTGATTAGCCAATACATCATTATCAACAGACTTGACACAAGTTCCATCAATGAATCCTAACTTATTTTTACCTTGTAAAGCAAGTTTCATAGATTTAGACCAAACAGAATAGTTTTCTGTTCCTTTTAGTTTTATCCCTATTATAGACAAGCTAGAAGTGTCACTAGGATGTAAAAACAATGGATCACTTATATCCAATTTACTAACAAGAGTACCCTCAGTGGGTGCAGAACTACCACCACCACCAGGGTTAACAACATCACCCATGACTTACAAACAAGAACAGAACACAGAACAAAGACAGATAGCAGAAAACAATCAATACCAAGATATAACCCTAAGAGATCGAAGCTGTGTCAGGGGTCAGATAGTGGGTTCATCACTCATAGGTGCCCACCCAGATCTTAACACAGGAGATCTTTACTATTCTATATATATAATATGTACCAAAAAACAAGTACAACAAGAGAAAAACAAGTAAACCACAAGACACCACGTAGATGGCACAATACCGGTCCACCTAACCCGGTCAGTTGCCCTAGACACAACAAAAACAAAAAACAGAAAGGAACAATCTCACAGAGAGGGGGAACCCAAGTTAGGGTTTCGCCAAACCTACAATCAACACCTTCACTTAGGGTGTTGTATTGTAGGCGCAATTGAAGCTATTTTATCCAATCCAAAGCTCCACAAAGCTCCACGAATCCTTTGCCAACAATCGTTGACCACAATACCCTGTTCAACAAAACAATATCTAAGAAGACACAAGAAATAATAGACCAGATCTATTGTAACAAGATCAGATCTACTATTATATAACACCAAAGACCAGATCTACAACCAGATCAGATCCTTTACCAGAAGACACAAAAAATAACAGCGGAAGACCAAAAATGACCGAGATCAAGAGCCAAAGGCTCTAATACCATGTAGAATTTTAGGGTTTCAAACACACAACAAATGAGCCAACATAAACTCAAAGACAATGAACACAAGATGTAGGCGACAAAACGGTGACCAAGATCTTATTTAACCCAAACCAAAAAGTACCCCCTGTTACCCAAAATGATCTCAGCAATCACTGAGACCTTAATAACCAACAATACACTAAGATCTGCTGATTGTCAAGATCAGCAGATCATAGATGATGAAAATACAGGGAAATAAAGTACAAACACTTACAGAGAAACTAAGAAACCCTAATACAGAGAATGAAAGAGAAACAAAGAAAGTGAATGATCTAAAGTTGGAATACGTGCATCTGCCAAGGCTTTTATAGCCAGCTGAACAATCCAGAAAGTGGACAATCAACGGTTGTAAAGAACTTGATCCAATGGTATACACACGTCCAGCTCAGCAATCTGTGTGAGAAAACACAACTCATACAAACACAATAATAAATAATACGTATGAACCGGTTCATGTATAAATGAACCTTTGAACTCTTGAGCCCAGACAAACTAAACATGATAAGCCCATCACAATAAGCCCAACACAATCCAAGCCCATCATTATAAGAAGCCCATAATCTCAGCAGCCCAGGAATTGAATTATAACATGTAAGAGTGACATATTTCAACAAAATTGACTCATACAAAACCCATGGGATAAGAGTCTACCGACTTGAATGTTGCAACGTAATTTATATGAACATAAGCATAGAATTTCTACCATTTTTTAAATGTTATATGAGGGTCAGGTATAGAAACGGGTAGCACACAAAGGTGCACACCGTTTCCATAAAAACGTCATAGCCATAACAACAATCATCCAGTGACCAAAAAACAAAGACAAACATAAAAAGCGAGCCACAAACCACAGATCAACCAAAACTGACACAGACCACAAACGACGCCATCCACCATCCGATTCTTTATCACCTTTTAAACCGCCACCATCCACCACATCGAACCATACGACGGCGACAGAGGCGGCTAAGATGCGTGTCTGTTAACACAGAAGAGACAGAGTAACAACAAAGACATCGTCGGTTGACGCGTACCCAAACAGACAACCACAAGCCAACACACCCCCATCCATTACATCAAACCATAGGTGAGAGGAAGAAGAGCACCACAGCGGCGGTAAACGGAAACAGGGTAACAACCACAAAAGACGACTGTCATGGTGGTGACGCTGTTAACCTTCAGGTCACCACCGGCCTCTCTTATCTCCATCTCTATCCTCCTTCTCTGTCCACTTTTCCTTAGGTGGGTGAGAAAATGAGTACAGCACATGGTGAGGATGAGGACTGAGAAAATGAGTATAGCAAATCAACAGATGGATGGCTAAGATGGTGTGTAGGTTAATGGTGGTGAAAGCTGTGTTGTTGTTTGTGATCCAAGATGGTGTGATGGCTACCGTTGGATGCATGGGGGGTTGTGATCGGATGGTAGGAAATGTGGGTGATCCGGGAAGACTTGTGTGTGGTCGGCAAGTTGGATTCTTTGGTTTCTAAAGAGAACCTGGTGGAACTATGAATCACCAAAACCCAAACGTGGGGATGCTAGTAACAGGCCACTTGTAAACCACATTGGTTATTATTTTTTTATAAAAATACAAAACAAAAACAATCTCATGCCAGGAATCGAACCGGAACATCATGACAGACAAATAAACACCCAACCAACTGCACCACAGAATACTTTGAAAAAATAACAAACACATCAGTATTTATAACCTTTTCACAACCAAAAAATTACTATTCATCAACACTAACAAATTAATATATAGGATAATACATATACATAATTGCATATAGTTGGCCTAATGGTTCCATGTGTCAAATAGTTGGCCGGACCGATAAACTATTAAAATGTTGAAATCAAAGTACACAAATTTAAAACCAGCTGACTTGCTTTGGTTTACTGTTCGTTTGATTTCAATGGTTTAATAAGTATCGTATTTACGATCCTTGAAATGACGAAACTACACTTGTCTAGTAACACAAATTGAATTAAAATACGATATAGTTACAAACTTACGAGCTGATGTATTTATATGTACCATTTTATATAATGAAATTGATGGAAAATCTCTTGACCGATACAAATTCCTTTTCTTGTGACGTTAGGGAACCAGGATTCAATGGACGAATTTGAGTTATCTTAGGGGAGACAGGGCGCCACCAGAATTGGTCACGGGCACCTCACTACCACCACGGTAACACCGCCGTCACCCATGCTGGTAGGGGTCCCGTGAACCAAATTCTGGTTCTAGTTAACAGGCTGGTACCCGTGACTTCTCTCTCTCTCTCTCATTGATTGTGGGTAAATAATAAGTGAAGTGTTGCCACTAAAAAAATGTTTCAATGAAAGAAATCAGTGAAGTTGAAAATACTCATGGGTAGTGTCCCCCCCCCCCCCCTATATTTTTAACGGTAAAATAAATAAGCTAAACTAAACTAAAATAAAATCTCTACCTAATACATAAATAACCGAATGCGTCACTCCTCACAATTCAGTAAGGACAAATTTTTTACCCGCTTCTCTGATTTCAGTGTTTTGTATTCTAGTAAAACAATAAACAAAAAACAAACATATCAAATAGTTTTGGGTTTAAAGTCACCTAAATACCTGCAAAATCTTTCAAATCCTTTCAACGTAAAAAAAATAATTATTAATAAAATAATATATATTTGACATGTTAATTGTATACAAGGGTGGGACTACAGTAAATTTTCAGGCATATATAAAATTTATGTATTGTTTTTTCGAGTGACAACAATATTTTCTTGAACAATGGCTCCAAACCTTGATCTTGGTGGCTGAAATGGCTCTTCTGGTGAATGAAAACCAAAAGAAGAAAGGAGAACATAACCTAATTTTAAATGGTATTGGGCCTGGTTAAAATTAACCTTGAGCCCAATAACTTTCTTTTCTTTATTATTAATTTTTTTTTGTCCTGAGCCCAATAACTAGAAATTTTGTTTTAAGTTTACCATTCATTTGATAGATATAATATATATATGTGTGTGGCCTTTTGGGGACAAAAGTAAAGTTACACTAGTTTTAACGTTATTTTACTAATTTCATGAAAATAACGTTAAAAACGACGGACGGTTAATCATGCATCATGTAGTGGCGTGGATAGCCAAAAGACAAAGGGGTACATGCACCGATCGGGTTTGTCCCGATTGCTAAGTGTTCTGTGCCTTATGTCCAAAGCTTGATACCAAACCACATCAAGCCGGGGGTCTCACTGGAAGCAACCTCTCTATTCTTAGGGGTAGATGTAAGGCTGTCTACATCTTACCCTCCTCAGACCCTACCTTAGCTTTGCAATAGGTGGGATTAACTAAGTATGATGATGATGATGATGATGATGATGATGATTCATTTGATAGATATGGTCGATGGCTGAAAACAGAAGTAGCCAACCAGTGGTAGATTCACACTTGTAGTAGGGTGGGCATGTGCCCATCGTCCAATCAGGCACTTAGGCGAGTATTCTGGTTGGCCAAAAGTTTTGTTTATATACTCAACTATCATTTTAAGTAGTTTTACCCTTTTAAATCATCTTTGGCCTAGAAAGTAGAACATAGTAAAGAAAGAAAATCATACCGGATTTTTTTTAGCTATGGATGGACAGCGAGACTTAGGGGTGTAAATGACACGTAGCGGCTCGAGAGCTACTCGGGATCGGTTCGGTAAAAAGCCCGAACGAGCCGAGCCTTAACGAGCCCGAGCCCGAGCCTAAAATATGGCTCGTTTAGTTATCGAGCCCAAGCTCGAGCCCTAGATACAAAGCTCGATTGGGCTCGCGAGCCTAAACGAGCCCAAACATAATTATAAGTTATTTATATATCTCTTATAATTTATAGCCCACATCTCCAAAGCCCAAGTCCTTATTTCATAGGCCCATTTAATAACACTCGCGAGCCGAGCTTTTGCGATCTCGAGCCGAGCTCGAGCTTTTGATTTTGCTAGCGAGCTGAGCTCGAGCTCAAGATTGTAGGCTCGAACCGAGCTGAGCTCGAGCTTCATAAAACCATAACGAGCCGAGCTCGAGCCCAGTCAGGCTCGGGCTCGGCTCGACTCGTTTACACCCCTAGAGAGACTGAATTGTGGGATTGCATGTATATTTGGTAAAGAAGCAACAAACTATAGATATTTATTTTTAATTTTAAATGGATTTTATAGGCATAAAGGTACTTAATATCTATCATCTTGACTCAGAATATGAAAGTAATTTATTTAGGCTGGTCGGTGTGGAACCGCACCCTGTCACCTCAACGTTTTTTCCTAGGGGCTATTGAGGGGGTGCTTGAACCCTCGCCGGTGCCATAGCGACAAACAACGTGTGTATTTGGTGGGCACTCCTTTTCTAAACCAATAAAAAAAATTTGTTTTTTATTTTTTTAGTTAAAGGGGTTTTATTTTATTACGAGAGTGTTATTGAATGGAGCCTCTAGGGCTCCATTCTAAACCACATAGTGTTAGTGTTAATATTTTACTCTCATTTGTCCATTTTCAAGTTTCTATCAATTGATTGGAAGATCACTTTATTTTTTATATGCTTGGATTTATTTAATTTTCTTTTTATCTTTTACTATTTACTATCTGTTTTAGATTTATTAATTTCTTTATTTGCAACTTTCTAAAGTTTTCTTTGTGGCATTAACAAAAAAAGTATATATATAATTGAGGAATGATTTTTATGATTTAGAATGTATTATTACAAAAGTACCTTGACAAAAATATTTAGAAAAGCTATTCCTTAAATTAGCATATATGTAATGATGGTAGTTGCCCACCCTAAAAAATTATGTATTCATTATTGTAGCCAACTACTAAGTAATCAAAAAACAATGTTATTTCAAAAGGTAATTTTATCATTTATTTATTAATTTATTTAACTTAATCAAATTCTTTTGTTTTCTATTGTATTTACAAATTAACTATCTCCCTTTTATTTATGTTTTTGTTGATTAATTTTTAATAACCTTTTTCGTTCATATATGTATGTGGGAAATTTTACGGTAAAAAGTACTCTAACGTACAAAATGTAAGAAACAATAATATCACACCACGATAATAATAACAAGAGGAGGGGCACTAGTCTTCTCCCGAGGTTTTGAGTCGGCGATCTACATTAATCAAGGGCTTTCCTTGTATATCGAGTGTTCTTGTGTTGGTTTGTTTCATTTTCATTAGCATAATCAAACTTTTTCTAGCGTTGTTCCATCCTGAGGATACAACTGTCTGTTTTATGTTATTTACTTGGCATCCTGATCATAGTTGTCAAATTTACTCTTTTGCATCCTAAACTTAACCATCTTCAAAATATAACTGATTTTATACCTACAATTAACTTTAGTACACTACCGCACATTTCTAATTTTGAATACAAAGTTAATTTTAATGTTGTTAATTTTTTTTACTAAAACAATAGGGATTATCCAGATCATGTATGCCTTCTAAAGAAATCCCTATATGGCCTGAAACAGGCTTCTCGAGCATGGTCCAAACGGTTTACGAATTTTGTCACATCTATTGGACTCATACAGAGTCATTATGACAACTCTCTCTTCACATAACATAACGAGGGTGACATTGCTTACTTGCTCATCTACATGGACGATATTGTTCTCACTACATCTTCTGACACTCGTCGCCTATCTCTCATGTCCAGCCTCGCGGCTGAGTTTGCTATGAAGGATCTTGGACCTCTAAGTTATTTCTTGGTATTAATGTCACTCGTACGACGAACAACATGTTTCTTTCTCTAACATTATTATGCCTTGGATATCATTGCTCGTGCAGGTATGCAAACATGCAACTCGGTTGCCACGCCAGTTGATACAAAAACCAAAGTAAGCACCTTGGCCGGTGAACCGCTTGACAACCCAACCTTGTATCGCAGCCTAGCGGGTGCGCTTCATTACCTAACATTTACCAGACCTGACATCAGCTATGCAGTTCAACAGGTATGTATGCATGCATATGCATGACCCGAGGATCGATCATTGCTTTAAAACGGATCATTCGTTACATACAGGGAACGTCGACTTATGGTCTTGCCCTTTCTTCCTGTTCCGACGTTTCTTTACGGGCATACACTGATGCTGATTGGGCAGGTTACCCTGACACACGTCGCTCCACCTCAGGATATTGTGTTTATATGGGTCTGAATGTCTTATCTTGGTCTTCTAAACGGCAATCTACAATATCCAGGTCTAATGCGAAAGCTGAATACCAAGCGGTCGCCACTGTCGTGGCCGAAATATGTTGGCTGGGCAACTTGCTGCTTGAGCTTTGTCGTCCTCTTAAAACGGCCACTTTGGTATATTGTGATAACATCAGCGCCATTTATCTTTCAGGTAACCTGGTTCAGCATTAACGCACCAAACACATCGAATTGGATATTCATTTTGTGAGGGAGCATGTTCAACGGGGCAACATTCGGATTCTTCATACTCCAACCCGCTTTCAAATAGCTGACATCTTAACAAAAGGCCTACCAAAGATTTTGTTTGATGATTTTCGATCCAGTTTCAACATTCGATCGCCTTTTGCTTCGACTGCGGGGGTGTAATCGAATATTATTGTAGAATATTCCAAATGTATTTTAGGAAGATCATTATGTAATTATATTATTTGTGCTTATATCTTCCCTAATTTAAGTGATTGTATTTTGTATATATAGATTATCAATCAATGAGAATAATCAAGCATTGAGCCATACAATTTTACATTTAAAAATAGAAGAGGTTTTTTTTAAAGACAGTATTTATGATATTTAAAAGTTAGTTTTAAATCCCGTCTTTAATAACATACGATTATTTTAAAAATGAAGAAAATGTGCCTGCAGGAAGCCATATTGAAATCGACCGTCGAAGTACTTGTGAAAGCCTCTGTAATTAACGGCTCGCCGGCACTAAGCATTTAACAATACACCTTACTTGTGCAAATTTGACTTATTTGCCTTTTTCTAATAGCACTAACTACAAAGAGTATTTTATATCAAATAAATTAAGAAAAGATAACGACGGATGTTTTGATGGCCATGAGAGTGTTCATTATCTGTCATTAGGGTTGGTGGTTCAGTGGTAAGGCAAAGCCTTTTAATACACTAAAAGTGTGAGGTCTTGAGTTCAAGTCTCACAAGCAAGAAATTCGCCTTTCAAAAAAAAATAAGAGTGTTCATTATCTGGTTTTATATGTATTATTTACATGTTAATATCAAATAACAAAAAATCTAATAATATGTTATACGTCTTATTGATATCTAAAATCGGTAATTGATTCCTTACTTGTAACGAGTATTATTATACTTTTATGAGTACAAAAAACCCTACTTCTCCGAAAAAGTAGGGCGATTTGACGGCGACGGCAAGACGAATAGGTTGAATCCTTCACGTTTCAATGGCGACTAAAGAAAGGTTCAAGGTGGATACATGGTATGATGCTTCAAAAAGAAAGGGTTATAGATCGGATCAAGCAGAATCATCAAAAGGGAAGGAATGGGGGCAGAAGAAGTTTTTCGTTTCTAATTTGCCGAATGGATGTGCGTCTACGGACTTGGTAGCGGTGTTGAAGAACTTTGGCGTTATTCAGAATACGTATATTGCACGGAAGTACGACAAGTTGGGTAAGCGTTTCGGTTTTGTTACGTTTGTGAATGTGTTGGATCCGGTGGGATTAGAGAAAGAGATGGGTGATGTTTGGATTGGATCATATAAACTTTTCATTGCGTTGGCACGTTTTGTCAACGGGGAAAAGATAGACTGGAAAGGGGGTAACAATAGATCGTCGGAGAAAAAAGATAATTCTATTCCAGTTTCTGATCAAATGGGTCCTGGTAGCGAACCGGGGGATGGATAAGATAACTGTGGGTTCGGGTCTGGGTGATGGAAGATCCTTTAGGGATACGTTATTGAATGTGGAGACGGTAGAGGTAAAGAGTCGTAAAGAGATTGTGGTGGATTCAAACGTTAAAGGGAGTTTAATGTGGATGGGATGTGCTGCTGTGGGAAGGATGCTTGATCTCGAAAAACTTTCAAACTTACGTACATGGCTTAACTCTATCAATCTTAATAGGGTTGGTATAAGGTACGTAGGGGGTTTCTGGGTGGCACTTGTGTTTGACTCGCGTGCATGCATGGAAGAGTTTGTTAATAATAAGGAGGTTTGGAATGTATGCTTCGAATCCATGGATAAATGGGATGGGCAGGTGATACCTAGGGAAAGAGTGGCGTGGATTAAGTTGATTGGGGTTCCGTTGGGTCTGTATGACATTGGGATTCTTAACGAGATTGGTACGTTATTTGGAAAGGTTATTCATCCGGCTAAGATTAGTGAAGGGGAAGCGGATTTGTCATCTGTGATGCTCGGCATCCTTTGTGAACCGGGTTTGATTATTCATGATACTGTGGAGGTCAAGTGGAAAGAGGAAGTTTTTGTGGTGACGGTGTTTGAGGAGTTAGACGATTGGATTCCGGACTGTCTGTTGGACTCGTGTGATGTTTTTGAGGAAAATGGTTTGAACGTGGAGATGAAAGAGGTTGGTGCGGACAATATGGAGGAGGAGGATGATCACATGGCTCGAGATGACGATGGTGTTGAGAATTGTTGTTACGAAGTGGCTGCGGAAAAGCAAGACGAAGAAGTGCTCAATCTCAATGTGGATATAAGTGCCGGTGGGGATAAATCTGTTTCAGCTGTGAATAAGATTAAGAAACCTAGAGGTTTTCGTAAGAAGGATAGATCGCAGAAATCGTCGTCTCCTTTAGGACAAGAACAACCTAAGAAAAGAGCTAGAGACGGTGAGGACCCGTTCGACATTGACAGGTTCATATATAGCGTTAATGGGGCTGAAGTAAACAATGGGGGCAATCAGATGACGGCTGAACACGAAGTTAATGAGCTGCAGAATTCTTCGTCTGATACGAGTGGAGGTAATATGATAGAAGAATGTTACCGGCTGGATCAAGATGCGAATGGGATCGGGATTGAAGTGGCGGAAACGGTAAGGTTTGGTAAGGCAGTGGGTGTAGAAGAATTCGAGGGGATGATGGATTCTATCGAGAAAACTATTCGGGAAGAACGATTTCAACAGGTTCGTCAATGAACGTGTTATCTTGGAATGTCCGTGGACTAGGATCGGTTAGCAAAAGTGATTGGTGCCGAAAGCTGAAAGTGGAAAACGACATTGGTTGTCTGCTTATTCAGGAATCTCAATTCGAGTCTCTGGATAATGTGGATGTTGGTAAGTTTTGGGGTATGTCTGAATTCGAGTATGAACATGTGGATGCGGTAGGTCGGTCCGGTGGTTTGATTACATTTTGGAATCCCAAATTATTTTCGAAGACTGTGGTTCTCAAGCGGGTGAATGTATTAGTTGTATCGGGCTTTTTGAAAGGAGATGGTAGAAAGGTGACGATTATTAATGTGTATTGCCCTCAGCGCACTCAGGATAAGCGGGAGGTTTGGGGGTATTTGAAATCGGTGCTATCGGATGACGGGGGTTTTTGGATCGTGGCCGGTGATTTTAATTGTGTTCGTGATCGGGTTGATAGAAGAAATTCGAAATTCAATCAGGTCGAGACGTCCGAGTTTAATGATTTTGTGGAAGACGCGGGTCTATTTGAGTATGCTTTAAAAGGTAGGAAGTTTACGTTTTTATCGGGGGATAAACTCAGCCGGATTGATAGGATTTTCGTCGATTGGTCGTTTGTTAATGAGTGGCCGAGCGCGGAATTTCGGGCTTTAGAGCGAGGTGGTTCGGATCATTGCCCTCTCGTTATTAAAATTCAATGTCGCAATTTTGGTCCGAAACCATTTAAATTCTTCAATTCATGGTTATTACGTGATGGTTTTGATGAAGTGGTAAAAAAATACGGTACATAGTGTTGGTTTTCAAGGGGAGCCAGAGTTGCAATTGCTTCTCAAGTTCAAGAACCTGCGATCGGCTATTAGTATCTGGAAGGAGAAAATGTTTAATGATGAGATGGAGGAGGTTAGAATTCTTACGTATGAAGTTAATTCCTTGGAATTATTGTTGGAGGAGAGGGATTTAAATGAGGAGGAACTTTGGTGTTTAGAGGAAGCGAGAAAACTTTTGAAGCAGTTGGAGTACTTTAAATTCAAAGATTTGAAACAAAAGTCGAGAGTGCGTTGGGCGAAGGAAGGGGATGAAAATTCTCGTTTCTTTCATGGTTCGATAAATAGTCGAAGAGTTACGAATTCTATCACAGGTTTGACAGTTGACGGTGCTTGGGTTTCCAAACCGAAGGACGTCAAAAGAGAGGTGTTGCGGTTTTTTAGAAATAAATTTATTGAAGATGCTCCGGTTCGGCCAAGACTCAATTGTTTCGGTTTAAAATCTCTCACCGGGGACGAGGCAGCGAGGTTGACGAGGCCTTTTGTAGAGACGGAAATCAAGGATGCGGTATTTCAATGTGGTAGTGACAAAGCTCCCGGCCCTGACGGGTTTAACTTTCGTTTTGTTAAGAGGTATTGGGATTTATTTGCTGCTGATTTTGTTGATATTTTTAATAAATTTGCGGCTAGTGGAAAGATTAGTCGTGGTGCGGCGTCGAGTTTTATTACATTAATTCCTAAGGTGAAAGATCCGGTTTCGTTAGGGGAATACCGTCCTATTAATCTGATAGGGGTGATTCCTAAAGTTATTTCAAAGGTGCTGGCAAATAGATTGAAGATGGTTATGGATAATATAATCAATGAGACGCAATCGGCGTTTGTGGAAGGTCGGTATATTTTGGATAGTCCTCTTGTTATTAGCGAGGTTTTATCGTGGGCGAAGAGGAAAAATAAGGAGTTATTTATGTTTAAGATTGATTTTGAAAAGGCCTACGACAATATTAATTGGGCGTTTTTAATATCGGTCTTGAAACAAATGAATTTCCCGGATCTATGGTGTAAATGGATTGAAGGTATCTTGTGTTCGGCCCGCTCGTCTGTTTTAGTGAATGGCTCGCCGACGTTTGAGTTTGATTGTGGTAAGGGTATTCGGCAGGGGGATCCCATTTCGCCTTTTTTATTCATCATTCTTATGGAAGCTTTTTCGGGGTTAATAAAAAAGGCGAGTGATATTGGCGAGTTTCGGGGGGTTGAAATGCCTAGAGATGGTCCGGTTCTTTCTCATTTGCTGTACGCGGATGATGCATTGATCATGGGTGAGTGGGTGGAAAGTAAATTTCTTTGTCTAAGAAGGTTACTTAGAGTTTTCAATATGTGTTCGGGCCTAAAGATTAATATTCATAAATCAATTTTGTATGGGGTGGGGAAGAGTATGGAAGAGGTGAGTGATAAGGCGATAGGGATGGGTTGTCGTGCGGGGGAGATGCCATTTACTTACTTGGGTATACAGGTAGGCGCAAATATGAATAGAATCAACAACTGGGAGCCGGTGGTCAAGGTGTTCAAGAACAGATTATCGTCATGGAAGTCTAAAGTTCTTTCTATTGGTGGTAGATTGACGCTGATTAAATCGGTGTTGGAGAGTCTCCCGTCTTATTATTTTTCTATCTTTAAAGCGCCTACTGGTATTATTAATAAGTTAGAAGGTTTGATGAGACGATTTTTATGGGGTGGAAACGAAGACTCGAGGAAGCTTCATTGGGTGAGTTGGGATGTTGTAACAAAGACCATTAAAAATGGAGGTTTGGGCATTCGAAAATTAGAAGAGGTGAACAATGCGTTTTTGGTTAAATGGTTGTGGAGGTACCGCCAGGAAACTGAAGCGTTATGGAAAAGGGTGGTGGTGGCGATCCATGGTTCTAATAGAAAGTGGGACGCCTATCCTTGTAATTCAAAATTTTCAGGTACATGGTCAAAAGTGGTTAAAAATGGGTACCAGTTAAATGTGGGTGGTTTCAATAGTATGAGTATGATCCGAGGCGTATTGGGAAATGGATTGGAGATTAGATTTTCGATAGATCCTTGGGCGTCGAGAGTTCCTTTCAGGAACTTATTTCCGGATATCTTTCGGCTAGAAGTGGAAAAGGCGTGTCATGTTAATGATCGGCTCCGGACGTTGCAAAGTGAAGGTATGATTACATGGAACTGGCGGCGCATTCCTTCGAATGATATTGAGGTTACACAATGGGAAGATTGTATTCAATTGATGGATGGTCTTGAGTTACATAATAATAATGATCGTTGGATGTGGGACACTAATCCTAGTAAAGAGTTTTCGGTTAGTGCAGTTCGGAAATGGTTGAATTCCGAGCAATCTTCCCAACAGAACTCAGAATTTGTTTGGTGTAAGTGGTTACCGATAAAGTGTAACGTTTTTATGTGGCGTATGTTGATGGACCGGATCCCGACTAAGAAGGCACTACGAAGGCGAAACATTGATTGTGGAGATATTATATGTGATATGTGTTATGAACAGGAAGATTGCATCGACCACACGTTCACGGCTTGCCTAGTGACGTGTGGGGTCTGGAATGGGATTGCTGCTTGGGTTAAGCTTCCTCAGTTTTTCTTTTTCTCGGTTAATGACATCATGCAGGTTTATTCGTCTTCGTCATGGGCCGCGGATAAGAAAAGTGCGTTACAAGGTATCCTTATTGTTACTTGCTGGAGGATTTGGAAGGCTAGGAACGAGATAATTTTTAGGGACGTCCGGCGTAATGTGGTTGAAATCGTTTCAGACATTAAGATTATGGCGTTTCTTTGGTTTACGAGTAGAAGAAAGAATGGGTCTATGGATTGGAAGGACTGGCAAAGATTTAATTTTGATGTAATGTAACTTTTATTTTGTTGGGGGTCTCCGTCTTGGAGATGTTCCCTTGTGTGGTGGTGTTTTAATAAAATTTGCCTTCCAAAAAAAAAAATATTATATCAACTATATCAGTGTACATGGAAAAAGAAAAACAATCTTTATATATATATATGGGAGGGTTATCTTGAGAACGCTAAATATTGTGAGAACCGTGAGAACAAGTAAAAAAATCAATCAAAATCAATTTTTTTAATACAAACCTCATTATAATCAAAATACAATATTAATAAATGAATTTTCTTTCCAAATAATTCATCTTTTCATGCGAAAACACTTTCAAATTAACTTTTTAAACATGTGTAAATGAAACAGTTTACACATGCATAAACAGTAAATTTACACATGTGTAAAAACAATTTATTTTCGTATACGTTCGAATTTTTACGCATAAATTGTGTTTTTGAGATTGTATTTTAGTAATAAAGATAAGTGTAAAAAGAAATTTTGAATTTGAATGGTTTTAGATGCCGTTCTCACGGTTCGCACGAAATATAAGTGTTCTCAAATTAACTTTCCCCTATATATATATATATATATATATATATATATATATATATATATATATATATATATAGGGGAAAGGGAAAAGAGAAACCCCCTAAAATGAGAAAACCAATGGAAACTTAACTAGTGGTTCTAATTAATCCACCTCACTATGCTTTCTTTTGGAGGGAAAGGGTATATTAGACTTTTGGCTTTGGTTGCTTTATCAATGCTATGACACCTGATTTGTACTAAAGGTGTAGATCATTATTATTTACTTTCCCCATACACCTTCCCACCCTTTCCACTCTCAATAACCCACACCAACACCAATGTCTTCTTCTGGGCCGTCTTCTTCCTCTCAATAACTTCACTGAAACCTCAATAACTTCACTTAAAGTTCTTCCTGCCTCATTAACTATTTCATGCGATGGAATCGAATCCTCAAATCAAGCCACATTCAATGATCTTGGATTCTGTGAACAACCATGCACCGTCTGATTTTGTATCAGAAACAGAGGATGATAGTGGTGATACTGGATCTCAAGGTTTGTACATGATTTTTTTAACGCCGATCATATAATATTTCCTAGTTTGTTATAGTACTGTTACAGTTCGTGAAATCTTCTGCTCATGATCATAGGGTTTGTAGCAGGTTTTTATATATTTTAGAAAGTAGCATTTTTTTGTTTGTTCATGTTTATAGTGTTTTTCATAGTTATAGTGATTTAGTTATAGTTTTTTTAAAGTTTCCAATATTTTTTCTTAACAGGGTTATATAGTGTTAGGATGTTTTTTAATGGTTTTACTATTATCTAAGGGTTTGTAGTTATTTTGTTTTAGGTTGGTTTGTAATGTTTTATATTTTTTTTGTTGTTTACAGGCCTTAATTTTGGTTTCTCATCTGGGTCTTCATCTTTGTTGAGGAATGTTGATGGAGGGGAGCCTGTTGATGGAAATGAAATAGGAGGGAATGAAGAGATATATGTAGGTGTTAAGTCTGGTAAGAAACTTTTGCCAAACATTGACTTTACTATCATGCTCTTTGTGGTGGTCATAGTAGTGTGTGGTGAAAGCTATTTTTGGCCAAAGCAGAAATTTTTTAAATTATGGAGAGAATCTACATTATATATGTTACATGTGTTACATAGAAACTGTTTTGGTGTACCAACTTTTTTATCTGAATATATATTTTTTATAGCTTTTTTTGTGTCTTATATATTTTAGGTACAACATGCTTTCTGTTAAAAAATAGACTTATAACGTATGTAACACATAAGGGGACTATAAATATAGAAATCTAACATGTTTTTTATTTAACAGGTGAAAACCAAGACATTGAGCCATACTATGTTATTGCAACCCCGAACGGCACCCAATTCTGGATCCCCAATGTTAGCCCCCGGTATTTGCCTGCTATTGGTCAGGTTTTCCCGACGTTTGAGGCTGCAATGTCCATGTACAAAGAATATGCCAGGCAGGCCGGTTTTTCAGTTAAGAAGGGACAAACCAAGGTTTGGATGGGGGAACCGACACACAAGTACATGCGTTGTTGCAAATATGGTAAACCTCAGTTTAACAAAACCTTTGACACCTTAGTTGAATCTTCTGTTAAACCCCGTAAAACTTCGTTCAGCCTTTCCAATTGCCAAGCCCATGTGTTAGTGTCAATCACTTGTGGAGGTTCGTTGTTTAAAGTCATTCGTTTTAACGATGTTCACAACCATCAGCTGTGCGATAAAGATAACATTGACCTTAGTAAGATTTCTCGTAAACTTTCTTTCTCAACTAAACAATTCATTCATAACATGTCTCTTAACCGAGTTGGACCTGTGAAAGCTCATCGTTACTTAGTGTCTCTTAAAGGTGGTCACCACAATGTGCATGGAACTGCTTCTGATTTCAAGAACTTTAGTAAGGAGCTTCGAATTTTTATCGGCGAGAGGGACTCGTTTTTATTCCTTGACCGCCTGCGTGATCGGTTTGAAAACTTGCCAGACTTTTTTTATGACTTTGTTGTGCGCGATGGTAAACTGCATTCTGTTTTTTGGGCGGATGAAATTTCAAAATTGAACTATAAGGCCTTCGGTGATGTTGTGGCGTTTGATGCAACATACAACACAAACAAGTAAGTTACTTTAACGTGCGTTACAGGTTTTATGTGTTTGCATTTTTTACTGCTTAACATACGTAAATAACATGGGGCTGTTCATATAATGTGTAGGTACAACATGATATTTGTCCCTTTCACTGGTGTGGACCACCACAAGCAGTGTGTGACTTTTGGTGCAGGATTGATAATTAATGAGACCATAGATTCCTACGTTTGGTTGCTTGAATGTTTTTTAAAAGCTCATGGTTCACAGCCCAGGCTAGTGTTGACTGACCAAGACCCGTCGATGATGCAGGCTGTACCACAAGTGTTCAGTGAGGCTCGCCACAGACTATGTATGTGGCATATAATGAAAAAACTACCCAACAAGGTAATGTTATGTAGGCACGTACTTAAGTGTTTTATGTCATGGTATACTTAGATCCTAACGCACATGTTAAAGATGTCTTACATTTATTTATGCTTCTGCACCTAGGTTGCTGCTGATATTTTATCCAACACTGAATTCCGGTCCTGCATTCACAAATTGGTGTGGAACATTTTCATAAAACCTTCAACATTTGAAACTCGATGGAATGCGCTGCTAGAGACATTTGGGATTGAGGAAAACCAGTGGTTGAGCGATATGTTTGCAATCAAGGAACTGTGGGTGCCGGCGTACTTTAGGGAGATTCCAATGTCATGCTTGATGAAAAAAACATCCAGAAGTGAGAGTTCAAACAGTGCATTCAAGGTCAATTCCACTAGTGCCCACACACTTGTTCAGTTCATGTTATGTTTTGAATCCCGTCTCGATAGCCAACGTTACCGTCAGCGTGTTGCCGAGTACAAAACATCATCGACGGTTTTTTATGGGTCTACGGACCTACCCATTGAGCAGCATGCGTTTAGCTTGTACACCAATACTGTGTTCCAGGAAGTTAAGAAGGAGATTCTGAAGGGGAAGTTTTCATGCTACATCTCGAATGTTGATGAAAAGGACAACATGCCTACCGTCTTTTCAGTCACCCAACTTGACAAGCGTCGTGATGTTACCAATGTTTACCAGGTACCCATTTATGTTATTGTTAGAAACTACTGATGTTATTGTTATAAATGTTTTAAAAATTTATGTTACCTGTGTAACAAGTTAGTTGTACCACACCAGTTCAGGCTATTGGACTTTTAATATGTTGAAATTTTCAACCTTTTTGTCTTTTAGGGGTTTCTGTTAAAAAACTAATTGCTACATGTGTAACAAGTTACTTGTACCACAGCAGTCAGGGTTATTGAACAGCCCTTGCAGTGTAGCCAATGTGATTTAGGCTGAATATTAATCCTAGACATAATAAAACCTCTTGTTACATATGTAACAATTTAATTGCACCAAACACCATATATGGAATTTGATTGTTTTGTACTTCTGGTTATTTAGTTTTTCTCTGTCAAAATTCCCTGAAGTTTCTTAGAACTGTTAGAAAGTTTGCTACATGTGTAACAAGTTAGTTGTGCCAATATACTTTTGTCAGAGTACAGTATGTGCATGACTTTGGATTACATAGCTGTTATAATTATGTACTTTTAATACTTGTTGCATTCCCTAGGTCTTACCATTTCTAGCATCAATTATGCAGGTGTGGTTTGATAGCATTGATTCAACGGCTGAATGCTCATGCCGATGTTTTACGCGTCTCGGCTACCTTTGCCGCCATGTCTTTGCAGTTTACATGATTAAGAAAGTTGACCGCATCCCGCAGCAATATGTGGTCGAAAGGTGGTTACGTGATATTTTACCCAAGAAAGTGTTCTCCATTTCTGGCCGTTACGGTGTTGACACTCATCCAGGTTCTCTGTTGAGAAATGAGGTACTTGAACTTGTAACTGAATGTGTAGATGTTGCCTGAATTGATGAAACTGCACTGGCGGACTTGGTTGAACAACTCAAATCTATCAAACTGCACTTGTTATCCAGGGAATCAATTTCTGTTATTCCGGATCACCCGTCTCCAACCGACGTGGAAGAAATTATTGGCCAATCGGCTGATACTGAAACTGTGGTTGCCAATCCTGATGTGGCATGCAACAAGGGTTGTGGGAAAACTCGAAGAATATCTGGAGCTGGTGAGAAGGGCAACCCAAAGCGTCCGAAAATGCCTAAGGCCCCACGCTTATGCAACAACTGCCACCAATATGTCACGGATCACGATGCAAGGAATTGTGAGAAGGTTGCTGCGATGAAAAGCGCCAAGGAGGAGGCGGCACAAGCCCGGAAAGCCTAGTTAGGTTTATGGCAATTAATGGGGCAGCATTACTAATCCCTGCTTTTTGAACCATGTTGGACACTGGTAACAGTTAGAAGCACATGCAGTCCCTTTTTGTTGTTACGTGTGTAACATGGTTGCCACATTTTGGTGTGTTTGTTGTTCCCCAGCTACTTCTATTTTTATTTGGTAGAACTACTTTTATGTATAATCTTCAACCACTAGACATGCTTTTTTGTGGTTTGTAATATATAATGTGGTGTGTTTTAGGATCTATGTTCTGTCTTATAAGTAGTTGGTAACAGGGGCCCCATTGGTAACATACGCAACAAAAAGGTAGCTGGGGCAATCTGATTATTATATTAGATCCCCTATATTATATATCATTATTTCTGTGGGCCCATGGACAGGACACATGGGTATGTGTTGTAGATTTGGTACGGAAGACCTAGGGAACTACCAAAATCTAATAAAATATGTACTTGACAAAGTAACAAATGAAGAGAATAAAATATAAAATCATGATGCACTCCCTAGCACCCAAAAATATTTATGACATGTTGATTTGACATAAAGCAAAATCTACCACTATAGCATTAAACACAAATTAAATTATCACCAACCACCCAACCACCCATCCTTGAACTTAGTTTTTATACCTCATTTTGGTTAAATAGAAATCATTGTTCCATCCCATAATAATAGTGTTCCTAACTTACCAAAAGAAACACTTTCTGCAAATGGAAAGCCCTTCAAAACCTCATGCAGCCAAGCGCCAGAAGACAAAAAGCGAAGAGGAGGTCACTTCAAAAGTAACTGATTTTTGGGCGTTACTGGAGCGTACTGAACACCAAGCCATTCATGGTTGGAAGAATGTTAATGATCCCAACGAGAGCAAACTACCGAAAAAAGGTGTCGACACTCTAATGATGGAAGATGGTAATAGTACACAAGCGACGTCGGGCGATGCACAGATGGAAGTTGATGGAGGGGTGTCAGTTGGCACTGCGTACTCGGTAACCAAAGAGCCTGTACCAATATCGGCCGTTTCATGTCCAGGTGTTGAGTATGATCACGAGTATTGCGGTTGTCCATTGTGTCCAAATTCACCAAATACCCTCGCCAGGTGGGCAAGTTATAACCCTTGGGAAGATGAGGACAGTGAAATGTCGGAGCTGAGCTTGGAAGCGCAGTATGGATCATTCTCGCCATAATGGCTGCAACTTACGATGGTTATCCTTTTGTTGATTAACCTCTTTTGCCGGGTAGTCGTACTTTTGTTATGTGTTCTTGTCTAAGTCTTAACCTCATTAAGGACTGTCTATGTAGTTTTTTATTATCATGTGTTTGCTTAAGACTAGTATGGTATGTCACACTCTGACCATGTAGCTATCTGTTATGTATGTAACAGATTTGTTAAGTAGTAAAATAACATATTAACCCCCTGTACACTGACAAAACTATATTGGCACATTTAACTTCTTACACATGTAGCAATATTTCTAGCAGTCATAAGAAACTTTAAGGAATTTTGAGAGAGAAAAACTAAATAGCCAGAGGTACAAAACAATCAAATACCAAGTTGATGGCAATTAACTTGTTACACATGTAACATGAGGGTTTATTATGTCTGGGATTAATATTCACCCCCAATCACATTGGCAACACTACAAGGGCTGTTCAATACCCCTGATTGGTGTGGCACAACTAACTTGTTACACATGTAGCAGAATGTTTTTAACAGAAACCCCTAAAAGACAAAAAGGTTTAAAAATATTGGCACATTTAAATTTGATCGGTGTCGAAGGACCGATCAAAAATAAGAATTTTAGAAAAGACCAACTACCTTACTAGTTAGGGTAAGTCGGGTGTCGAACCACGAGGAGTATTGTGGAAAGTGTTATTTCTAACAATTAAATTAAACTAGACGGAAATGTAAAATTGATTGGTTGATTGATTTGCAAATAATAAAAACGACGTAAAAGAAAATGATTTGTAAACAATATAAAAAATAGTGACCTCTCCAGGATCCCGGTTAATCACTTTAGACAAGGTTTATTTAGTTTGCCAATTGATATCACATAGACATGATATGTGGATTAATATGATTGATAAAGAAGGTTGATTAATGACCTTGCTGACAGCCGATAACTAGACCGCGACTGTTGACTCGGTTGACTATCACCTAACAATATCTTAATGACTCGTAATATTGAAAGACACACTTGAATGTATTCAATGACCCTCGATAATAAACCGCGTTGGTTGATGAAATCCAAACAAAATAACCATTCAATAAACGTTCAACATCAATATTAAAATAAACCACAACCGAAACTGAAAGTTTAAACATTCAAAGTCTCAATTCAATTATTTGACAAACATAAAATCTTGTTCTAGTAACTAACCATTCACCCGGAGAGGATCACGGGTGATTAGCCGCTCATGGTGGTGGATGATTCTTCAATGATTTGATAAAAGATCAAAGGCATGGCTTCTTCCCTCTTGTGCGATATATGCTGTCCCCTAAAGATGATATTGCTGATCGCCAAAATTTGATCGCTCCCCAATGATAATATGCGATTCATATATATCCCTCCAAAGTAATCATGTGCCGTCAAAAATATATATGTGTTTCCTTCAAAAAATGATAATTGCCATATATATCAAAAAATCAAAACCTAAGTGTTTGTTTCTTGAAAACCACTCAGGATGTTTCTTGGGCCTTAGGCCATTTATGTGATACATTATTTTTTTTTCTTTTTTTTTTTTTCATTCAAATTGTTTTATTATTATTATTATTATTATTATTATTATTATTATTATTATTATTATTATTATTTAGTAGTAGTAGCCCCCGACTCGGGTATTCTTGGCTTATTCAAAGTTCCTCTTCAACGCTTCAGCATCCATGCTCGCTTTCAAGTGTACGCGACTTGATCTTTTTCCTTTGGCTCACACACGCTACACAATTCCATCTTAATTAAGTCTATACATTTTAGCCGCTTAACCTGCACATCCAAACTTCGCGTAGTCATCTTATTCATGACATATAAACATTTAAATTACACTAAAAGCACCCAATTAAGAATCTTAAACACCATGATTGGCTCCGTTCATCACATTCCCACACTTACCTTTGATTGTCCCCAATCAAACCATCTCAAAACATGACTCACCTTATTAACAAGCCACCTCCAATTCCTTTACCCATCGAATTTCCAAGGTCCCCAATCATACCCGTCCCATAGACTTACACAATCGAGATTGACAATCTGGCGAACAAATGTTGCACAATTTCAAACAAGACTTGCCTATCCAAAACTAACATGCTTATTATCATCTACATATGCTACACACCCCTCACAATGTTCGCTCCTCTCGGTTTAATATCTGGACTAGCGTGTAATGTGCTAGTATATGACACTCAGAAAACCAAGAATGCAACTTCGTTATCATAGGTTTGTATAACAATCACACATAAGCTATAAACTGTGCACATATCAAAAGGACTTACAGGTTTTGGGCTTCGGGTAAAGGTAGGATAATTTGGTTCACAAATGGCTCGAAAACAAACGGTTTAACACAAATGATTGAACATCCTTATTAACATATCACAAGAACATACTAACACACAAACTTGGGCATAATTGACCCATAACAATCACTTCAATTTTTTATTTTATTTTTCTGATTTTTTTCTTCTTCTCTCTTCTTTTTTTTTTTTCAATATTGAATAACTCAAATGATACACAAGACGAACACATTGGATGTCAACATTTTTATTCAACAAGGTAACCGGGTCGATTTGGGTAACAATGTAGGTTTAACAAATGAAAAGTTTAGGCTCAACATGGTTTACTAATGGTGAATTTTAACGAACGGGTCAACACAAACAACACAAAGGTATCAACAAACAAGTGGGTTCCTAAATTGCCTTCCTCATCTATGCGCACATATTGCCTAAAGCTTTAGCATGTATCGAATTACACAAATTCTGCAACAAAGAAACATTTGGCCTACTCTCATGAAACGAAACATTTATATCAATAAACATCTAATAGGCTCAAGATCTCACAATGTAGGGAAATAGGCTGCCGACATGTAGCATATGCAAATCCTATAAGCATGTTACCCCTAGTTAGGCATCTCTTTTCATTTTCTCTAAAAACGCTCACCAGAAACACTCTCATGAAACTTAAAGGGACAACCATGATTAGGGATCTCGTTTTTCATATTTGGCAAAAGACTCTTTGGTGACTGAAAATTCAGCTTTTATGCCTGATTAAGTAGAAAGGGTGACAAAGTTGCAAGAAAATTTCAATTAAATTTTTTTCAAAATTCCCACTTTTTCTTGCAACGGTAAGTAATTCCGCCTTACTTCCCTAGGGTCTCCCATCCCCACACTTGGGATACATTGTCCCCAATGTATGGTGCTTTTAATGTTTACCCAATTCTTTCCCAACCACCAATCTCAACATACGCGACTATTAACTACCACCCGCAATGATTAGTTACTTAAAAACAACCACAAAAATAAAAACACACAAGCAATTAAAGAAACAAACAAAAACAAGAAAATAAATAAAATTCCGGGCTGCCTCCCGGTAGCGCTAAGTTTACAGTCTTCAGCCTGACTTTACCTGGTGTTCTAATCATGGTGGGCGAGTGGGATGCTTGCATCCCTCAGCTACTAAACATGCATCCTCTCTATCTTGCGATAATTCATGAGCCATCCCATAGTTAGGATCTGGAGCTTTTACTCTCATGCCCTCCTGGTTGACCTTGACTCGTTTCTTGACTTTCTTCTTCTTCTTCTTCTTACCTTTCTTGACTCCAGCTTCTTCAGTCCTGTCAACCATGAAACACCCTTCCTCGGCATTTGGGCCAGTTAAACTTAAAAACACATTTAAACTCAGTGTTCTTTCCCCAAACCTCATATTAACCGTCCCATTGGCACAATCGATCACTGCGTGTGCAGTTGCCAAGAACGGTCTACCCAATATAACCATGGGTTGTGTCTCTTTTTTATTAGAAACACAATCCATTACCAAGAAATCCACTGGGTAAAAACAATCCTCCACCTTGACTATCACATCCGTTAACATTCCCCTAGGACGTATCGCTTTTTGATTTGCCAACACCATGGTGATGTCGACCTCTTTCAGAGGACCAAAATCATATTGGTCGTAGATACATCCTGGAAGAATGCTAACACACGCTCCAAGATCCAATAATGCCTTGTCGATTTTAAGTTCTCCAATCTGAATTGGAATTAAAGGCGTTCCTGGGTCTTGGAGTTTCGGTGGACATGTACCCAATAACGCGGCACGAACATTTACTGGTAAATCAAACTGTTTTGGCAGCTTGTTGTGTCGGTTTTGGGTACTCAATTCTTTCAAACTCTCAGCATGAACAGGATCTTCTTTTAAAACATCAAGTAATGGTCGATTGATTTTCACTTTTATAAACTCTTTCCACTTTTCATCCTTTAGTGGGGTTTCTCTCAAAACTGATGTTTTATTTTGTTCCACTGCAGCTAGAGGGAATGGGGAAGGTTTAACTTCCCCACACTTATCCCCAGCCACAGTGAAATTTTCACTGAAAATTTTTTCACAAAATAATTTTTTAAAATTTTTATGAGTCGTTTGTGAAATCAGATCCTGTTCACCTTCACAATCTCTAGAACTAGACAGAAGACTTACAGCATTGATCCGAACATTCCGCGTATTTGATGATGATTGATGTGCCGGATTGACCTGAGTATCGCTCGGTAGCTTCCCAGCTGCCTTCTTCATCTCTGCCACATCTCCAGCTAACTGCCCAACCTGCGTAGTTAAAGCTTGCACAGTTTTATCACGTACCTCACCATTTTGCTTGATGGCTTGTATATCCTGTTGCATCAACTTCAACATGTTCATCACCTCACTCAATCCTCCACCTGCTGTCTCAGAAGACTGACTACCCTTTTGGTAACCCCCACCACTACCTCCATAACTAAAATTTGGGTGATTTTTAAAACCTGGGTGATAATTGTTCGAGTTCATGTTTGACCAATTCCTATTTCCCCCTTGTACCTGGTTCACCACTTCCACCCTACCAACTATGCTAGGGCAACTATCAGCTATATGCCCTATATCCCCACAATGCCCACATAAGGGTTGTCCACCCCTACCTAAATTAGCTAGTTGAGACTCTATTCTAGCTATTCTCTCCACATCAACAACACTACCACTACTTGCAGCCTTCACAGTTGCTTGTCTTGAACGTCTTGAAGATTGTGCCTTCCTCTTTGTTGTCTCAGCTCTCATCTCAAGGTACTCCCAATCAACCTGTTCATCGTTAGTGCCAAAAGTACCATTCGAAATAGAATCTAACGCACCTTGATCCTCATAGTGTAGTCCCTCATAAAAAGAGTTGATCAACTCCCACAACTGGATGTCATGATGTGGGCAGTTGTTGATCATCATCTTGAAGCGAGTGAGTGCTTCATGAAAGAGCTCGCCTGGTTGTTGAGAAAAGTTCCTGATGTTCTTCCTAGCATCATTTGTTCGCTGACTTGTATAGAACTCATCAAGAAATTGTTGCTGCATTTCCAACCAGGTACGGATAGAGGCTGAAGGTAGGGATTGGAACCATTGTTGTGCTTTGTCTTCAAGTGTGAACTGGAAAAGGACCAACATCACTTCATCTTGTGTAAACCCTTGTCCCCCGATGGTGTTGCATCTTGCATCATAGGCCCCAAGATGCATGTACGGATCTTCAGTCACTAACCCATGATATTTAGGCAAACTCTGAATTGCCTGTGATCTCACTTCAAACGACCTGCCATGCAGTTGTGGAATGACCACTGCTGATGGATTATGAACAATAGCAGGTCTGAAGTGACTCTCAATCCCTCTTACTGGACCTCTCTCAAACCTCAAAGGAATGCGTGCTTGATTATTAGCCGGAGGCATTGCATTCCTTGGATTAGGTCTCAAAGGCCTGTTCATCGCTTGTTGCTGTCGAGATGCAGGGTGAACTGGAGCTTCTGGGAATGCATGATACCCTTGATCTGCTTGATTAAACTGAGGGTACCCCTGATGATTCAAATTATGTGATCTTGCTAACTGATATGGCCCTTGATCTCCCACTTCTCCATCCAAATCCCCATCATCATACTCATATTGCCCTTGATTAGTTCTTTGACTGAAACTGAATGATGGATATTGAGTTGTAGAGGTATGTGGGAATTGGGTACCAGTTGGGTTTATGGGGTTATCATCGGGAATCACTCTCACATAAGGAGAAGAGTGACTGGTCACAGGTTTTTGGGTGAAACTTGGTTCTTGTGCCGAAGATTGGCCTTGTTGTGGATTGAATCTCTCAAAGTTTGGGAGAGAGGTTATTGGAAAAGTGTAGGTTGTAGTTGGTTGTGGTAAAGATGATGTTTGTGAATGTGATGGTGGAAGGTTATCAAATTTCGGGAATGGCGGAATTTGTGATGATTGGGTACTGGATTGTGGTGGCGGTTCAGAAGTGGCGAAGGTATTGGGTGATGGATGGTTCTAAGAGGGTGAAAACTGAGGTTGTGACATCGGTTCAGTGGTTAGGTTTAGGTTCTCCATAGATTTGAACTGTGAGACTGGAGAATGCAAGACCTTTTTCTCTCTATGAAATACTCGGTTCTGCCGAGCTGTTTTCTCAATTTCTGGATCGAATACTAGCGGAGATGACTTCCCTGAATGTCTTGTATGATGCATGCAACTGAAGAATTGCCTGCACAAAACAAACAAGAAAACCGAGCGTAATACTGAACACTAAACTAAACAGACATAAAATAAATATTTTTGGATTTTTGAGGTTTTTTTTTATATTATATTAACTAAGAAAAAAATAACACTTTGCGCACGACTCCCCGGCAGCGGCGCCAAAATTTGATCGCTCCCCAATGATAATATGCGATTCATATATATCCCTCCAAAGTAATCATGTGCCGTCAAAAATATATATGTGTTTCCTTCAAAAAATGATAATTGCCATATATATCAAAAAATCAAAACCTAAGTGTTTGTTTCTTGAAAACCACTCAGGATGTTTCTTGGGCCTTAGGCCATTTATGTGATACATTATTTTTTTTTCTTTTTTTTTCATTCAAATTGTTTTATTATTATTATTATTATTATTATTATTATTATTATTATTATTATTATTATTATTATTAGTAGTATTATTATTATTTAGTAGTAGTAGCCCCCGACTCGGGTATTCTTGGCTTATTCAAAGTTCCTCTTCAACGCTTCAGCATCCATGCTCGCTTTCAAGTGTACGCGACTTGATCTTTTTCCTTTGGCTCACACACGCTACACAATTCCATCTTAATTAAGTCTATCCATTTTAGCCGCTTAACCTGCACATCCAAACTTCGCGTAGTCATCTTATTCATGACATATAAACATTTAAATTACACTAAAAGCACCCAATTAAGAATCTTAAGCACCATGATTGGCTCCGTTCATCAACAGTATGTGCATCACTTTGGATTACAGAGCCGTTATAATTATGTACTTTTAATACTTGTTGCATTCCATATGTATTACCATTTCTATCATCAAAAATCATCTTACCTTTTTAAGACTAGCATGGTATGTCACACTCTGACCATGTAGCTATCTGTTATGTACGTAACAGATTTGTTAAGTAGTAAAATAACATATTAACCCTCTCTTAATCATGTAACCTATAACTCACTATCCACAACACTCAGAATACCTTACCACCTTACCATTTTAAACTATGTTAACATATGTAACACTCTTTACATAACATATGCTAAAAACACTTTTACATACGTAACAGAATAATATTATAAGCAACACAGTTAGGTGTTCAACAAGTGACCATACTAGTTAAGTTATGTTACAGAACCAAGCAGTATGTTAGGTGTATTATCACCCAAAAAACAGTTTAAAACACTACATAATTGTCATGCACAGTTAAACAACCCCCCTTCACGAACGTTCCTCCTTACTTCAAATGTGCCCTAGCTTCCACCTCACCCTTCTTTGTGTTAACCGGTGAACGCAAAATATGCGCTGTGTACTTCGACCGTAGCTTGTTGATCTCGCCTTCTTTAGTGCGCCAATGCTTACTGAAATTGCATTCAAACGGTACATGAAGCCCCATGAATCTCTCCATGTGTCTCATTAGGAAGACCCCACAATCCGTGGCATTACCAGCCGTTCCCCACTCTACATCCAACCTATGTATCTCTGCCCCTCCGATCTTTCCCGCCTTCGGATGGTTGATGCTTTTAAGGAACTCCACAAACATGTGCTTCTGCAATAATCATGGATCATGAAACCCAAAAATAATACATCAGCGAAAAAAACATTTGTTTTAAATGACCAATGTTTACGCTTTTCAAAAGTGATTAAAACAACTTACATATTTGTGCACAGTATCCTTTTTGTGAAAGTCAGCATGATCCTTGCATGTTCGCCTCCCTCGTTTTTTGTCATTATCAATCAGCATTATGGCGATATTCTTTAGCTCAAAGACCAATAAGTAGTAGTGGGCCCTTTCAAGGATCGGGAAAAAGACGATATCATATCGTTTGAAGTCACGGTTGGTCTCATAGGCCGGCACTGCAGCAGACATCGCGTTTGAAAACCGCGAAGCTCGTCGGATCGGATCACACTTGGTATCATTAAGCATCCATGGAACCTATTTTTTTTTTTGTTAGCAAAAAAAAAAATCAATACCAGTTTCATAACATACGTAAACCGATGTTGTCTTTTTAAATAACTTACCACTGCGGTTGTGCTTACAAACAAACGAAGAGGGGCCCCGTCCGATTTCAACCTCTCCTCGTAGTTTAAGACATCCACCCAACAGTCAATGATCACATCCATCACCTGCTTCCCCGGCTTCAAAGTTTTGATCATGCTACGTGTGGCTTCGACGTCACATAAACTTTTGAACAACACCTCACTGTACACATGTTAACCAAGATAAATTTTTTGAAGCAGTCTTATAAGTTTAAAAAAAGTCATGGTCTTACTTGGCAAGTGCATTATCTATTTCATCATCTGGTATGTCTACATTTTCCACCTGTTCTCCATGCTCTATGCTGAAAAAAACAGAATCCAAAATGCCACCAGTTACACATGTTACAGCAGTTCAAGAACTTATTACCACATACATTGTTCATGTTACTTACCGATTACTTATGGCTACCCTCCTTCTTTCCTCAGAACCACACAACATATTCAACGGATCCTCGTCCCTGTAAACAAAGTTCCACACAGCATCATCATCCTTCGTGACCCCCTCTCCCAAATTTACCCCCCTTATGTGAAAAGGTGAATTATGAACGTATGTCACATTCCTTTCACGTAGGGGGTTTCTCTTGGTTGAATCCATCTTGGCGATGATTTCTTGACGCATCGCCAATGTCATGTTGTCGTCATCTACTAGCAGATTTCCACCAGGGCATACTCATTGTAAACCTGATTCTGTGCGTCATATGAACTCACGGGTTGCACCAACGGATACACCATTGATGTGACAACGTCCTGGCAAACTGTCTTTTCATTTGGAGCCACACCGCCACCATCTGTAACGTACGTCACAACTTTCATTAGCTGACTGATCTGATCCAGCAGTTCAACATTGTTAAGATATAGAGTTGATACCTGATTCACCTGGTTGGTCCTTCAAAACAGATTCCATTTTCTGAGACATTGTGACAGATCCTGTAAGATAAGCATTAAAAACTATTAAAAACACAGAGCATTTATATAACATTTCTGTATTTTTATATTTTTAAGAAGTGAATTCACACCCGACTCCCCCTGATTTGCTGGTTCTGCCTGTGTTAAGCCAAAGCTAAAAGTTGGCGCATCGTTGCTATCCGGTGTCGACATACATGGAAATATCCACGAGATTCCTGCAAATGTGTTACCCCAAATAATATGTGGACCTTTTTGTGGATTATAAACGTATTTCAATTTGGTTTTATTTGCGTACCTGCTTGTGTATCTTCCCCCGCTTCAGCAACCTGCTTGCCCCTATCACTAGTTTCTGCCCTGTCCGGCTGTACTTCTGTAGGACATTTTCGCACGAGCCCACATATCACACATCCAAATCAGCTATGCATGTACTTATAAATATTACAATATCATACCTGACTCTTTGTTGCTGGTTGTGGGCACATCTGCTTCGCTGGTGGAAATTTTCTCATCGCCTTAAATACAACGTTTAAAACACGTGCTTAATATGTTTGGCGATGCGTTATACCAGCCTTTACTTGTGTATATATATGGTTTTATAATAATACCTGTTTTCTCATCTTGCAGTTGTTCATCTGTTTTTGTGTCTCCCACCTTCACACTTGAGTCATCTTTGTTGTCTTCACCAGTAGCTTCATGTGATGGAGTGCCGCCTGAGGAGACTGTGTAACATACGTCACCAGATAACAATCATAAGACAGTTGTATACATTAGCAATTTTATAATAGTCAACCGGCATACCTATTGGTTCACTTTGTGTTGCTGCCCATGTTTGTGTGCTCACAACCTCCTGTTCAATCTCATTGTTTGGTGCATCCAGTTCTGAAACAACAATATTATCCCGTCCTTAAAGTTAATTAACATTTCACACCTAGTCAATTTTCAGTTTGTGGATTTTTACGATTTTACATGTGTATAAAAAAGAATTCATTATTTACCTAATTCGTCCTCTTGTGTTGCACCCAAGGGTTGTGTGCTCACCAATTCCTCTTCATTGCAAGTGGGAACCACATCACCTAACACATTTTCAGCAATTTGTCTGCTGGCATCGACATCTGTAACAGATCATAACATTACAATCTTAACAAATACTCCCTACCTGCTGACCTATGCGTATGTAACCGAACCTACCCTAGCTATATTTTACTTACCTTCTTTTTGTAGTTCCCCTGTTTGTCCTCCTACATCCTGTTCATTTTGCCCATCTTCACTAACCTCAGAAAATTTGCTGGTTAAATTCCTGGCCAGATCTTCATCTCCTGTTACGTATGTTAAATATATAAACAGTCACACACAATGCTTCCTAATGAATGGAATGTGCATAGTATTAAATACATAAACAGTTAAACATAATGTTCCTAATGTGTGTAACACATGTAGCACCTGTTTTTGAACCATCATTTTTCTGCTTTGCACTGTCATGCAGATTCTTCCTGTATTGGCTTAGAATTGCACTTTCCAATGCCCCCGCCTCATCCAACGTGCCACCAACGCTTTTCTTTTTTGATCGTGTGATTGGGGACTTGTTTAGCG
Source organism: Ambrosia x helenae (assembly GCA_030844895.1). Lineage (NCBI taxonomy): Eukaryota > Viridiplantae > Streptophyta > Magnoliopsida > Asterales > Asteraceae > Ambrosia > Ambrosia x helenae. Next base: position 84,411,009 of record CM061223.1, read on the forward strand.
GCGAATCACCCAAACTCAAAACATCATCCTCGACTACTTTTTCTTTGTTGCTTTGTTCAGCCTTATCTGCTGATTTTTCGATATAGAAGTTCAATGGATTTATAGTTAACAAAATTGGGTATTGGGCTTAAACATCAAACTTGCACTTACCAATGGTGGTACATTTACTTATGGCAGCTAAAACAGAGGAGATTTCTCCATCAGCATTTACACGCGCAACAGCTTCGACCTCATTCGCCTTCCCCATGTCTTTAATGAACTCATCATACCTAGACTTGACAGCAACAACTTCTTTTCTACCTGGATAGTCCTCATCTAACTTGCAGATGGCCGATTCAACCCTCTTTCTCGTTCTAATCAAAAGATCTACGAGATCCCCCACACTTGCTACCCTTTCCTGTTTGATAATTTTTTGTTAGCATGCCATATATATGTAATACGGGGAATACATGAACTGTTTTGTTTGTAATACATAACATGTTACAAATCTTGATGCTTGGCTCATATATTCCAAGCTTCACACCCTCGTACGAAGTTAACGGTTTCACAGTACCCCTTCCGAAACCCCCTTCATTTATTTCAATCCTTTCCCTGTCTCTTAACCTTTGGAATGTCCAGAAACTCATAGGAACCACTGAAGAATCAACATCAACACCTTTGCATTTAAAACTATCGACGTACAAAAGCTGCAAAATAGATGTCGTATACATGATTAGTATCAAGAAAAGAAATACGGTCAGTAGTACTTAAGTGACTATGTAACATACGTAAAAAATTAACTTACTGTCAAAAAGGTTAGTGGCCCTGTAAAAGGTGGATCCAAACTGTCTCGTCTCCAACCAATTTTACAACTCCTAAGGACCTCCACTACTAACTCACACCAGTCAAGTCCAGCAAAATCCAAGTCATCCGTCAGATAGTCTAGTATGTTGTCCTTCAAACTGCCTTGTTTGTGGCAATCAACCATGATAGTATAGAAGCACATTATAAAATCCATTCGGAAATTGAAGTCATCCTCACCATTGGACTCTTTCTCAATCATATCAACCATTTGTTTTGGAGATATAAATCTGCTCGGCGGGTACCTCTTTTTCCATTTAGCTATCCCTTCATCATGTTCGTCCCTACTCTCTAGCGCATTGAAAGACACCCCTCCAATCGGAATACCGAGTATCTTGTGCACGACTTCAGCATCAATGCCAAGAGTTGCAGACGGCAAGGTCAACTCCAAACTATCCGGGTAGAAGTTATCCACAACATAATGCCCTAACTTCGCTGGTATCCCATCCATTTTTAGGCTGAGCAACCGGCCAAACCCCATTTCCTTCACCGCCAGCAGTTGTTCGTCGCTTAGTATTTTTATGCACCTTGTAAACTGTGTTGGTGATGACCTAGTACGTATTCCCAGCCACTCGTTCAACTTCGACCTTTTGCGCTGCTTACGAGGCTCCATGCCATCGTTCCACGATTTCTCTGCCCTCTTACGTTTGTTTGCCTTCTTTGGTTTGGCATTTTTGGTCCTTGGTTTTTCAGATGAAATCTGTAACGCTCATGCTTTTGATCTGGTCATCCTAACCTGTGAGCTCGAGGACACATCATAGACAGGCATGGCTTGTTTACCTGTTACACATGTAACCATTTTAGGTATTCACTTTATAGTCACTATAGCAGTGTAAATATCAATTTATCTGAACTGATCCACCTTTCTTTGTTTTTGTTTGAACTTCTCCAGATGCTATAGTCTTGTCTGCTTTTACAAAACATGAGAAATCAGGAGATATGGCTGAACGCCATCACATAAAACTGATTTACATACGTAACCGGCAAAGAATCGAAAACATATCTTATCACATACCTTTATTTTTCGCTGCCTGTCGAAGACGTCGGTTACAAAAGAAGGACGGCTTCTCTGCTTGACACAAAACACAACAATTAGGAAATTAAGGCATAGTAATCTACTTAACATGGCTTTAAAATCTATTTTCAATACCGACCCTTATCCTTATGTGCCTTCACGCTTGATTCATCATCGTCACTTTTTCCAGCCCCGGAAAACTCCGCATCACTATCATCAGACGCTTCAATTGATGTTTGTCCGCCTTCCTCATCATCTGTACGTTTCCCCGTAGACGGCCCTGGATCATCATTCTGACAATGTTTGACGACTTTTTTACACCGTCTCTTTAAATTGACAAGCGGTGTGTCCGAATCATACTCTAATAACAGAACAGTTAAGAAAACATAATTACATTCTAAACAAAATATCATCATTAATACAGGATTAATACAAATACAAATAGAAACAGAGCAGTATATAAAGGAAAATATCCTCATTCATTAATATCCATAATATATGTAACACCTACCTAATTGACGCTTTACTTCTTCGTGGTCAGTGGTTGATTTTGTAGTTCGTTTACCACGCCTTTTTGATTTTGAATCATCAGACAAAATGATCACTTTCCTTTTCTTCCTGTTTCAAACAAAGTATAAAGGTATTCAGGCCATATCTCCATTTCAACATGAGTATGTCACATTCACAAGATACCCTATAATTATTCATACTCTAATAAACAATTCCGAGAACCCCATTTCAGGGCATATCAACTATTGCAAATTCAAAAACTTCGATACCCAGTAATTTATTCCCCCAGACTCGAGAACCACCAAAACTTTTTTACAGTGAGTAGCAATGGTAATCAAAAACATTAAACACATACCTTTTTGAAGTTTTCTTCGAACCTAACCGTCGAGCAAACGATGATAGGCTCCCCATGAACGATGCCATCCTTTCGTTGATGGTTGATCACTAATTGTTTTTTTGGTTTCTTCAAATAATCTTGTTTGGTGATGAACAACCACTCTCGATGCACTGTTAGAGAGAACAGGGTTGGGGGGATTTTTGAATTTTGAAGGTTTGTATATGCAATAAGAGAGAGGGAGATCTTATTGATAGAGAGAGGAAGTGATTTGACGGTTCTGCAAAGCATGCAGTAACCAACAGGGATTGAAGGTCATTTACAACAATACCCTTCTTAATGCCCTCTCTCCTCCTTTAATGTACTTTATTTGATTTTAATATGGAGATTAAATCTAGACCATCCATCAAGTTTAATCAATGGCTACAAATGGGTTTACATGGTTTACTCATTTTGAGTGGGTTTTTATTATAACCATCCCCTATACATATATATATATATATATATATATATATATATATATATATATATATAGGGTATGGTTCAAATAGGAACCAACCCTTAAGTAGGAACTATAGGAACCAATCTGAGCCATCCATCTTCAATGGCATGATTGTAAATAAGTAAAAACTTTAATTAATTGTTATTTTAATAAAGGGGTATTAATGTCTTTTGTTCAATATCATTTATTAGGTAATTAATAAGAAACTCATGTATATTTGGAAACAGCAAATTAGTGTTTATGGTATACCCAAACGTATTTATTGTATATACTATTAAAATTATATCTCGGTATATATACAACAGTGTACATTGGTGTATATTCGTTTTTTCATTCATCATCATCACCAACACAAGATATACATTGGTGTATATTCGTTTTTTCATTCATCATCATTCAACATCATCAACATAGATATACATTGGTGTATATTGGTTTTTTCATTCATCATCATCAACACAGATATACATTGGTGTATATTCGTTTTTTTCATTCATCATCATTCAACATCATCAACATAGATATACATTGGTGTATATTGGTTTTTTTCATTCATCATCATCAACACAGATATACATTGGTGTATATTCGTTTTTTCATTCATCATCAACACAGATATACATTGATGTACACAGATATACATTGGTGTATATTCGTTTTTGAAGTGTACATTGGTCGAACATGATTTTTTTTATTTGGGATTAGAGATGATAATAAGTTGAGAGATTTAAGGAAAGTAAAAAAAAAAAACTTGCATATTAATTGCAGGAAGATAATTAACTGCCATATATAAAACTTTTAATTAAATTAAAATATAATATTTAATTGTCTAATTACATAACTATCCCCTAAATCAAGATCAAAGATGAATGGCTCAGATTAGTTCCTAAGTTCCTAACTAGGCTCTTGGTTCCTATTTGATCTTTTTCACATATATATATATATATATATATATATATATATATATATATAGGGTCAAGATCGTGTACAAAGTGTTTTTTTTTTTTTTGTGAGAAGTGTGAGAAGGATTAAAAATTGATACTTAGGCATCATTTTTTGAACTTAGTCGTGATGTTTTGGATTGTTTTGCCTATAAAAACACCAAACATAACAATTAAAACCCGAAAACAATGTATTTTAGGCTTAAAACTTAAAACACCATGCTAAGAACATTAGCAATGTGTTTTTAAGCGTTAAGTAGTGTGTTTTAGCTGTTTTTTAAATTTAATGACTATAATACATTGTATTGTGTTTTAGATTGTTGTGTATGTTTTAAGTTAAAACAACCTAAAAAAATCATTCCTAAATCCAAAACATGATGTCTACATGTCAATTCTTAGTCCTTCTCACACTTCTCACGAAAAATGTACTTTGTACAGGATCCTAAACCTATATATATATATATATATATATATATATATATATATATATATATATATATATTTGGACTTGTCATTCTAATTGTCAAAGAAAAATGGGATTGATGTTGTTAAGGTTACGAGATTGTATTAATCATATAGACATGTTCGTATAAGGAAAGTTAAGTTTTCTTCTATGAGATGTAAGCTTACGAGAGTATGCCAATAGGCTAAGCGTTATACATGTAACTTTTAGGGCTTACATATAGAAAATCAACGGAAGTTGCATTCAATCTTTTTTAGATGGACTCAAACGCTTACTAGTTACAACCTTGTCGCTCCTTTGAAACTTAGAAAATACAGTTTGTTTCTAGGCACATCTTTTTTATAAAGTTTCTCCCATTGGCATTTTGCTATTTTTTTTTTCGTTTTGAGGATGAAGAGCGTATAAAACTTTTCACTTTATTTTGAACGACTCGACTCGATGTTTATAAATTCTTGAAAACTACCTCTATAATGTTAAATTAACACAACTTTAAACCATACCTTTTAATCATCCAATGTATAATGGGCAAAAAATAATAATAATAATTTGCTCTAAATATAAAAAACACAATTATTTCTCTAAAGCAAGCACAAAGCAACAAATGTAAGATAACAAAGAGCTAAATCAATAAACAAAACTATACAAAACCACTTTCTCCATTGACTTAATATATCTTCAAAAACTATATAAACTCACCTTCACTATTCTTCGATTCATTATACTTCAATTCCCTAAAACACATACCAATATGAGTACCAACATTTTTTCTACTAATTTCATTTTCCAAATATTATTATTATTACCATTCATCATTCCTTCAATATCAGCCGTTGGATCACCAATCAACATATGGCCTAAACCAAGATCCTTCACATGGACGACCACTCCCCATGCAATCCTTTTATCCCCATCTTTCACCATAACATCTCCATCACACCGTTACTTAACGCCGTCAGTCAACCGTTACCTCCGTCAAATCCAAACCACCCAATACAAACCCTTAATACTTCCCGCCATAAACTTAACCACCTCTCTACCGTTACAAACGTTAACAATCACCATCTTAGATATCACGGCGCCGTTAACTCACGGCGTCAATGAATCCTACACTCTTACCATCCCATCCAATATAACATACGCCACTCTCATGGCGGCCACTCCATGGGCCGCCATGCGAGGCCTTGAGAGTTTCTCTCAGCTGGTGTGGGGACAACCTGCTCGAATAGCGGCTGGGTTAGTGATATCTGACTGGCCGCTATTCGAGCATAGAGGGGTGCTTTTGGATACTTCTAGGAACTACTTTGGAGTTGATGACTTGTTGAGGTTGATTGGGGCTATGAGTGCTAATAAGTTGAATGTGTTTCATTGGCACATAACCGATTCGCAATCGTTTCCTTTGGTTTTGAAGTCGGAGCCCGAGCTAACCGCGAAAGGGTCGTATGGGCCGGATATGTTGTACTCGGCAGAGGATGTGAAACGGGTCGTGGAGTTCGGGTTAGAACATGGTGTTCGGATCATCCCGGAGATCGATATGCCCGGTAAGTATTGAATGGACATGAAATCATTCTAGGGGTGTTCATTGTTCGGTTTTGAAAAAGATTAAGTCGGATATGAAACCGAAGTACCAAAAACCAAACTGAATTACAAATTTGGTTTTAGGTTCGGTTTTAAACCTAAATTTAGTTTTCGGTTTCATAGAATTTCTGTTGAAACCGAAAAAACCGAGTAACCCAAATAAACCGAATAGCAAATAATGATTATTTAATTCGTCCAATTACAATTTTCTTCTAATAACAAATAATGGTAAAAATAAATAAAAAAGTAATTATAGTTTATTCGATAGAAAAAAAACAATTGAACAGAATTCATATTATTTTTTTGGTTAGCTTTTAAACTACCTGAATTCGGTTCATTAGGTTATTTGATTTGAAGATTCTTTAGCCTAAAGCGAAGAATCTTCATATCAAATAATCCGCAAATCGAATTTATGAGCATCCTTGTTAAATTTGCACATGTTCATCCACATTTTACTTTAGAGTCTAGACAATGTTATATAGTTTCTAACAACCTAGTACATTGTTTCGTGTTCTAAACCTCCAGGACACACGGGATCATGGGCAGAAGCGTACCCAGAAATCGTGGCGTGCGCCAACATGTTTTGGTGGCCGGCTGGTGCGCCATGGGAGGAACGCCTAGCAGCCGAACCAGGAACCGGCCACCTTAACCCACTAATCCCCAAAACCTACGACGTCGTTAAAAACGTCGTAAAAGAAACAACAACTCTATTTCCCGATACATTTTACCACGGCGGAGCCGATGAGGTCGTGCCCGGTTGCTGGAAAGCTGACCCGACCATCCAAAAGCACCTCGCTAATAACGGGACCCTAAGCCAAGTCCTAGAGATTTTCATCAATAACACACACCCGTATATTTTGTCACTCAACCGCACGGCCGTGTACTGGGAGGACGTAATACTCGACTCCGAAATCAAAATCGATCCGTCGATTCTCCCACCCGAGACCGCGATCATGCAAACATGGAACCGCGGTCCAAACAACACGAAACTATTGGTGTCCGCGGGTTACAGGACAATCGTGTCGTCCTCGGATTTCTACTACTTGGATTGCGGGCATGGCGATTTTACCGGGAACAATAGCGCGTATGATCAACATCCCGATTTCGAGCAGAAAAAGGGCGGATCGTGGTGTGGCCCGTTTAAGTCGTGGCAGTTGATATATAATTATGATATAACACACGGGCTGACGGAGGAGGAAGCGAAGTTGGTTTTGGGTGGGGAGGTGGCGTTGTGGTCTGAGCAGTCAGACGCTAGGGTTCTTGATTCCCGGATTTGGCCTAGGGCCTCAGCTTTGGCTGAGGCCATGTGGTCCGGGAATCGAGATGAGAATGGTAAAAAAAGGTCTGGGGACGCTACGGATAGGTTGAATGAGTGGGTTAATAGAATGGTTAGCCGAGCGTGAAGGCAGAACCGATTCAACCTCTTTGGTGTGTTAGAAATCCGGGCATGTGTAACACTTATAACCCTATTTTTTGAAACATGTGTTGTGTTGTGTTAAAAGTGTGATTGAAACATTAGAGAAAATGAGTGATTATAGTTTGGTTTTTAAGATTGTATTGTAATGAAATTGGAGTTGTATTTCAAGAGTTCAATGAAACAAAGTCTTTGTTTTACAATGGAGTTATTATGGATAGTTAATAGGCTTATATTCGTTACCAAAACATATATATGCAATTTTGGTATATTGTACCAAGTTGCATCGAGTTGAAAAGGTACCTTTTAACTTAAAGAAATCCAACAAGAGCAAAAGTAAATTATCTCATATCTTAATCACATTTATAACTAACAAATTTAACACAAAACTAGACATAATCATAACTCGAACAAGTCATACAAATTTGCTCATTTGACGAATGACTTGCATACACGCCCAAACACATACTTGTTTGCATTATTGTTATTGAGGAGTAAAGATCTTCATATTCATGCATTCGAAAGCACAATCCTTCATGCATATTTGGGTAATTAACCGCCTCCCTAAACCACCAATTTCGCGATAATCACCGCAGTTGTGACCACTGACCACCGTTAGGTTGCCTACCATTGACGTTTTTTTTCTCTCGATTTAGGTTTGGGAAAATTGGTGCAAAAGGGATGGGGGGATATGAATTTGTTGGTTTTCTAATTCACGGAAAGTATATAGCCTATCAACTTAAACCTTTTTTGGACACATTAGACCACCCGTAGTGGGGCGCTAAACACCCATTTTGTCTCCAATCGCGCCCCAACATCAAAACACCCCCGCGCCATGGGGCGCTATGCACCTTTAATTTGCTTCCAATTTGCTTTGTGCGCTATATTTATAGCGCTGAATTGAGTTTTGGGCTGTGTGCCATTTTTCTGAACCAATGAAAAACAAAGATGGGGCGTGAGAGACAAAACCCACTACACCCAGTCTTAGCTATTTAGCTCGATAATACAACTTGCAAACAAAAGCGAAAACTGGTTAGAAAAAAATAGTCAAGATTACGTACCTAAAGTCAAATGAGAGGCCAAATCATGTCACCAGTGACGAATCAAGAAAAAAAAACTAGAAGTAACATTAAATTTTTTTTGCCTTAGTTTCATACAGTGGCGAAGCTTGACCGAAGGTTCGGAGGGTCGGAAGTCACTGGGGGGTCGGAAGTCACTAGTTTCGGGGGGTCGAAACCCCATATTTACAAAATTTTCTGTATGAATACTATATAATCGGAACTTCTGCACGAAAATTCGGGGGGGTCGGCCGCCCCCTCCCGCCCCAACTAAGCCTCGCCACTGGTTTCATATAAATGTAAACGAAACAAAGATAACACGATAATAAATAAAGTTAAATAAATACCTAATAGATTTCTCCTCTTCTGTTTTTGAACGTTTGAAATCGAGTCATTACATCCTCTTCTTTCACCTTATCAAAAGTATCTATTTCGACCGCACAAATTAGAGCACAGTTCAAATACTCCTCACCCATTCGATTGCGCAAATCCGTCTTGATAAGCTTCATTTTGGAAAAAAAACACCTTTCAACGGTTGCGGTTGCAACCGGTAAAACCAACGCTAACTTCAATACCCGATAAACCAAAGGAAAAGTTTCATGTTTCCCGTTTTCCACCATCACACGAGCAAGGTCACACATACCATTTAATTTTACAAATTTACTATCTTCTCTTAATGTGTGACAAAAAAACAACCGAAGGAAGAGCATTCAAATCAACATATGACCTCGCGGTTGAAGTTGAAACCAAAGAATTAGGAATATCTGGACTTTTAGTTGTAGCAACATCATGATCTTTTTGCATGTAATTATCTTTATTACCAACATCATCATTCTCTTGCATACCAATATCATCATCCACTTGCGTGTCATTGTTATCGGTATTTGGAGTTGTATTTGAATGGGGGCTTTTCTTTTGAACAAGTTGCTAATAAGAGCTTTTTTTTTACTAGAGCTTGGCTTCATATTCACCGTCACACAAAGCCACAAACTTAATCATAACAATAACATATTATCAATACTAATTCGTCTTTCAAATTTTCAATTAACACAATAACACAATTACACAAGTACACAACAAAAACCCTCCCTAAAGAATCAAAGTATAATAATAAGAAAACTAATTTAGTAACTAATTAAAAAAAAAATACAGTCAGGGAAGGGAAGAAGGGCAAAAGGCGGCAACACTGATATTCAGCCCTAGTTAAGCATACTTCTAGCTTCAAAATTGTGTTTCAGTGTAGTGAGATGTGACAATAAGGGGGGACGGGGCGCCACCAGAATTGGGCACGGGTACCCCACTACCAGCAAAGTAACAACGCCGCCACCCGTGCTGGTAGGGTTCCCGTGAACCAAATTCTGGTTCTTGTTACCGTGCTGGTACAAAGAAACGGTCTTATTTCTTGACCAATAAAAACCTGCCACGTATTTTTTCCCTTTGACCGTTATTTTTTTGACAGTTTACATGTTGACCGTTTTTATCTTTTACCCCTATATAAATAAATTATACCTTCACATAAAATTTTGACCATTTTTAAAAATAACAATATCTTTTAATATGGGTGGTGGTTCGATGTTTCCGAATGCGTATCGTCGTCGTCGACGACGATCAACCCGCCCCGCAACACATCAACCGACCACACACACACCAATAACATAACCGACTACACACATACCAACAACACAACCGACAACACATCAACCAACTACACACCCCGCATTTGAATTTTACGAGCCACAAGATTCTGACGATTTGACCACCGAAGAAATGGTTTACGCGTATGATTACGTAATGGCTCTAGTACAACTCGGAACAATACGAATTGGAGAATCTGTACGAGTGCCAGAGCGTGTCAATACCCCTTTAGTGATGAAGAGGTATAGAACGTCACCTCCGAATCACGACTCATAAGACGCGACTCCCAGAAAGAGGTCGCGACTCATAAGTAGCTAAAGAGTCCGGACCAACAAGAAAACCATGTTATACCGGAGGTCAAAAGCTCTGAGGGTTAGTACAACTAGGACGGACGAAAGTACAACTATTCTGACTAGTATAAATACCCCCTCAAAAGTACAGGTGACAAACGTTCACACATACTCCGAACATCCCCCCCCTCTATATACTCTTTCTCTCACTAAACAAATGCTTATCCTCACGCCGGTGGGTGGTCACATAGAGGCCCTCCCTGCCCCCCCCTGTGACGAGCCTAACGGTTTGTTAGTTTTGCAGGTACAATTCCCAAAGATCTTATCAAGTTAGTCATCTTCTACCTTGTCTACAAGGTAAGTACTAGCTTTTGGATCTTCAATTGGCGCCATCCTTTTACACATCTTCTCTCTCCACATAGATCTGGAATGGCTATGGAAAAAATGAATATTGTGGATATCACAAACAGAGAAGATGATGACGTTGTCACGTCTGCACAAGATACAGCTGGATTCTCCAGTGTATTGCTAGATTCAACAAAAATCATCTCCACTACTGATATGGTAACAGCCACAACTGGTGTGCAAACCATATCTACAGGATTTGATGAAACTTTCCTCTAACGAAACCGTGACTTCCTGCTGAGATTGAAAGATCAGCAGGATAGGGAAGAAAGACTCCGCAGTGTGCAAGTAAATTTATTCCCCCCCGAAGGATTTACTTCCATAACAACGATGTCAACACCAGCTAGCCTTCCAATATACTCCACCATGGTTACCTCAATTCCCTTCCAAACACCTTATGGATATCTCATGCCTTTTGGGTACTCCGAACCATTGCCAACTGGACACATGTCTACTGGTCCAATGTCTACTGAGCCAATGACAACAGCCAAGCAACAACTAACCTCCGGCACCATCGATGATGAGCTTACCGCTCCTTACCGGCCAGCCTATATGACTTCATATTTGAAGTTCACTCCACGAATAGCTAGCGCTCCACTCCCAGCTAAGCTAAAGATTCCCGCAACTGTTAAGAAGTATGATGGAACTACCGATCCGGATGACCACGTCTTTGATTTTGGTGGAGCCGCAGAAATAGAACTTTGGCCCATGCCAGCATGGTGTCACATGTTCGCTCAAACACTTACCGGAGCGGCAAGAGTATACTTCGATGGCTTGCCAACGGGGGAGATATCCAATTGGAAGGAACTACGGCGGATTTTCTTACAGAATTTTTCCCAACAAAGACGATGCACTAAAGACATCACGGAAGTTCGTAATATCCGAAGAAAAGACGGTGAGTCTTTGGAAAAATTCATCGATCGGTTCAACAAAGAAAGAATGCAAATATTCGGAGCTGTTGATCAGCTGCGGATATCAGGTTTTTGTCACGGGGTACGAAACAATCAGCTGGTAGAAAAGTTGCACGAAGATCTCCCAAAAACAATGGAAGCACTTATGGAGAGGGCACGAGCCTTCGCCAGAGGAAAGAGTGCGTGCGGCCAAACAGGAGATACCGAGTACAAGGGAAATTCCAGAGGAAACTCTTGGAAGAAAAATGCTCTGGCACAACATGAAAGAAATAGTTATTGGTCAAAACATCGATCACAACCGTACTCCAGAAATGATAGGAATGACAAGTCCAGTTTTGGCCACTCCTCAGGAAGCAATTACCGAAGCACTAGTCACTCGGACCTCAGTAAAACCCCAAGTGAAATTTTGAGCACCAAGAAAATACGTTTTCCAACCCCTCCAAAGCAAAAGCCCACTTCAGACACAAACACAAAAAAGTATTGTGAGTACCATCAAGATAAGGGCCACAACACTGATAATTGTTGGTCATTAAAACAAGAAATAGACAAAGCATGTAAAGCAGGAAAACTATTGTAACATTTCGTGTTTAATAATTGTACGTTACGTATAATTTGGATAAAAGCGTCAAGTCCCATTTTTATTAATCGTATTTAATTATTATTATGCCTTTTTTAGAACCCTAACACTATACTATTTATAAATAATACACATATATATATATATAGATTATTACAAAAAAAAATAAATGTTGGGGCCGGGATTCGAACCCGAGCCCTCAGCCGAGTCACCCAACACACAACACCTAACCATCTGGGCTACCCATACCTTTTGTTCAAATCCCAACTCACAATTCTTATATCATTCGAATGAGTCTTCACAGTTGACTAAGGAAGTCAACTGTGACAAACAACTACCAAAATTAACCACTATGGACGCGTTTTAAGTTCTGGATTGGTTTAATTGCGTGATTACCGGCCTATTCCTCATCATTCACGCATACAATTACAGTTAATTCGACCCAATTATAGTTAATTAACCGTGTATACATTCAATGTCGGGTCAAACTTTCCAAGCCAACAATCCAGACATCATCACTATAAATTGGACACCACACAACATTCACAACTCGCCGAAATCAAAATCCCTATCCTAAATTTCTTATAAAAACTCTCCCTAATCTGCATAATCGTCGCAGATTGACTTTTTTCGTTGACCAAGCGATTATACTCGTTTTTGATTTAAAGGTACCGATTATTTACTTGTTTTTGTTCATCGGAATCATCCAATCAATAACCCCATAAACCACGTGGTTATTGATTGCTAATTGATTCAATTATAAAACTAGGGCTCGAAGCCTAACGTATTGGGTAAGAAAACATCTGCAAACCTACGTATATAATTTATACAGAGACCTAATCATCACCAACTGATCAATAGATCAGTTGGTGTGACACTCGTGCTTAAAAACCCGAACCGGGCTGAGGGCCAAGGTTCGAGTCCTGCTGGACGATTCTTTTTTTCTGATTTAATTATAAAATGGATTGTTAAACATATAATTATTTCCAAACCTAAGATACCCGTTCTCAGGGTGTGGCTTAGTGGTGGCCGCACTTGTGATTAAGTCCAACCCGGTCATAGACCCGGGTTTCCAACCCGGTCATAGACCCGGGTTCGAACCTCATAACCACCACACATTTTTTTAGGGATTTAAACATATATTTTTATTCTAAATTTTTGTTATACATTTAAAAATACCAAAACAACTTTATAAATCCTATAAGATTTATTTTATGCAATTCAAATGGTTAAGTTTATTAAACAATTTTTAGTTTTCCAAAAATTATTTATTTAATATATATAATAAATATTTCAAGTTTATTCTATTTTAATTATAAAATTCTATAAAAATATCAAAACGATTATATAAATTCCTACAAAAATTATTCTGAGTTTTTATAACATTGAACTTTTCTGAAATGATTTTTATTTCTGAAAAATCATTTATTTAATATTTTTAATCAATTTTTGTTAGTTTTAATCATAATTAAATCATAATAAATTCATTTTTCAATATTTTTGCACCAAAATTTTATATAAATTATTTCTGATTATTTGGAACAGAAATATAAATTTTAATCTAATAATTCTTTAATTTTAGTATTTATTAAATATTAAAGTTAAATTTTGACAATTTGTAATAAATAGATTTAATATTCTATTTTAAAGAAAATAATTTTATAAAAATTATTTTTATACTTTAAACTCATCATTGTGACCATCTTTGATTCAAATTTTATAAAAAGATTTTTGTTTATTTATTTATTAAATTTCTCTTAATTATCAAACGATTTTTATTATTAATCAAACGAGCATTTATCCCCAATTCGAAGCCCTAGAATATATATATTGTAGACTAGATAGACTTAGACATATTTACTACCTTATTATAGGGTGATACTTGACACATTTGGGCAACACCACTATTCAATTTTTCAACAGATATAACATTTTGCTAAGGTGAGTTTTACATAGCCTCTTTTCTATTTATCACCGTTTTTGGGGTGAAACATGTTACAACATTATATATGCAATTCAATCATCAATGTGTCTATGTGTTTTTCTATGTTGCATTATGTCTTGAACATGACTAGGGTAAGCACAATTCTAGCATAATCATTAACATTGATCAGCCGACGGTATACATTGATAGATCTATTGGACTGACAATCCCACCCGGATACGTGCCTCCTACAAAGGTAGCGTGGGTGTTTGTTATCGCATAACATATTCGAGTGAACCATGAGCGTATGGGATGTACCGCATTATAACAGTCACAAGCGTTGATTATGCACTCGATTTACTTCTAGTATGTTTTCACATATGGACTAGACTTGCCATGACACATGAATTGCACAACATTTTTATGCAATTATCAAAACCTATGTAATTCTCACCAACTTTTGTTGACCCAAAATATTTTCAAACTTAACATGTTTCAGGTTATAGCTTGCTTGAAGATTAGAGTTATTGCTTGAAGATGCGTAGCTAGTATTTTTCATTTTGATGTACAAATTCTTAGAACAATTGTATGTAATTTATTTAAATCATTTATTGAAACTTATTATTTACCATGAGCTACTGAACAATCATCAATACGTGACATCCCGATGTTTCCGCCATCGGTTGGGGTGTTACAACTATCACACTTGTTACGTGACTTGAAAGAAGGAAAGCCAGCCACGGTACCAATCCCTAATCCCAAAAATCAAGCAAGGATCCATATGATCCGAACTACTCAAGGAGACGGTGTCAAAAGAAGCCACGACCACACAGCACCATGGATGGAACAGTTAATGTTTTTCCCACCAATTGACCCAAGAGAAGCCAAAGAAGCACTGATCGTGATCTCCGGAGTAGTCGCAGGCCACAAGGTACGACGTATTTATATAGACAACGGCAGTGCGTCCGAAATCATGCACTACCAATGCTATCAACAACTAGCTCCGGCTACAAAAGATAAGCTTCTCCGAGTTCAAATGTCACTAACCAGCTTCTCCGGAAAAGTCATACACCCATTGGGTCAGTTATCTTTACCCATCACACTAGGCATCGAAGAAAACCAAAGAACAGTTGTTCTTACTTTCCTGGTGGTCGGGGCACCTTCAGTACACAACATCATCTTAGGCAGATCGGGAATGAAAGCCTTCAGTATGGTCACTTCAACAATTCATGAGGCTGTTAAATTTCCTACCGAAACAGGTGTTGCTACATTATGCACCGAATCTGAACTTTGTGTGGCAGAGGTTCGGCAGTCCTTGGGACAACCTCTTCCCGGCAAGACAGAATCCGAAGTTAAAGCAACAGATGAATGGTCCATTCATCCTACGTTCCCAGAACAGAAGATTTCCGTAGGTGCTCAGTTGCCAGAAGACGTCAAAAGGTCCCTTTGGAGGCTGTTGTCCACATCTTTGGATGTGTTTGCCTGGAAACAGTCAGATATGACGGGGGTACCTAGATCTTTGGCTGAGCATAAACTCAACATTCGACCTGATAGAAAACCAGTAGCACAGAAGAAGAGGAGCATGGCTCCAGACCGAATAAAAGCTATCGCCCATGATGTAAAAGTCTTGCTAGACGCGGATATCATCAGAGAAGTTGCATACCAAATATGGGTATTCAACCCCGTTATGGTTCGGAAGCATGATGGGTCCTGGAGAATGTGCATTGATTTCAAAGATCTAAATGATGCGTGCCCTAAAGATTGTTACCCTCTGCCCGAGATTGACTTAAAGGTCGATGCCGTGGCTAATTTCAAATTAAAATGTTTTTTAGATGCATACAAAGGGTATCATCAAATTCAAATGGCTGAGTCCAATGAGGATAAAACAACCTTCGTCACCAATCAGGGGTTGTATTGTTACAAGAAAATGCCATTTGGATTAAAAAATTGTCGGAGCAACATATTAAAGAGTGATGGATCGTGCCATCAAGAATCAAATTGGTAGAAATCTACAACTGTACATGGATGATGTAGTAATAAAAAGTTTAACCGAAGAAGCTTTGCTGAAGGACATAGCCGAAACTTTTGACAAGCTTCGGAGAATGAACATGAAGCTGAATCCGAAAAAATGTTCTTTCGGCTTAGAAGAGGGGAAATTCCTGGGTTTTTTGATGTCTAAAGATGGGATACGGCCAAACCCAGAAAAGGTTGAAGCAGTACTCACCATGCAACCTCCATCCAATTTAAAAGAAGTTCAAACCCTCAACGGACGGCTGGTTGCACTACACATATTTTTGTCAAAAGCGTCCGAATGAACGTTACCATTTATTACTATCCTCAAAAAGTATTTAAGCACGAAAGAGTTTCACTGGACCACCGAAGCTGACATAGCTTTCAACGACTTAAAAAAATGCTTGGTAGAACTACCAACACCTTAACTTCACCAGAACCAGGCGAAACTCTTACCATATATCTTTCGGCCTCGGAAGCGTCTATCAGTTCAGTTCTCATGGTAACAAGATTGAAAGCACAGATCCCTATCTTCTATGTCAGCCACGCCTTACGCGACTACGAGACACGATACCCTGCCTTAGAGAAGCTGGCATTATCTTTAGTACACGCCTCTAGAAGGTTAAGGCGGTACTTTCAAGCCTTTGAAATTGAAGTTCAAACAGACCAGCCGATACTGAGTGTGCTAAGAAAGCCGGAGGTTTCCAGCAGATTGGCCAAATAGGCAATCGAACTTGGAGCCTTCGATATAACATATAAAACAAGAGGTCTGGTCAAAGGACAAGTGGTGGCTGATTTTCTCACAGAACTAGCAATGAAGCAAGCTGACATAGTTGTGCCTCCGGAACCGAATGAATGGAGCATTTTCACCGATGGGGCCTCAAGATCTGAGGGATCTGGAGTTGGCATAGTTTGGAAAAACTCAGACGGACAAGAACTCGTGTATTCAATCCGCTTGAATTTCAAAGGCTCTAATAACGAGGCCGAGTACGAAGCCTTCTTGGCTGGACTCGGACTGGCAATAAAGGTCGGAGCCCGAAAGGTATAAACCTTTGTGAAAATAACAATCATCTCCTAGATACTTAGAAATATAGTAATCTAAACACAAAAGTGCCATATTTCCTAACAGGTAGTGGCACATGTGGATTCAATGTTGGTGGCACGACAGATCAGTGGGGAGTACGAAGCAAAAGAGGCAAATATGGTTCAATACCTACAAAAGGTTCGAACCTTGACCTCACTCCAAGTTCTTCGACTCCTATCTTGAAACGTGTCTTCTAACATCTTTCCTATGTTTCACAGGCAAAAATCTTGATCACAGAATTTGACAAATGTGAAGTAAAGCACGTGCCAAGGTCAAAAAACAAACAAGCCGATGACTTGAGTAAGCTTGCAGCCAACACACCGGATCACATCTCCTAGGAGGTGAAGCTCGATGTCTTAAACACGCCATCAACATCTGAAGTCGAAGTATGCGTGGTGCATGGGACTCCAGACTCCTGGATGAGACCCCAATCCTGAACTACGTCGTGAATGACACATTGCCTGCAGATAAATCACAGGCACGGAAGATCAAGGTCATATCTCTTCAATACCAAGTATTAGATGGTATCTTATACCGGAAGACTTTCCTGGGACCTCTACTTCGGTGTTTGGACTCGGTACAAGCCAAGTACGTCATAGAAGAAATCCATTGGGGAATTTGTGGTATATATGTTGGACCACGAATGGTATTCACCAAAGTTATGAACGTCGGGTACTTTTGGCCCGGTATGCATCAAGACGCGGTCGAAGAGCTTCAGAAATGTGATAACTGTCAACGACACGCACCAGTGAGCCGTCGAGCCAAAAACAAGCTAGTACCGGTATCCGCAGCATGGCCCTTCCAAAAGTGGGGAATAGACATTGTTGGCCCTTTCCCCAAGTCTTCAGGTCAAGCTAAGTTCTTGTTGGTCGCAGTAGACTATTTTACCAAATGGGTAGAGGCCAAACCTCTAGCCAAAATTTCAGGAGCCGAAGTAAAAAAGTTCGTATGGAAAAACATAGTTTGCAGATTCGGCCTACCCGTGACAATTATCAGTGATAATGGCAAACAGTTCTCTCATAACCCTTTCAAGAAATGGTGCACCGACCTCGGCATAGAACAAGCCTTCGCCTCTGTTGCCCATCCTCAGGCGAATGGCCAGGTCGAAAGGGTAAACCGAAGTTTGTTAAAAGGCATCAAGAAACGGCTGGGAAAGAAGAAAAATGGATGGGTCAACGAATTGCAAAACGTTCTTTGGGCATACCGAACGATGAACAAAACAAGCACCGATGAAACACCCTTCAATCTCACGTATGGGACGGAGGCTATGATTCCGGTTGAGATTGGAATGCCAACCCATCGAACTGTTAGTCAATGTGACAATGAGAAAGAGCTTCGGTGCAACCTCAACCTTTTAGAAGAATGTCGAGAAGCTGCTTCTATCAAAGAAGCCAAATACAAATGGACCTTGGAAAAATATTACAATTCAAGGGCCCGAGAAAAAAAACATTCAAAATTGGAGAGTATGTGATGCGGAGTAACGAGGCTAGTGGTTCAGAGAAACCAGGAAAGATGAGTCCCAAATGGGAAGGGCCATATGTCGTTACTTCGGTGGGAGAAAAGGGAGCATACAAGCTCGATACTATTGATGGGGACGCAGTTCCTCGGACATGGAGTGGAGTACATCTCAAAAAATGCTATATTTAAGGATCCAATTAACTCATAAGTTAGTGCTTTTTAATTTCAAATGTAAGAGTGGGACGTGAATTCCCACATTTTCTGTTTATTTTTACTGCGGAATGAGAATTCTCCGCATAATATCTTTTGTTTAGAATGAGATGCGGCATACCTCATTTAATGAAACATGAGTTGATCCTTAAACATTCATTCCTTACTATATTCAAAACTATAATCGTTTATACGTATGTTGAAAACAACATGCAAGCTTCGGTGCCCGGAATAAAAATACTCTGGCATTAGAAGGGGGATAAGAATTAGGGCATGGGGGTATCGAAGGCCCTTTCGTCCAGACTTCTTTATCATACAAGCTCGAAAGGCAAAATACCGAGCTTAAAAGATACCCCGGAATAAAGACTACGTAGCACTTTTTAATTTAAACAAGCGAAAAATGAACGTTCTTCGAATGTCATAAGCAGTCAAGGACAAATAATCCAAAACACTTAAGACATAATTTATACTGAGGCTTAAAAATCATGGACGCATGATAAGTCTCAATAATATGAACAAGGGATTTTTAGCCCTTAGTATTAACATGACATGTCTATACTTAAAATATATCCGAATCACAAGGATACTCGTGACATTAACAAGCAAAAAATAAATCCGAAGCACAAGGATATTCATAACATCAAAAAAATTCCCATTTACAACCAAGAAACTTACAAGTCTACGTTCGTTTTACAAACGAACTTCGGTTAGCACTTACAAAAAAGGTGCATCCACGTGCAACCAAATCACAACCAGTCTATTAAAAAAGTTTCACAAAAGAACTAAAAATCACCGAACCTATGTGGAGGAACGGGAGAAAACAAGCTATTTCACCAAGCCCTGTTCAGAGTTGTCAACAGCTGCCAGCTGCTTAAAGGCTTCGGTGATCACGTCCAGAGGCTCTGAAAACAAGTTTTGAAGTTTGGAAATAGAGGGAATGGTGACTTCATCATAACTCTTCACAGCCTCAAAAAGCATCTACTTAGCATTCGGCACAAGCTTGGGGTTGCATTCATCGGCACACCATTGGAAGCGGCAGTATGACCAGCTCGCACTCCTGCATTAAAGCATATGCCGTTCATCACATTATTCACCCCAGCTATGGCTGCTTTTGTGGCTGGACAATTTCGAGTGTGCTGTGACACCAGTTGAACCCCTTCAGTTAGCATGAATTTCTTGAAAGAAGACAGGGCCTCAACCTCATTCAGCAGGCCGCCTTTCTCCATCTTCCACTGATCAACCTCGACCTTCATCTCATCCACAAGCCTTAGAGCTTCCCTTTCACGAATCACAGCCTCATCCTTATCTGAAATAAAAACACAAAGGTCAAAAGGCATGTAGAAAATAAAGAGTGAACATGAAAAAGGACGAAAGGAACATCTGCAGCCTCTTTGGTCTTCGACATAAGCTTCTCCAGCTCCTCTATAGATTGAACATACTTCTGCTTAGAAGACTCATGGGCAAGCTTGGCCGATTGTAACTTCTTTTTAAGATCATCAATTTCACCTTGGAGTTTATCTCGAGCCTCGGCGGCAGCAGCGATTGCAGCTTGAGAAGAGCGGAGTTGTTCTTGGCTGTTCTTCAAAGATTCAGCTAAGTCACCATGATTACAAAATGCAGCTTTCCTCACAGTCCTTGTCCTCTGAAACTCGGAATCCACCCACCTCCTATACAATTCTATCATCAAAAAGTTCGACTGTGCCTAATTCACCAAAAACGCATCACCTAACTCACCATCCTTCATCCTACGATAATGAGCATGGTCAGCTAGGGTATGGAGGTTGAACAACATCATTTTTGCGATAAAGCATCTATGACCCTTGACCCATTCTTTAAATCCCAATCCGGGACAAAAACTTCTTCAGCCGTAGCTGGGTCAACTTCCATGGCATCATCCAAGGGATCTACAAGATTAAAGAGAATCAGTGTCTCTGTTTCAAACCAGCAGGGAGAATAAGATGCACCATAATCATTCTCCCCACTTGTCTGAAAAATAGAGATGCGACCAGTAAACTTACCAGGGTTCAGCCCAAACAAACCATCCCCCCCATTCTCTGACGGGCTCTGAACAGGACTGTTAATTTCAAACAAACTCTCGACATTCTTACCACCACCATCACCATGACCATGTTCTGGAACTAACATGTACACCAGATCGATATCCCGGGAGGATTGTCCACCGGTTAAGTGAATATCAAACTCCTCCATGATTTTGTTCCCAAAAGACCCCAACACAGTAGAAGCATCGGATTTTACGAATTTCACCTTCTTAGGGTTCTTTTTCTTCTATTCCCTCGAGGGATCATATTTCCTCTTTCGAACCTTCAAGTTAAGGTCCAAGGAAACATCTTATGCAGGTTCTTCCGTGGATAGAGGAGCACTAGACGAACTCACAGGTTGCACCAGGTAGACTCCAGTTAAAACTTTGCCCACAGTCTCCCCACCTTCCAAAACACCACCTTGAGTTTCAACCAACTTTCCACTCACACCTTCACCTCCGACTACTCCCTAAACCACGCCTTCGGTATCAACAGGTCGAATAGGAACCTGAAGCTTTTCTATCTGCTGAAGTAAGGGCTTGTTTTTCCCAAGTGGCTCGTTGGTTAGGGAAAGATCCGAATCATCAAACTCCTCAAAATTCAAGGAAGCAAGCAACGACATCTCTACAAACAAAAAACAAAAACGAAGGTTATGATTCATACCAAACAAAAAGGTCGAAGGTCAAGGGAACGATCGTCACTCCTATCCATATACATAATAACAGGCCACCTGTCAAGTTCATCCCAGATCTTACTGACACCTCCCAACAGCAAGATATGTTCCGGATACTTTTTAATATTTGACTTATTAGAAACAAGCTTCTTGTACAAAACTTCGTCAAAGGCAAAATCAGCCGGAAGCTCCCACTTAGTCGACTCAAAGTCCGTCCTCCAAACTGTCAACATCTCCTTCGGTAAGCATCGGTCATCTAGCCAAAAGAACTGCGTCTTCCAGTTCTTCAAGCTAGAAGTATCTTTACCATGACATTCAGGCTTCTTCCTCCTCTTCTCAAACGTATACCAGTCACCTGCCTGATTCAACTTATAAAACGCCCGAAACACATCAACATCAGGCTTCGACTACAAAGCCTTACATTTTCAACTCGAAATGACATACCCTCCCCAAACCAAAAGGATTCATTTGTGAAAAATGAACCCCATGGAACAAAAGAACCCTAAACAAGAATTTTGACAAAGGAACTCGGTAGTTTGCAAAATCACACACACGGGTGTAAAAAAAGCAAACTTACCAGCAAGATGGGGATAGATGGAACGATCAGGGGCTGGAAGTTCCGGGTTCAGATCTAAGGGAATCCTATAATCTATCAAGAATTTATCAAACTTTCTCTTTGACAACATGGAAAAACTAACATCCATATTGTCCTTCCCCATGGTAATGACAATAAAAAATAGAAAACCTTGAAAGAGAAGGAAGAAGGAACGAACCTGTGGCAAAACGGATGAAACAGGGGATCATACAGGGAAGGCGATTGCAGCAGTACAAGTGGAAGACAAAAAGATTTTGGGGAAAGTAAACGTAAAAAAGGAACAGAAAACCCCCTTTTTATAGTGAGAGATAAAACCCTAACACCATGCCAGGTGTCAAAATCCCAACGATTTAAAAAGTTGATCTAACGGGTAAAAAAGCCTCGAGATAACCGCCATGTCCCATCCAGAATACATGACAAAGAACATGTCCACGTGCTTCGACCCAAAAGACAGCTGGTAAGCAGTAATAAGGACCGTTCAACTTCACTAAGTTACAAACCAACTTATGGACTTGATGGGACATGAAGAGGCATAGAACGTCACCTCTGAATCACAACTCGTAAGACGCGACTCCTAGAAAGAGGTCGCGACTCATAAGTAGCTAAAGAGTCCAGACCAACAAGAAAACCATGTTATACCGGAGGTCAAAAGTGTAACATCGCAAAAATTTGCAATTTTTTATATATATATAATATAATATAATAATAATAATAATAATAATAATAATAATAATAATAATTATTAGTCAAAAAAAAAAATCAGCTTTATTAACCCATCCAGCCCACTCCTTTTAAATTCTGGAAGCCCAGCAGCTGTTTACCATAGCCAACCCCAAACCCACCCTTCTTCTTTTAATCTGAAGCCCATCAGGCCCAAGGGCCGGCCAACAGCCTTGGCCCACTAACATCATAATTATCTGATTTTCTAAAAAAAAGGGGGGGGGGTTGCTTCTGACCGGATTCGAACCCGGGTCTCCCTCCACACATACACGCGCTTCCACCACTAGACCAAAGCTTTGGTTGTTGTTTAATCAGATACGTAATATATATACACACAAAAAAAACTTCTCCTTTTCCTTGTCTGTACGTGCAGCAGCAGTATGAAGGTTGACCAAAGAATGTTTCCATTTTTCTTGGCTTATTTCACGAGTGCTCTATTTAATTTGGTATGAATACGAAATTCCCGGTCTATTACGCGTGGAACCTTCATCAAATATCAATCAATTAGTGCCAATTAAACCACAAACGCGTCAACATTCAAGGCTAAGTCAACGATTTCCAATTAAACGATCCAACGAACCACACTATAAATTGATCTGCTGCGAACCTTCACAACTCGCTCACATATCTCTCTTAACCCCCAATTATTCTGAAACACCTCTGATACTCATCATTCTGTTCGCTGTTGACTTTTGCCTTTGACCGAACAAATCTGTATCATAACGTGTTTGTAAGTATCGTTTTTTGTGTGGTTTTTATCATTCGGCATCTACACAACATTAACCCTAAGGTTAATTGGGTTAATGTTGTGTAAATCGTTTGATTGTTGAAACTAGGGCTCGCAAAACTTGATTTGGGGATAAATCAATTCGACATAGTGTATTTATATAATTTAAACAGAGTTAAAACACAACCACAGGCCTAGGCCAAGTGGTTGTGCTCGTGAATTGTGACTGAGACTAATCAGGTTCGAGTCCTGGCTTGAACACCCTTTTTCCACATTTTTTTTTTGACAAACCATTTATAATTATTTATCATACATTTAAATCTTGTAAATTCATTTTTAAATATTAAAACCTTTTTATAAATTCTAAAAAAATTATGTTTATCAAATCTGAGATAAAAGTTTTATTTACAATTTTTAGTTTTCTGAAATTCATTGATTTAATATTTATAATAATTAAATCAATTTTACACTATTATATTTATAAAAATCCATTAAAATATCAAAACGATCTTATTAATTTCCACAAAAATTATCCTAAGTTTTTATAACATTAAACTTTTCAGAAATGATTTTTATTTCTGAAAAATCATTTATTTAGTATTTTTAATCAATTTTTGTTAGTTTTAATCATAATAAATTCAATTCTCATTATTTTTGCACCAAAATTTTATACAATTTATTTTTAAATATTTAGAACAGAAATATGATTTTTAAATAGAAATTCTTTAATTTTAGTATTTTTGAATATTAAAGTTAAATTTTGACAATTTGTAATAAATAGATTTAATAATCTATTTTAAATAAAATAATTTTACAAAAATTATTTTTATACTTTAAACACATTCTTGTGACCCTCTTAGATTTAAATGTCATAAAAGATTTTTGGTTATTTAATTACAAATATTCTCTAAATTATCAAGCATTTTAATTATAATCAAACGAGCATTTATCCCCAATTCGAAGCCCTAGAAACTTGTAGACTTGTAGACTTGATAGACTTAGACATATTTATTACCTTGTTATAGGGTGATTCTTGATATATTTGGGCAACACACTATTCTATTTATCAACAAATACAACATTTTGCTAAGGTGAGTTTTACATAGCCCCTTTTCTATTTATCACCATTTTTGGGGTGAAACATGTTACAACATCATTTATGCAATTCAATCATCAATGTGTCTATGTGTTTTTCTATGTTGCATTATGTCTTGAACATGACTAGGGTAAGCACAATTCTAGCATAAACATTCATCAGCCAAACGGTATACATTGATAGATCTATTGGACTGACAATCCCACCCGGATACGTGCCTCCTACAAAGGTTACGTGGGTGTTTGTTACTGCAATATAAACGAGTGAACCATGAGCGTATGGGATGTACCACAATTACAACAGTCAACAAGGTTGATTATGCACTCGATTTACTTCTAGTATGTTTTTGCATATGAACTAGATTGCCATGACACATGAATTGCACAACGAATTTTATTCTATTAACAAAAACCTATGTAATTCTCACCAACTTTTGTTGACCCAAAACATTTTCAACTTAACATGTTTCAGGTTCTATTTGCTTGAAGATTTGATTTGATGCTTGAAGATATGTGTATAGTTTTATTCAATTTGATGTACAAATCCTAGAACAATTGTATGTAATTCATTTAAATCATTTAATGGAATTTATTATTCACCATGAGCTACTGAACAATCATCTATACGTGACATCCCGATGTTTCCGCCATCGGTTGGGGTGTTACAAAAAGCTCTGAGGGTTAGTACAACTACGATGGACGAAAGTACAACTATTCTGACTAGTTTAAATACCCTCTCAAAAGTACAGGTGACACACGTTCACACATACTCCGAACCTCCCTATCTCTCTATACTCTTTCTCTCACTAAACAAATACTTATCCTCACGCCGGAGGGTGGTCACAGAGAGGCCCTCCCTACCCCCTGTGACGAGCCTAACGGCTTGTTAGTTTTGCAGGTACAATTCCCAAAGATCTTATCAAGTTAGTCATCTTCTACCCTGTCTACAAGGTAAGTACTAGCTTTTGGATCTTCAAGTGCGAAACCCACCGGTCCCGGTACAAAACCCCCCGATGAAGATGATCCTGGGGCCGAATACGCAAATAATTCGGATGAAGAAATGTATTGCCCGACACCCGAAAGTAAGGGATATCAATATCACTACGAGAGGTCGGACGGGCGTGATAGTGATCGTGACGTTTCTTCGCCCGAGTCAATTGCGTATTCTTTCTTTTTTTTTAGCTATGTTTAAGTTGTATTTTAATTAGGATTATGTTTATGTTTAATTGATGTTTTAATCAGGTTCATTATGTTTGTATTTTAAGTGTTATTTTTTTTAACGGTTAAGTTTTATTAAAAATTAAACAACATTAAACAATAAACATTAAACAACATTAAACATTAATTATTAAACAAATGGCGCAACATTCGCCATGGCGCAAAATGGTTGAAGTTAGTCCCGTGTGCATGGTAATATTCGCCGCGCGTGACTTGGATTGCAATGTCTTCTTGAAGATTAGGGTGCCTCTCCATCGTGGCTTCATAGAGGGCGTTCCATCGGACACACCTGGACAAGAGAGCAGTCCACTTAGTAGCGAGCGAATCCTTGGGACGATCATTTGTGCCGGTTATTTCATTGAATATCACCGACACCCGGTTCCAAAACGAATTTCTCTGGAAGTCGACAGCATGAACCCATGTGTTTGTCACTATTAAGTATGCCTCCGTTAACGCGATCTCCTCATTTACATTCCACGAGACCATTTTAACGATACGATGCAAGTATAACTGGTTTTGGTGTGATTTTGGTATTGAAGTTATTGGGTTTTTATAGACCAAAATCTAACGGTAAGAATTCTTGAAGGTTCCAACAATTTAAATTTTAGTAACGATAAGAAAATCAATTACGGTCTGACAATTAAAAACGGTTACTTTTTTAATTTAAATAAAAATATAAATTAAAGAATCAGTCAAGTGTTGCATTCAAAAAAATAATTCAGTTAAGTAAATTAGTAAAGTGATGTAATAGTGCATGATTAATTGGTCGGTAAAATTCGGAGTTGCCCCCAAGCTCCCTGATATTCAGTTAACTAAAAAAGCAGTGTATATATGTCTATCATAAACATCATAGTGGATAAGAAACGCCCCCTTCTCCATCGTCTCCAAAAATACCCCTATCTACTCTCACAGTAGCCATGTCCGTCGCCGTCGTAATTTCTCCGACCACCACCCAATTCCGCCACCCCTCCACCGTCACAATCCTCCCTCTCCGCCTCCACAAACCCCACACCTCCCTCCACTGCTCCAACTCCTCATTCCTCAACCCTCTCCGTATTACATCACCCTTATCTGGTCTAACCCGACCCATTAAACCCGTAACCCGAAAACCCACCTCCATCCAAATGAGCATGGAAGCTGGAGTGGGTTTAATGGGTACCAAATTGGGCATGATGACTTACTTCGAACCCACCGGGAAAGTGGTTCCGGTTACTGTTATTGGGTTCCGAGAAGGAAATGTTGTCACGCAGGTATTAATATTAAGTAATATTTGTAATATATTTATATTTATATTTATATTAGGGGTGTGAATTTCTGACATGGCATGAACGTTACACGAAATTCGCATGTTTAGGTTTAGTGTAAATGGGTTCGGGTCAACCTGTGCGGGTTGGCAGGTCGACCCGTTTAACAAATCTGTAATATATTTTATATATTTTTTACAATATGTTTTATGTCACAAATTAAGTTCGTTACATATTTTATGCTATAGTTCTAACTTAAAAAATAAACTGACATAGGATTTTATAAATAAAACATAGGATTTTATAAATAAAATTGTGTTTTTAACTAAAATTTGTAATTTTAACATATTAATTTGCGAACAAAAATTAAAAAAAAAATCGGGTTGAACGGGTCGTGTTTGGGTCAACCCGTGAATATTTGGGTCGTGATTGGATTTATACGTATGACACAATTTTCGTGTTTGGGTTCATGTAAAATTTTCGGGTTTGGGTCAGGTTGGACCCGCCAACACGACGGTTTAGCACCCCTAATTTATATATGTAGAGCCTCTGTGATTGATGAGGTGATTTATCGTTGATATAGGTGAAGACGGATGAGACGGATGGGTACAATGCGGTTCAAGTTGGGTATAGGAGGGTCAGGGATAAGAAACTGACGAAACCCGAGATGGGGCATTTGGAGAAATCGGGGGTGATTCCGTTGAGGCATTTGCAGGAGTTTAGGTTGCAGACGGTTGATGGGTTTGAGCCGAATCAACAGTTGGTGTTGGAGGAGTTGTTTAAGGAAGGTGATTTGGTTGATGTTTCTGGTACTACCATAGGCAAAGGGTTTCAAGGTTGGTTATCTCTCTGTCTTAAATCGCTTTTGGTTTTTGAATTTTAATTGTTTATAGATTGACATAGCATTTCGGGAGGATTAAGAATTAATAGTGTTGGCGATGAGATGCTACGCAGTTAATTGATGATTATTTAGAAGAATTAGTGACGTGGTGCGATTGTACAAAAGATAAACAGAGAGAATTCTATACTCAATGCGGAAAACATTACCATGAGGGTTTCCTTTTACAATGAATTCTAAATTTCGTAGGACAGCAGGCGTTGTCAAATTATCGAATTTGCTTACTGTCAAGTAAATACTGAAATTAAATATGAAACAAACATGTAAATTAAGGCAATCAATGATTTACGCGTTTTACACTACAAAAAGAATTGAAAATCACTCAAATTGGGGTTGTTTGGTTGATTAAGTGTTGAATCATTAAGAGGTCTGAATGGTTAAAAGGCTTTGAATGATTAAGTGCTGAATGGTTCAACTCTTAACCAAGTCTGAATGGTTCAGCTCTTAACCATTCCATTCAGAGCCTTTTTTAGGTTGAAACAAACCGTCTGAATACTGAACCATTCAGAGCTGAATGGTTCAGAGCCTCATTAAGAGGCTACCAAACAAGCCCTAAGCTTTGATTAATAGAATTTAGGCCTGACAGCTGCCCAGATCGCCTATGGGCCATGTAACTTTATTAGTAGCCAAGTTATGCTCTTTTTATGTTTGGGATTTTTTTTGCCTAGTTTCCTTCTATTTAGCTGGTCGAAGAGTCTAGTAAATCTTCGATTAGCTCCGTATCAGTGACTTTCCCTAAGGAGTGAAGGACTAGTATCACTGTTTTGATGATGCAATTACTCAACAATCATGGAAGTGTTATCTTTAAGTTAATTAATCCTCCTAAAATTACTATTTAAAAGCTTAATTCACCGATTAGTTGCTAATCGAAGACTGATTTTGGGACTGAAATCAGTTTACTATGTGGATGCTTTAGCAGCCTAAGCATTGATCTTTAGAACACAGTTTATATGCTAATTTTTAGACTATTTTGTATGTAATAATCATTATTTTCTTGTTTTGATTTATAGTTCACTTGTTGAACGATTGAAGACAGTTGTGGGTATATATAAACCACAAACCACACTCTTTCATCTATGTTAGTCGTATAATAATAACACAATAGTTGAAATATGGTTTACCTTTAGAATATACTAAATTTTGTAGGACTAATGGTAACATGTATTATGATCTACAAGGCATTAGAATCAGGCTATACTTCCTAAAGCTAGATTACTTCTCTACCCCCAACACAGATTACAAAGTCAAAATGTGGTGTGTTTTGTGTTTTGAAGCAAGAGAGCCCCTATTTTGTTGTTAAGACTGACATAAACTAGACTCGCTGACAAGTGACTATAGTTTTTGTAATCACGTTTACCTGTCTTGACAACCAGCCCAGTTTGCCACCCTCTTTTTTTACACAAATGGCATGTATAATTGATTGTGTTCTTTGTATTCTCATCGGGCTGGGCCTGTGTTATCTTGTTACCAGGTGGTATAAAGAGGCATAACTTCAAAAGAGGTCCAATGACCCACGGGTCAAAGAGTCATCGGGCTCTTGGTTCAATCGGAGCAGGAACAACACCTGGGCGCGTCTACAAAGGCAAGAAAATGCCTGGTCAAATGGGAGGAACAAAAACCAAGATCCGAAAACTTAAGATTGTCAAAATCGACAGTGATTTGAGAGTTGTGATGATCAATGGGGCGGTTCCTGGTAAGCCCGGAAACCTTATCCGAATAACTCCTGCCAAGATCGTTGGCAAGAATATCCCCAAGAATTAGTTCGGTTTCATACTTTCATGTATCTGTTGTTCGATGTTCTCTTTTCAAATGTGTATGATTTTGGAGTAGAGTTGTAACTGGATATCCAAAACCTATATATTTTGTTAGAATTCAAGTGATTTGAATGATTGTTTACTGTATTGGAGCTAGGGATGGCAATCAAACCCGAACCTGATAGGTAAACCTGAAACCCGACATATTTGGGACGGTGTTGGGGTTGGGTAATTGGGTATGGGATTAGTTTTTATTTTTTTTCGCGGGTTTGGGACGGGTTTGGGATTTGATGACATACCCGTTTACCCGACCAGATTACTGATAAAGTATACCCGTTTACCCGATTAGATACTCGTTATAATTTCCTATATATCTTTTAAAATATGTAATCATAATATATCTAATTGTCCATCTAGATTGTCATCCTCTTCAAAAAAAAAAAAAAAAAAAAAAAAAAAACCCATCAATTATTTGTGTATAATATCTGTTATCTATGTCTTTTAGTGTTTTTATATGACTTAATTATTTTATATTTATACATTGTAATCATTTACATACATATTTGATAATGCTAAATGTATTGGTTAGTAGTCACGCAATAGATACCCGACAGGTTTTTAGTCAAGGATACCCAATGGATAAATTTTTAAAATTAACGGGTTTACCCGAAACCTGTGGGTATACCGGTTTGGGACGGGTTTGGGACAAGCATATCTAATTGGGTATGGGGTTGGGATTACCTAAACCCGTCCCAAACCCGACCCAGTGTCATCCCTAATTGGAGCTGATTTTATTCCGTTTATATATAAATGCATTGAGCTGAGTTATATTATGCTTTTAACGGCATGAAAAAGTAAAGTATTTAACTGTAAAAAAAAGAGCGAAATGGGTTAAATGAATAGATAAGATAAATTAGAATTTACTTTCAATAACAAACACCGCCGGGCGGACCACCCTATCTCGAGAAGAGAAGGGGCTGCCAAAACCCACAACCAATTTACATCAGATCAAAGTCACACCATTTACACCAAATCAATACCTTGCCGTCTAAACCTATTTTTAAACCAAAGAAAGCCAATAACCTTTACATCCGCAACTACATCCGCCACTTTGCATTCCTTGTGCGAGAATATCCACTCATTCCTCGCTTTCCAAAATCTTCCAACACGTAATAATCACCACCCCATGTAACACCTCTGCTTTGTTCCTTGATAACCCAGCTTGATTGTATAATTCCAAGAAGTCGCTAATTGAAAACGCGAAAATAGGAGGAACCTTTCACCAATTAGAAATAGCTTGCCAAACTCCCATAGCTATGCGACATTCCGTAAACAAGTGAGCACATGATTCTTCGTCTTCACCACAAAACACACACGATGCATCTTCAATATAAATGTTTCTTTGTCTCAAAGCCACACGCGTAGGAAGCTTCCCCAATACCGCTCCCCAAATAAAAATGTTACATTTACTCGAACCCCACTTGCTTCACTTAAGAGTGAGGTCGCTGGCCACAACTTCATCCTCAATAAGTAACTTCTTTACCGCATCCACTTAAGAGTGACTCGATTTGAATTATTGAACTATTATATATTATCTAACTCGTTAGTAAATACGTTACTTATTCTTTTAAGTGTTTGGTTGCATCAATTTTCAAGCATTTCTAAGGCTATGGGGTGTGGAACCCTTCCCCATTCCCTTCCATTTGTCTATGTCAGCGCCACGTCATTCCCCCTTCTCCTCCCCCAAACCAGGGAAATGGTTCCCCCTTCCCCTTTCTTTTTTTTTAATTTTTTTTAAAGGGGAAAAGACAAAATTTTTTTGGGAAATGGGACGGTGCAAATGGTGGATGTTTGCCGTTCTCACCGAAGATCCATCGGCGGGGGCGGTGTGCACCGTCGGCAACCTCTTCCACGTCAGGCCACTGATGGGTTTTACCGACCCACACCCCTCAGTCTAATCACCTTTGTAACATCAGCTCAAGATTTACAAACATCCTCTGTAATTTCCGAACATAACTACTCCCATAATTTAGTTAATCACAACGAATTACATACAACTATATTACAAATACTAATGTACAATTATCCTAACAATCTAACATGACTTATCCCGTCACTACCTATTCCTAGAGGTAACCCTAACCGGTTTTTTGGTGATAAACAAACTGATTACTTAAAAACCGGTCCGGGCTTCAAACCGGTTTCAATGAATTAACATTCGGACTTATACAAATCAGTTAGGGTCGGGTTTCAAACCAGGTTTTCCCAAAAAATGGTTTTTCTATATAAAAAATTGTTATTTAAACCGGTCTTTATGGGGGTATGGGCAACCGGTACACAACAACCTGGCGATTCGGCGCGGGCTGAAACCGTTTTTTTTTCCCAAATCGATCCAGTTTTTTACACCTCTACCTATTCCTACGTCATTTTATAAGTCACTCTCCCTTCAAATCTAAACTTATTACATGGTAACTAGGGGTGTAAATGAGGCGTAGCGGCTTGACAACTACTTTGGATCGAATCGGTAAAAAGCCTGAACGAGCTAAGCCTAAAGTATGACTCGTTTAGTTCTCGAGCCCAAGCTCGAGCTTTACATACAAAGCTCGTTTAGGCTCACGAGCCTAAACGAGCCCAAATAGATGTCATATTATCTTTTTTTATTTATGCAATTTTGTTCTCTGAAAATGTTCAATTTTAACTAATAACATTGGTGAGTCCAGCTCGAGCAGAGCTTTTGCATGTTTAAGCTATCGAAGCGAGCTTGAGCCAAGCTTTTAGCTCGTTTAATTCTTTTATCAAATTACCTTAAGCCGATCTCGATCTCATAATAGTAGGCTCGAAACAAGTCGACCTCAAGCTAAAGTCTCACAAAGCATGATGAGTCAGGCTAAGCTCAACTTGTTTACACCCCTAACACAAGGGCCAAACTAAAATACTTCTAAGCAATAAATGAACAATTAAAGAAAGTAAGGGAGCATTATGAATAGTATTATAAGAAGGTAAGGACCAAACTTAAAATATTTATAAGAAAACTGGGTACAAACTATAAAGATCGTATCAATAATAATAATAATCAATTGAATGGCGGAGAGTTTCTGAATCCGATTTATCACGATCTGATCATAATAATCATCTGCCGGAATATCCTTCCTCAATCGCCTTGAGGTAATTGCACATCTAGATCTCCTGATTCCGGTCAATCTGGTATTATATGTTTATTATGTTAACCTAGGGTTTAAATTATAAAATAAAAATTATCTGTTGATGTACGTGTTTGATTGTAATTATTCAGATTATTAGGTAATTTTATAACATCCAGTAGGCAGAGAGTTTAGTAATTGGTCGATTGAGTTATCGAATTAGATAGATAGTGTGAAGGGATATTTGATCAATTTGTTATTGACAGCCTTTGCTTCAGATTTGAATTCATGTGTGATTCTGTAAACAACGATTTTGATCCACTGAATCTTTAAGCTATGCATCTCGTTGATGCTATGCATCTCGTTGATGCGCAACTGCACATAGTTGTCAATAGCGAATAGTGAATGATAGCGATACGCTGCATAGCGATACCGATGAAATAGAGGGCGCTATTTCATGTTTAGCGATACACTAGAAGAAAAATTTAGAGATATTTTATATGTATATTTTACCAAAAAAATAAAATAAAGACAAAAATCTCGCTATTTCCTGCTAGTTGTCGCTACTCGCTATCAACCATATAGGCGACACATGACAGGCGCTATGGTCGCTATTAACAACTATGCACTTGCATATACATTTTAATGCGTTTACTTTGTTTGGAAGTGATACTTTCCCTTTCTTTTTATTTTTATAGCTCCGAGTTTTATTATTCTGTTATGGCTGGCATTCTCCGTTCACTTAATCACAATCGTTGTTAGCCTATCAACTATTGAGTATTAGTCATTCTAGTTCCTAAGTGTCCTTTGTCATCATGATGCTTGTTGCATTTAAAATCTTTTATCAAATACGATGACATAGGCTGTTGTGTTGTTGCTTATATATGCCCACACATTCATGCTCTGTTGTCAAAAACCACACTTTCAGGCCCTCAGGCGCGTCTGTAATCAACCAAAAACTAGCCCTAAAGAAGCCTAAACCATCTTTACAAATAAGCTTGTTTCATAGGTGTAGCATATGCTCATTTGTCATCATGATGCTTGTTGCATTTAAAATCTTTTATCAAATACGATGACATAGGCTGTTGTGTTGTTGCTTATATATGCCCACACATTCATGCTCTGTTGTCAAAAACCACACTTTCAGGCCCTCAGGCGCGTCTGTAATCAACCAAAAACTAGCCCTAAAGAAGCCTAAACCATCTCTAAAACTCCTAACAATTGGATTTTTATACTAGGTGCCTCGCCTAAAAAGGCCCTCACTTTTTAACTGCCTTGCAAATTGCAATGAGGCCCAAGGCTCACCTTTTGTGCCTTGAGTGTCGAGTGCGCCTTGCATCTTTGACAGCTATGCATATAGAGTATTTATATACTTTAGGTAGAGAAATAAGCTTGAAAAGTTGATGAAACTTTTGTGTGTGCTTGGTCACATCTTCACTTGTTGTATGTATGCTTATGTCTTATGCTAACTCACGCACACAGCTACACACTCATTAATCTTTCTAATGTCATTTGGCTTCTGAACTTGGAATCAGCTTTGAAAGTCTAATTATATGTGTTTCAGTTTTTGTAGGTACACTCAGCTGGTCACACAATTGCTGTCAAAAGGGAGATATGAAGACAATTGCAGCAGTTTTTGTGGCAGTTTTACTTGTGGCATCTGAACTGCCATATGGGCTTACCTTTTCATCCTCAACCCCTGCTTTTTTGTGGTCAAATGTCCAAGATGGGTATGCTATTTTTTATTAAAAGCATTGGAAAACATTCAATAACCTGGGTGTTGTTGAAAATCAAACTGACTTATTTTTTGTCAGTCATTCTATTTTGCCCATCTTTTTTTCGTAAAATTGCTTGATGTTAAGGCACTACACGTGTCTAATATAGGGCAGGGGATCTATTTCTAGTTTATGTTTTTTTTTTCCCACAGATGAATTTGTTAACGTTAACATCATAACATGAGATTAACTTGAAGTCTTGGTTTTATAAAGCGTGCTTGAGGCACACTCAGGCAGAAGGCTCTGCGGCCTGCGCTTTTGAGTGTTGACTGCTTGGCCTTCGCAGCCACGCATGTAAATTAGGGCTTGAGGTGCAGGCACAAGACGCGCCTCTTGTACATGGGATGATTTTGTGAATCAGAATGTTGTACGTATAGGTTATTTATAGAGGTTATTTATATCTACGTTTTGGGCTAGTGAAATCTATGAGGAATATTTTTTTTTACATAAATACCTTGCACAGCGCTTACGTGAAGCGTCGGGATCCTTTGGCCTTGTTGCTACTTGCTCCTCACGCTTTTTTAAACCAAGTTTGAAGTTAAACCTGGAGAGAGGACTCATTCAAGGGTTATTGTGTTTTTTGATGTGATAATACCTATCAGTGGTATATACCTGATATTTTTATTTGAGTTTTATTTAAGCTATAGATTTTGTTTATTCATGGCCTTCCTTTCTTGTGCCACAAGTTGAGTTTATGCCTTGTCTTAATCTTTTACTGGTATGGAAACTACAGATTGGCTTCCAACAAAGCTAAGGAAGCTGTAAGTTACCAAACCCTTTCACCAAAGGACTTGGCGAAATCTGTCATGTCAGAAGGTGGCTGGTCAAACTTACTGGTAACTTTTCGTGATCTAGTTGGATTTCCCCCCTATAACTGTTTGCAAGCCTTATGCTAGTTTTGTTTTTTCAGTGCTCCAATCAGAAATCTGAAGAATCCGCTGATCTTGCAATCGTTTTTGTTGGGAGGGAGGTAGGAATCTTTTGAGAATTGTATCCTCTTTAGTGACATTTGCCAAATTTCAATCCAGATTTCCAATGAGAAATGCTTATATGCTTTCATGCCAACTATGATAATTCACTACAATAAATGACTTTCAAGTTATAAATGGACACATTTAATCAGTATCCAGTTATCTACAACTATATAACTTGATATTGGGTTACTGTATCCTTGAGGTTCTGCTGTAATAAATAAATTTGAGTACTCACGGTTTAGCCATTCCATTTTAATCACAGTCCGTGGATATTTCTGGGCGGAAAAATGAAGACCAAACTCTTCTAGACTTGCTCAAGGTAACTGCATGAGCTCTTGAATATATCCTTATTCCTTAAAACTGGTTTGTTTGGTTTAAGTTTTAAAAGTTTAATTAACCAGTGTCCCACATTCTGTTTTAATATCAACCCTCAACTTTAATGAACAGGCCTCATTCACAAAATCAACATTCTCTTTAGCATACCCTTATGTCTCTGCATCTGAAGAGAATAAACCTCTACAAAGTTCATTAGTTTCCGAGTTGGCAGAAACCTGTGGACTTGATGCAGGATTAAGCAAAGTAGGTATACTGGAGTCATGTGCTGCAGAGGGTGGAAACTTTGAGAAACTTGCTGACATCAGCGCTGTCAATGTAATGATTTTTGTCTTGCTGGAATAAATAATCACATTTTTCAAGTTCTCTACGTATTTAGTAATTAACCATTTACAATGACAGGAATATGTAATTTCAAGTATGGAAAAGAAGTCCGAGGGGCAGACTCCACTGGTTGTGTACTGCAATGGAGGGGCTGACTCATTGAAAGGAAACGAGCAACCACGTTCTGAGGGTATGTGAGGATGGTTCTTAGTATACTTTTTGAGTAGAGGTGGACAAATGGGTAGATAGGGTGGGTTGGGTAATGGGTCAAAAGGGGTAGTATTTATATGGGTCAAACAAGGGGGAAACTTGAAAATTTGGTTCCTAGATATTGAACTTCATATGAACAGTTTACGTGTCGAATATTATTACATTATTTTTTAACAAAATAATTTAGGAGGTTCTATGTGTTAAAGATATGCTTGGGTGACTTTCGACCCGTCTGCTTATTAGTTATTGACCTTTTAGAGATAAAACATAACCTGTAAATGGTTCGAAATTGCCTTTGGGTTTAGATGTTTCTGTTTGTTATTTTGTGTAAATATAGTATGACCGGTTTGTTGAAATGCAGGCCAAGTTTTGTCTGAGCTCATAAGTTCTGTGGAGAAGACAGGAGCAAAATACTCGGTTTTATACGTCTCTGACCCTGTTAATGTCATCCGTTATCCTTCTTACCGCCAGGTAGACAGATTTCTTGCAGAAAAATCTGGAAATTCGTCGCATGACTCCAATACATGCGATGGAGTTTGCCAAATCAAATCATCATTGTTGGAAGGACTTTTTGTGGTAAGTTGAACCTCTTTCCTCATCTTGTTGACTTATTGACTTCTTTGAACGTACAATTAGTTGTCAAATTACCACTTTTGGATAATCAATATAGGAATAACTACAACTAAGGGGGTGTTTTTTAAACCGTTGAAACCGATCCCCAAAACCGAAGCAAGTCGGCCGGTTTGAGATCCAAACGGTTCGGTTTTGGCCGTTTGTCGGTTTAACATTTCAGTTCGGTTTGGAACTTGGGACTAGTTGTGTAAACCAAACCGCCCTTCGAATTTTTTTTATTTATATATATACTTTTTATTTCTATAATGTGTAATGAATATGTATCATAGTCATGAACCGACTGTGAACACCACTAGTTACACAACTATTTATTTTGATTATTTGATTTTTTAGGGATCATTTTACATGTAGATCCTTAAAATAATAAGAATTTTCCGAACACCTAGGACAATTGTTTGGAAACAAAATGATATGGTTTTGTGATATTTTAGGGACTTGTTTTGCTCATAATTTTGATCTCGGGCCTTTGCTGTATGGCTGGTATCGACACCCCGACAAGATTTGAAGCTCCTCAAGAATCTTAAATATTTTCCCGAGCTTTTGCAAGCAAGATTTCATTACTTGCGGTGCAAGCATGGCAGTGGTCTCACATTGGTAAGTATTAAATTAGTTCAGCTTTGAATGAGTTATGTTTACGGTGTACGCTTGTCAATAATGGTTCGTCTACTTCATTTCTTCAAACACTTGATGTGCGCTGCTTTGTGTGCCCTGTTTCTACCGTTCTTCGTGAACACATACATAGTGGCGGAAGCCGAATAGTAAAATCTAGTTGTGGAATCATGTGCTATGTTTGGTTAGTATGAAGAAAAAAAGGTGGAATGAGATGGATAATTTGTTATGTTTGGTTTGTTTCAATCTTTCATTATTTTTCTGGATAGATATAATATTATTGTAATAAAAATATTAAATCATGCATCACCTTCCCATTACTGTATTTACTATATCGATCATTTTCAGTACCGGCATCCATTTTTTTCGTTTGGTTGATTTACCTTCCCATTATTGCCATTTTTATGGATCGGTACCGAGCTGGTCTCTAGTTAAGTGGTTAGTCGGATTGGATGTTTTGGTTATATCACGGTTTGGTTTTGACAATTTGACGAATTGAAGTGACTTCTTTTTGTCTTATTATAGAATTGATAAAGATTAAGATTATGATACACATGCGATACAATTACACATTCTAAAAATAAAAATTTATAGGTAGGTAGAGGATGCCAATGATCTCTAGCTCAGCTGGTTTGAGGTGGGAAAGTTTACATCCCTGTAGGGTTCCTGTATGGGTTTGGTCAAAAAATAACCGCCTGGGTTTAAAAGGAGAAACCTGTGTGGTGTTATGGGATTCGATCCTGGGCGGTGGTTGCTTTGCAACACAGGATTTACCGCTGAAACACTACTCTAAAAAAAAGGTAGGTAGAGGGCGTGTGACAGTGAGTTTATGCATACGCATACATATAAATGGTCGTTTTGGTTTACTACACTGCCGGTTTCAAGTTTCAAACTTGAATGGAATTGTTAAGTTGTCAAACTGTCAATACCAAACCGTTTGATTTCAAACTTGCCGATTTGTTTTGATTTCGGGTAGGATTGGTTTTACCTTTCATTTACACCCTTGATAAAAAACTGATCAAAGTAAGGTGTTTAATCGTGACATTTAATATGTAGTTGATTGTTATCATGTGATGAGGGAGAGACACTTGACCCTTGTGGTCATGGGTTCGACTCCTGAGCCAGCCAGATTTTACCGGTTTGCTACCGTCGTGCCTTCGGGCGGGTATGCGGGCCGGGTTTTCCCTGGAACTAGCACACGGGTGGGCTAGGGCTCTCGTGCGTGCGGGTTGGGCCGCCGCGAGGCTCGTGTGTTCGGCTCCGAGTCTGTGGGCTTCCCTTTGCCAATAGGGGCCGCGTACGAGAGTACCCGGCGATTCTTTAGTTGGCCGTTCAAAAAAAAAAATATATGTAGCTGATTGTAACTACCAAATGACGCATCAATCATAAAGTTGATTGATTTTTCAACAGATGTGGAATTCGAAGAGCCTTATGTTTCATTCCTAAATTGAGCATTGAAGCTTTTAGATACGTTAGATCTATGTTTTTCGACTTTATACAAGAATAGAGAACGTGATGTCTTAGGCGAACGCCAATAAGAGAAAGCAATAAACAATCACACGAGCACAAGATTCACTGTGATTTGGTGGATCAAGGGTTAAAAATTGACCTATGTACACAAGCAGAACCGTATCTCTCTTCTTATTCGACTATTTCAAACTGTTACCAAACTCTAGACAAGAAAATTGTAGATAGCTCAAAGGGTCCATCGTGCACAATCGCTTTGGGTACTTCATTCATTAAGCGATCACAAAATCCATTTGATTCGTCGTACAGTTGCAAGACACCTTTTATCTATGTTACCTTATTAAGGAGGAGAGATGACTAAGATAGTAATTTTACCACCATTTTAAGATGGCATATCAAGAGCCATAAGTCTAATCTCATAACTTTTACCCTATTTCTTCCTTTTATACCCTTGTGTACAAGATGTAAAGCCTATTGTATTTATAAGTAATACACACTCTTTATCATTCTCCATATGCAACCCCCTTCTTAAATTTCATTATTAAAACAAAACATAATAATAGAGATATAAAACTCTTTCATCATTAAAACACAAACTTTTAATGCTGAACCCCTTCATCAAGAATAGACATCAAAAGACACATCAGTTACCTTATCCTTCTCCATATATGTAACCCATCCTTAAATGTAGCTTGAGTTACATTTTATGTTTCTCCCTTTTGTTGTCACATTTTGATTATTGTAAGAGTATCTTCCTTTGTTCTCAGAGGTTTGTTTAGACTGCGAACAATGAAATGATGGGTTGTTAGCGACTATAAGGGAACGGGTGTGACTTCCTTTTCTTATTCTTTTTCTCTAGATATTCTGATTTCCCTAAAAAAAATACAAATAATAAGCTTTTAAACTGTCTATTTTGGGAAAATTTACATTTGTGTAATGTTTAGCTCTATTTGGTATTGAAAGTGTTTTTAGTTTTATATCAGGTTCATATGGAGGCGGACAGAAAGGCAATGCAGTCACCCGAGGATGCAAACATGCTGCCAGTGTCCGAATTTCATGATAAAGTTACATATAAAGTTGGAACCAAGGTATTTCTTCTTCCTTTTTTTTGGGCAAAGTAACCACACTATTTTATGTCGTAACAACTAGACTTCGATTTTAATATATAGTTTTTGCCTAAATACTTAAATGACATCCGAAAGCCCGTCCATATGTTAACATCAACACCTTCTTTGACATTAATTTGTTGTTTTGAAGGAGCACGGATTTCCAGAAGCTGCATTGTGCACCTTGAGTTTGCCTGAAGGTTATATTCTTTCTCCCGTTTGTTATGTAAATATATATATTTAGTGATCTTTATTATGAACTAGGTTTAACACCCGCGCTTCGCCGCGGGGCAAACCGATTTTTAACAAAATTTATACGAACCAATCTCACGTATTGCGACGGTTCGGTTGAGCCACCTGGTACAACCGGTTGAACAACCAGACAAATCCGGTTGAACTGTCCGATATGACCGGTTAAACCAATATTCCTAACCATTTATACCAGCCGATTAAACCGGTTGAACCACCCGACATACCCGGTTGAACCGTCCGGTATGGCCGGTTGAACCAATATTCCTAACCTATTTCTAAGCCTACTACATATGTTCAACCGGTTGAACCAATATTCCTAACTTATTTCTAAGCCTACTACATATAAAGATAAAAAAACATATAAAGACAAAACTCACAAAAAGACAAAAAAAAACCTATATAATAACAATTTAAACTAATGGCATAACTGTATATACCCTGAAAAATATGTCCTATTCATACACTATTCATAAGCTTGACAAGAATTGTTATATTAATAATGGGTCGGTTACGGTTGTTTTTTTTTTATCTCAAACGAGCCATACAAAGTTTAAATGTCGTATAAATACCTAATTAGTTTTTTTCTTATGGGTTTGTAGCTAACATCCTTCGGTTGATGTGGCTCGTAGCATTTGCGGAGATCGTGTTGAATCTTGAGGAAGCTCTTGAACAAAGTGATCAAGCCAAAGATCGTGCTTCTACTTGACAAAACGTCAACAAATTTGCTTGAAGATGAAAGTAAACAAACAACTGAACAAGGAAACAGATGCAGGTGTTTTGTAAATTTAGTATCTTTTTATTTGATTTTGTTTTTGGGATTTTTTTTTAATGGAATTGATATTTTAGCTGACTATCATTTACATTTTGCATGACATAGTTGTACTATTTGCAAAAATGCCTTTAAAATTGGAATCTGTACAGTTATCACTTCTAGAGTATATGCATTTCTTCATCATTGAGGCTTTCTCAAAAGATATGCAGAGGTTTACCCTCACAGGCTCACATTGTGCATATATAAGACAACAAATTTAGTTTCATTTTACTTTTTGCTTGTTACATTCTAGAGTGGAATAATCGCTTTTTCATAATCAACATCACAAGCATATTTTATAGGCTATATAAAATTGGTTGTGTGACACATTTTAGTAAAACATTTTTCAAGAAATACTATGTTAATATGTTTTTTTTCTTCTATTTGAACATGTATTAAGTTTAACTTGCAATACTTCATGTATAATAATAATAATAGTAATGGTTTGATTGTTAACGACACCGTATTTGGTATTTTTCTTGCGAAATGAACCCGCTGCAACGCGCGGGCATCACCACTAGTGTTCTACAACATAAAAGTAAATATGCATACTCATTAAACAGTACAATCGATTAAGCAGCAGTTACAACAAGAAAATGCAAATGGTCATTTGGAGGGATCAACCGGCATTTTACACTAAACTGTTTGTACATAATATTACATTTGAAAACAGGATTTAAGGTTGAAATACAACATTTCATAAAGTAGGAAATATAGTATTCAACAGCTCGGTTTACTTGCATACGGGTGAGATGTCATGTCTTCGAATAACAATGTTGTCATAAAACGGTCTTGAATTTTAGTCAAAAGAGCCTTTAATTCCATCCAAACTCTCTCCCAAAGACAATCTAGATAAGAAATCATTAGACAATAGTATGATGAGTCTACACATGCTAAGGTGCATTTGAAACATTACACATTTTCTCTTCGAAATGCAAGTTTACAAGTACAAGTGTCTCATGCTACCAACAATCCTGGAACATGTTATGACCAGGGGTGACAATTTCTGACACGACATGAAAATAATTAGATTTTGGGTCGTCATACTTCGGCTGCTTAGGAGCAAGCTGTCTTCAAGTTGACCTATTTAACCCACTTAAATAAACAGGTCAACCTGTCAATCCATTTACGACCGTTTGATCCATTTATTACTACAACCCACCAACCCGTTTAGGACATGTACAACTTGATTACAACCCGCCAAGCCATTTACGTAAATGAATTAACAGGTCGTGTTCAGGTTACACACTTTTATTTAGAAAAGAAATCATTTGACGATAGTGTGTCTGGGTTAAGGTTGACGCCTCTTACAAAAATAAGCATATTTGTTGTGATTTGGTTCAATGATTTAACCCGCTAGGCCAACATGATTGACACCCCTAATTACAACCACAAGGTCATGAATTCGCGTGTTAAAATAGTTCTTTAGTTGATATCCATAGGTGCGTGTTCAATACAAAACCAAGTTTAAGTAGAGAATCGCAAGAAGTGCATGAGCACTACTAGTACACGGTGCAAGTCCTATATAGTGGAGAAAAAAGGAGGCGATTATGTAGTTACATAACTGCCTATATATATTAGTTATATTAGTTAAAGTTATAGTTAAAGCAATATGCATAGCTAAAGCAATAGCCAATAGTACATGTTTTCTGGTTATCCTGCTCCTCTAACCGAAGATATCCATATTATATAAATTTATAATAATTTAAATGCTTGAAATTTTCTTTGCAATACAACAAGTATAGGCTGATCTAACCTGTGCATACAGTACTTGTACTCTTGGCTCCTCGTGTAATCCCTCTCGCCTTCTTCCAGCTGATAAAAACATCCATCAATAAAAAAAATAAGCATATCGATAATATAAATCACAGAAATACTCACAAAAATTACGTTGCTTACAGGATCACTCTCATAAATAAGCTCAAAGCAAGCTGGTGACAAGCATTTTAATGCGCAATTCTCTTTCGCAACCATTGAAGTCTTGCATTGTGCACCCCAATAACCACTTTGCAACCCGGAAATGTATACCAAAAAAGTGATATTATTAACAGTAATAAAGCGAGACGATATGGACTCATCATCAACTTGGGTCATGTATTTATCTCAAATGGGTCGAATGAGTCAAATAAAAATTAGATAACACAACAATTATTATAACTTTAAGAAAACTTTAAACAAAAACATTATAGCTCAACCTGTATTAAAACTACCCGGTCTCCTGACCTGCCCGTTTTGCAGGCTTTGAGTTTATACATAGATAAAGAAGTTTGTCTGATTGATGATCATCCGTAAAGTCAGACCTACTTGAACCTTTCCAAGTAAAAAAAAAAAGAAAAGAAATGCTGCAAGTTTGGTGGACACCTAACCTAACAATGAAACATTGCATTTTCAAATAAATCCCAAATCGCTTCGTTCACATGAGAGATACTGGGTCATTAATAATGTCCGGCCTTAAATACTATCAAGTATCAACACATCTTGCCTGAATTGTCTAGGAAAGAGAAAAGAAATTCACAGTTAAGTGTTCTTGAGGGACTAATTCTAGCATCAGCAACCTCCTAGTAAATTTCCACGCAGGTTTAAAAAAATACGTCGGGATGAGCAAAACGGACGATATTGGGA
Organism: Ambrosia x helenae; assembly: GCA_030844895.1. NCBI lineage: Eukaryota > Viridiplantae > Streptophyta > Magnoliopsida > Asterales > Asteraceae > Ambrosia > Ambrosia x helenae. Next base: position 84,455,384 of record CM061223.1, read on the forward strand.
AAGTGCAAACCCTAAAACTATCACTTATAAAACCCCGCTTAGGCGCCGATTACACAACGAATAATCCACGAGTACTCCTCGCCTAGCCGAGTACTCGACAAGTCATCTCCGAGTACTCACCGATAGGGCTGCAAACGAATTGAACTTTCAGCGAACAATCCATGAACCGTTCGGCGGGAAGTTCGTTCGTGTTCGTTCGTTTAATAAATGAACGAACACGAACAAAAAATTCCGTTCGTTTAGTTAAACGAACGAACATGAACAGAGGTTGCGTTCGTTCGTTTATGTTCGTGAACGTTCGGTAACGTGTTTGTTTGCGTTCGTTTGTGTTCTATAGTTTAGTAAGGTTTTTAATTTTTATACTTTTTTATATTCTTTTATTTTTATTTATCTTAATGTATGTGAATTCGATGTTATTCAAAAGTTAATATATGTCTGTTTGTGTTTGGTTCCGTTCATGAACACTTCTTTGTGTTCATGAACACTTGTTTGTGTTCATTAATGTCTGTTTATGTTCGTGTGCGTTCATGAACAAAATTAACAAACGAACACGAACATGAGTGTTTTCTTAACAAACGAACACGAACAGAAAATCTCGTTCGGTAAGTGTTCATGAACTGTTCGTGAACACATAATTTTCTTAACAAACGAACACGAACAAGGCCTTGTTTGTGTTGGTTCGGTTCGTTTGAAGCCCTACTCACCGACATATGGCCGGGTACTCGGAACTCCCCAGTCAACGAAGTTGGCACCGCCGAGCGACTTTTGCAACCATTTATGGCTATGATATTGATATCTAGATTCAACATATATAAAAGTATCTACAATCCCTAGAACAAAACAGGCAAACAATGGCAAAAAAAAAAAAAAAACTTCAAGATCATATAAAAACAGAAACTTTAAAGGGTAAGTAAAATGGAGCATACAGTTCAATTTCAGAGTAACAATTCTGCTTCTTTTCTCGAATCTCAGTGTCCTGAACACACCCAAAACCATCAACATTATTAATCAAACAAACCCACATGAGAATTTGTATAAAATTGGATGACAATATTGAAAACTTACAGAAATAGGGCGAGGAGATTTCTTTGCAAGAACTTCAAGGGAAAATATGATGATTACCCATATAATAAATAATAATAATAATGGGGTTTTGTGAATGTTGATCATTATATCGATTGATTGATCCCAGATGATCCAACTGAGGAGCTGCAGGAAAGATTGGGGTTAACGGTGCCGGACCCGACCCGGACCTGTATTCGGATCCGATATGTGGGTCGTCTTTGCTTTGCTAGTAACAGGTCAGCGAAAGAATTTATTTTTAATGCTTGATCTGTTTCCACATGTCTATTTTCACACATTCAAAGCACCTCGCTATGGCTATAGCTAGATACTTTCACATCATGGTATGATGTTAACTGAAAGTTTGAAAAAGCAACTTGAAGTGTCTCGAATCAAATCTAGGTCTAAAGCGCCCCGCTTTGATCATAACGAGACACTTTAGGCCTTTTTTTTTTTTAATATTTGTTTTAATATTTTAAATGGTTTTAATTGATTAAAAAATATTTTAATTCATTTTTAATTGTTTTTACTTGTTTCCAATCCAAGTAAAATTCGTTTGAGGCGTTTGGGTTCATTTATTAGTCGTTAGTGGTTTTGAGCACAAACAAGCAAGTATGAAGAACTTTCACAATTTTATATACTTAACACATGAATCATGCAATCAATACCATGTTTTATCAAACTACAAATTTTACATCTCTAATCGACTTACCGCACTCCCGGCCTCGTTTGACGCGTTCGGTTCGTTTAAAATGTTTATTCATGGATCTTTTGATCAGAAAATATATTCTCAAACCATTCCTAACAACTGTTGAGTTATTGATCTTTTTTCTTTTGTCATATGAGATTTGGTTTGGTGTTGAACATTGTTGGTTTTACTGTTTGGATTTTGTTGGTGAATATCATGAAACGTTATCACTAGAAGCTGAAAATACTTCTATCATGATAAAGAACATTCCAAATAAATACACGTATTAATGGTTTTCCTGATGAAACTGGAACTATTATCTCTGTTGTTTAGTACTTCTGTGATAGATACAACATTTATCTTCGTTATCCTTTGCTTCCCGTAATAAGTTTCGAGAGATCATTCCTCTTCATCCAAATGATTGTTTTATTTCTGTAATGATCAAGAACATTCCAAATAACTTTTATGGATCTTCCGATTAGAAGATATATTCTTAAACAATTCCTAACAACTTTTCAGTTATGGATCTTTTGATCAGAAAATATATTCTTAAACAATTCCTAACACTGTTCAATTGTAAACTTCTTCGGCAACCTTTGTTTTTTACAAAAATAAAAATCAAATAAAAATTTCATAAGTCATATCCGAGTATGAACAACTTTCATAAATCAGTGTACGTAATACATGGACTATACAATCAATACAATTTTTAATATTTTTACAAATTTTACATATCTAATCTATATCTTGTACTTCCGGAATTACATTGGGGTTGGGTTGCGGGTAAACAAGGTTTTTGTACTCATTGATTCGATCCTTGTATAAATCGTAACAACCAGCAACTTCTTTAGTTTTATGAAAAGTCAAAGTCGGTTCAGGGGAGGCAATGGATAGGATCCTCTAAGCTCTAAGTGGATGTAATGGTTAGGGTCCACGAAAATAACTGCTACCACCAAATGAGATTCTTCAGAAGCTTCCGAGCCTAACAATAGAGGGAAAATTGTATCGTCGCCACGAGGGTCGATTGTATGAACAATAACACCCTACCCCTGTGCAATGAGAAATCTCGCATCCGGCATTGGCATTCAATTTTCTTCCTCGGCTGCAGCCACCCCACGAAATTGTATCCTATGTATCAGACGTTCATAATGTCCCAAGTCTTCCGAATCAAAGATTCTTCTCCACACAGGCTCGTTATGGCGCAACTCGAGTATCAGTTCTTTTCGGATAGACAGATGTCTCGATTGCTCCAACCTTAACCCCAAAGCTACCGATTGAAACCCACAATGACCATCTGATTTCACATCCTTTATTTTGGATATATATAGATGAAACACAGATGGAATTTGACGCCCAAATTGTCCTATTAATCTATCTGACTTAGGGGTCTGCTCCATCAATGGTAAATATGGTGTCGTGTTGGGATGTTGAAGGTATGTACGAGTGGTGACGGTGAAACTCGTAAGGAGCATACGACTTGGACTGGGAAGGTCGTATGAGCTCCTCCTGTGATGGTATGAAAGAGTTGTGCCGGGGAAAGTCAAACGACCGGTCGGGCCCACTTTGTTCATCTGACATGCGGAAGCTCTTTCTCGCAGCTTCTTCTCTTGTCTTTTCTTACTGCTTCAAAGTTGGATGACCACGCGTTTTCTTTTGCACAACATGCGATTTTTTTGGGGGGAGTTGCCTGTGATGATTTGTCCAAATTTTTCTAGGTAGCTCATTCGGCTCCAAATTGGTGTTTGGTCAATTGTTGCCTTCAATTTTTCTCACTCAGCGTCTACATTCAGATTTTCAGGACCAATCTTCGCAGCTTTGAAGTCAAGCTTCCTCCAGAATACGTTTATCGAGAAGAGCCGGATTTCCTCACCTGAAAACGATAACATATGGTATTAAATTAAATTATGCAATAAATTATGTAGTAAAATCATAAAAGCCGATGGTCACTAGTATTAATTACCATCACGTTCTAACAGCTCGAGACAACAGACAGATGGAAAACCGCAACCGTAAAAACCTGGCATCCACAACTGGTACCGTAACGGCGCAAGGATGTTTCCACACGTCGGATCCAAGTAAAGAAGCTCGAGAGCATGACTGCTAATCTTCCTAAGTAAGTTCCTAAGCAATGGCGCTGCCTTGTGGTTCATTGTTTTTTTAAGGCTTCAATCAAAACTGTAACATCGCGAATTTCCCTAATTTTTTTTTGATAAAAAGAATGTATTGTTTTAAACAATATATGTTTTAAATACCATAAACTAATAATTATTTGTATCTCGACACTTTTGTACGTTTTAAAAATATTTTGAGTCACTTTCGGGCTTATATAATCATATTATGAATTTAGAATAATATAGTTTTAGGGAAATAATTGCCAAAAAAAGATTTGTGTGGACCGGGACTCAAACCCGCATCCACAGCCAACCAACACACAGTGACAACCAACTGAGCCAACTATCATCTTGTGTAGTATTTCAGAAGAAAATAAACTTAACACATTCCTTAAATTGATTAGTCAAAGTCTTAGTCAAACAGTCAAAGTCTTAGTCAAACAGTCAAAGTCTTAGTCAAATAGTCAATTCATCATAAAACCTTACTTTATGGTGTTGACCAATTTTAATGGCTAATTGACTCCAAAACTAGTATAAAAACCCACCTATGACCTATTATACTTTGCACCTCTAAATCGATTGTTTCAATCCGATTAAACTTTCCCTCATACCTTTCTTCTATAGTCTATTACTTCTACAATTGAAGCTTTGATTATAAGCTCTTGTAATTGACGAATTGGAAGCTTGATATTCTTTCTTTTTCGTTTTCTTCAATTTGGACTAGCTACGTTGTTGAGTCTTTGGGATTCGCCTCGCATACATTCACAACACATTATTCTATTTTTTTTTTTCACGAGACATAACATTTTGCTAAGGTGAGTTTTACATAGCCCCCTTTTCTATTTATCACCATTTTTGGGTGAAACATGTTACAACATCATTTATGCAATTCAAACATCAATGTGTCTATGTGTTTTTCTATGTTGCATTATTTCTTGAACATGACTAGGGTAAGCACAATTCTAGCATAATCATTAACATTGATCAGCCGACGGTATACATTGATAGATCTATTGGACTGACAATCCCACCCGGATACGTGCCTCCTACAAAGGTAGCGTGGGTGTTTGTTACTGCAACATAAACGAGTGAACCATGAGCGTATGGGATGTACCACAATACAACAGTCACAAGGGTTGATTATGCACTCGATTTACTTCTAGTATGTTTTCACATATGGACTAGACTTGCCATGACACATGAATTGCACAACAATTTTATTCAATTATCAAAACCTATGTAATTCTCACCAACTTTTATTGACCCAAAATATTTTCAAACTTAACATGTTTTAGGTTATAGCTTTCTTGAAGATTAGAGTTAATGCTAAAAGATGTATATTTAGATTTAGCATTTTTCATTGGATGTACAAATTCTTTTTAGAACTATTGTATGTAATTCAATTAATTAATTATTGAAATTTATTATTTACCATGAGCTACTGAACAATCATCAATACGTGACATCCCGATGTTTCCGCCATCGGTTGGGGTGTTACAGATTGGTATCAGAGCCTTGGTTATAGGGAATTAGGTTATTAGAAAAAAAAATAATCTAGTCTATAACCATAGGATTTTAATCAGTACTTGCTCCTTTTACTTGCAACCTTACTTGTTTATATTCTCTATTAACTTCTTATCCTTACTTTAGTCCCTACAAGAACAGTGCTCTCCATCACAAGATATACTCTTAGACTAATAGGACAAATCCTCAGGTTTAGCCTGAACCACCTTGAGATCTCGTCGAAGTTCTAGAATTTTAATAACGAACACGTGCAATCTGGAAGGGTGAACGCCTGTATTCTGAGTCTTCTATCTAGGCTGGCATTGCGCATATATCCCAATCAGACGAGGGACCCGGATGCCTACCTGGGAATTCTCGGGATGAGTGTTCACTTATAGGCTAAAGCATGTCTTCACTATGTTATTAGAATCTAGAAGCTTTGATAAGTCAACGTTTTCATTTATTCGTTTTAATTAATGAATAGATGATTACACTCACTTCCCTTAAAACTAAGCTCTAAAATCTCAAAATTTTATAGCTTAAATCAATCTCATATCATAACCATCTATGGATTTCACAATCACACTTCACCTTACCATCTTAGCCACTTTTTAAATATTCAACACCCTACCCAAATCATATTATTTCATTTCTCCACATGTTACTTATTTTTTTAAAAACTATAACCTCATACCTTAGCACAAACTAAAGATTTCTAAATCTTGTTGTATTTTCATTACCTAGTAACTTTACAAAGTACATATTTTTGTCAAAAGATGTCCTCGAACTTAAATTCAATTGTTTATTTATTGACGTAACAAACAATTTTCTATATAATGCTTTAAACTATTAAAAATCACTTAATAGAACCTTGATCTTCAAAACCTAATGTCATGTTTGAAATCTCCAACTAACGGGAATATTTTAATCAAAGCCCACTTAGCTTGTACTATTTAACAACTTTTGCTTTATGTATAAAACCAATTTTGAAAATAAGATTTTTTTATCCATAGGAATAATATCTAGTCTCTAAATTCTCCATCGACACTCACTCATTTTCAACTTGTTCAAATTTTTACAATATTTGGCATATATCACAATCATGTTTTCTTATACACTTGATTATAACCTTTGATCCAAACCCCAAAATTTACACTGCTACATAATCTCCTTACTATAAAATAAACTCTTTATCAACTATCTTCACATTCACTATCTCTCACAACCTTGATTCTGCTTCAAGATTTTTCATCATCCTCTCAAGAACTAAATTCATATCCTTCACCTTCTCAAACATGAACTAGTTACCCATGATAACCAAACTATTGAAACTTGGTTGTGTGTTGCATCAAACTTAATCCTTAGTTATACATGAGGATTCGATTATCTACCATATTTAAACATTTGATACTAGAAATCATGGAATATAAACTATTTGCTATAGACACACCTAGAGTCATTAACCTTGTCTAGGACAACACTATTACAACTCGCATGCTATGCTTGATACTTGATTGTTTATATGTACATATTATCAATTTGCAATTTATGTGTGAAATAATTGGTACACTTAATCAAACAACTGGTAGAGGATGAAGTACTTGCTCAACAGTTAGTTGAGTACCAAATAACCTACTCAACGATTGGTAGAGGTCATCATGCTTGCTCAACAGTCGGTAGAGGCCCTACAACCTGCTCAACGACTGGTAGAGGCTATCGCACTTGCTCAACAATCGGTAGAGGTTCTTACTCACTGACTAGTAGAAGTCTTTTTCCTACTCAACAGTTGGACTCATTTTTGGATACATTGTAAACGATTCAATCACAAGGTTATTTTGCATTACTTACATGTGTGTTTAGAGTCATAGAAGGACACAAAACCCTAATGTAAGGTAAATTGGTGATTGCGGTCCCAAACGTAATCATAAATTTACGGGTACGTTAAGGTAGTGTGAAATTCTATCAAGGTTTTTGGTAGATAACCAATTATAAACTCTAGTTACCTGTTTAGTATTTCTATAGTCAATTAACTCATGCATTTCTTTTTAAGATTCCTAAAACTTAAAGTTTAGTGTTTTGCTACATTCTTATGCTTCTTTCTACTTCAGACAAACCTAATCCAATCCTTAAAACTCACATCTCAAACCTCTTATCCGAATTATTCGAAACAAATTATTCTATTACCTATAAATACATGTCGTGCCTTAACCCAAACCACAACTGCCTTAATTCCTACCTAATCAACCTCAAACCTGTGTTTTTAATAACTTCGGGACGAAGTTTCCAAAAGTAGGGGAGACTGTAACATCGCGAATTTCCCCTAATTTTTTTTGATAAAAAGAATGTATTGTTTTAAACAATATATGTTTTAAATACCTTAAACTAATAATTATTTGTATCTCGACACTTTTGTACGTTTTAAAAATATTTCGAGTCACTTTCGGGCTTATATAATCATATTATGAATTTAGAATAATATAGTTTTAGAGAAATAATTGCCAAAAAAAGATTTTTGTGGACCGGGACTCAAACCCGCATCCACAGCCAACCAACACACAGTGACAACCAACTGAGCCAACTATCATCTTGTGTAGTATTTCAGAAGAAAATAAACTTAACACATTCCTTAAATTGATTAGTCAAAGTCTTAGTCAAACAGTCAAAGTCTTAGTCAAATAGTCAATTCATCATAAAACCTTACTTTATGGTGTTGACCAATTTTAATGGCTAATTGACTCCAAAACTAGTATAAAAACCCACCTATGACCTATTATACTTTGCACCTCTAAATCGATTGTTTCAATCCGATTAAACTTTCCCTCATACCTTTCTTCTATAGTCTATTACTTCTACAATTGAAGCTTTGATTATAAGCTCTTGTAATTGACGAATTAGAAGCTTGATATTCTTTCTTTTTCGTTTTCTTCAATTTGGACTAGCTACGTTGTTGAGTCTTTGGGATTCGCCTCGCATACATTCACAACACATTATTCTATTTTTTTTCACGAGACATAACATTTTGCTAAGGTGAGTTTTACATAGCCCCCTTTCCTATTTATCACAATTTTTGGGGTGAAACATGTTACAACATCATTTATGCAATTCAAACATCAATGTGTCTTTGTGTTTTTCTATGTTGCATTATGTCTTGAACATGACTAGGGTAAGCACAATTCTAGCATAATCATTAACATTGATCAGCCGACGGTATACATTGATAGATCTATTGGACTGACAATCCCACCCAGATACGTGCCTCCTACAAAGGTAGCGTGGGTGTTTGTTACTGCAATATAAATGAGTGAACCATGAGCGTATGGGATGTACCACAATACAACAGTCACAAGGGTTGATTATGCACTCGATTTACTTCTAGTATGTTTTCACATATGGATTAGACTTGCCATGACACATGAATTGCACAACAATTTTATTCAATTATCAAAACCTATGTAATTCTCACCAACTTTTGTTGACCCAAAATATTTTCAAACTTAACATGTTTCAGGTTATAGCTTGCTTGAAGATTAGAGTTAATGCTTGAAGATGTATATTTAGATTTAGCATTTTTCATTGGATGTACAAATTCTTTTTAGAACTATTGTATGTAATTCAATTAATTAATTATTGAAATTTATTATTTACCATGAGCTACTGAACAATCATCAATACGTTACATCCCGATGTTTCCGCCATCGGTTGGGGTGTTACAAAAACCTCTTTTGATCTCTGTATATTGTTTATCAACCATGTGATCGACGAACCCCACAATTTTCGCCAATGAGTTGCGATTACCTGGAAGGTAACTTTTTAGTAAAGCATGCATGCCCTCAACCATGCAGCCACAAACTTTTACGGTACCGATCCAACAAGTTATTCTTCATATAATCAAAAACCTCTGAAAAATACAACCATAACTTGTCAGGTGTATGTAAAAAAGTACGTATGTAATTATATAAAAAATACTCATGTTTACAACCAATCTTTTCCAGATGTGACTGAAAGTTTCCCAACTTATAATCGTATATGTCTTCAGTCGGAGACTCATACAGTGTCGAGAATGAACGAAGAAATTCCTTCCACTACTTATCGTGAATTTCTTCCTGATATTCTGACTAATATGAAACTGGTAGAGATACTTGTACGTATTCAGGAAAATTTGATCACACGCGTTCACTAGCGCAAAGTCCCTGTCGGTCACAATCACTCGCGGCTCCATACAGCCTACCAACATGGACTTTATCCTCTCCAACACCTAAACGTAGTTATCAACATTCTCAGAAGAAAGAAACACATGGACAACCGAAAACGACTGGTTTGTCGACACAATATCCACAACCTAAACAAACGCCATATTGTACATGTTTATATTGTAAGTGGCGTCAATCATCAGCACATGCGGGAATGCGCACCACATAGGAAATGAATGTCTGTGAACGAAGAAAATATCTTCAACGGCGTTCGTAGTGGGATTTTCACGCGTGTAATAGGTGAATTGTTTCTCCATCAGAAGGTTTTCGAGTTGCTGATTGGATCTTCACCGACTCGCTTTTCAGCATTCATCATCTGAACCGCATTGTGTATATCTTTCGGGATAATCTTTTTCTCCGGGTTTTTTTTGTGAGCATTCTCCAGATGCTACGCTTGGGAGTATCCTGCTATGTCATCTGTCCGACCAGTTCTCTATCCTCTGAAGAAAGTCTTATGGCATACGCGTGACCCTCTAAGTTTTCAAAGGAAGTGTTGTTGTGTGCCGGGTTTTTCACCTTTAACCTCCAAACATTTTCCTCTGTGTTCCGTAGTCTCATTTAAAGGAGGAAAAGAAAAGAAAAAAAAAGGAAAAAGAAGAAAACCCATATTCGAGAGTTTTTTTTAAGAAGAAAAAGAAAGGAAATGAGGGGAAGGGTGTTCCAAAGTTTTTTTTAAGAAGGGAAATGAAGGGAACATGAGCCTTATTTTGATCCTCCCAAATTGGAGAGACATGAAGAGAAAAGAAAAGAAAGGAAAAAAAAATATTAACCCTCCTTTTATTTTCTTTTCCCCCACTTTTTTTTTTTTCTTTTCTCTACTTAAGTAAACTTGGGAACATATCGTTAGAGTCAAGCGCCCCTACCAACTCAAATGGCCAACCAATTATTATAGAATTATATAATACGATGTAGCCAGCTATTTATTTTTTAGGTACAGATCAAAGATCAATAATTCCATCTTTTTTTGCAAATGTCTATGAAAAATATTCGTAACAGTCGCTAGAATAGAAAGTATAAAGTAATACGTAAAACATTTCTGTTTGAACGAACTTTAGTGGAAGAGAGATTTGTATCCATAGGTTAAGGATTATGTTTCATGCCTTGTTATCAAGAGAACTTTAGACCTACCATCCTTCTTAAACATGTTATACATAAAAGAATTTATAAATATAATCTATGAGTTGCACTCTGACTAAACCGACAAGCCGTCGTCTAGCTCCTTCAATATGTAGTCGATCTAGAAACTTTGCTAAAAAAAATACACGTACGTATACCATCTTAGATTATGATATTATGATCAAAAGCTCAGACCTTACACATTTTGGAGCTTTGTAACACCGTGATGTCATGGAACTCAAACATAGATACAAAACCATTTCAAAATACATTAGCAAAATTTGAGTGTATCTAAATACCACATCGGGACATACAAAGATTTACAAACTAGAAATTAAGTATACTGTTGTTTTACCAAGCGATATCGATCTCCAAAGTTATGTAGGATTTTTTTTTTTGTCGGTTTGTAACATTCTAAATTTTAAATATATATTTATGAGACTACTTAATTAGTTGTAAAATAAAACGAAATTCGCAGATACATTGTGCTAGGGATGGGTTAATCTTAAATTTGTGTAACTAAAGATGCTACTTGCAAGACCAAAAGGACAATGGAAGTAAGGAAGTCATTAATCTATATCTACTAACTAGTTTTTATCCCAGAAGCGTCCCGGGTTGAAATATCTAATATAACATAATAAAATATTATTATTATTATTATTATTATTATTATTATTATTATTATTATTATTATTATTATTTTAAACAAATCTCTCCTATAAGATATCATATTCAAATATAAAAAAAAACGAATCTCTGTGTCAGGGTATAAATCTAGTGCCATTACAAATGAATTCGGAAGTTTGTAATCGATCATTCTAAAAAGAACTAACATGAAATAAGAAAAAAAAAGTTAATTATTGAAATATCGAACGCATTAGTCTAAGGATTATGTGATGATTTAAAAAATTCATGGGTATATGATCGGGTATATAGTTCGGGTATTTGGGTATGTTGTTTCGGGTAATCGGGTCGGGTATCACCTAATCCCAGACCCGACCCAAACCCACAATTTTTTTAAACTAATCCCAAACCCAACACAATACCTGTCAGGTTACAAAAAATAGTCATTTTTTCTCCGTTTTTTTATATAGCACTATGATACTCGTTGGAAAGATAATAAAACGCTCGTTAATTTGGTGTAATTTTTTTCTTTAAAAAATTTCGTATATAAAATATATTAACGTTTAAAAGTTATGGAAGGAAACACGAGAGAGAAAATAATAAAGGTTTAATATTTAGATTTAGTAAATTAGGTATTTAATAAATTAGGTTAAAGATTATAATAGATTAGGTTAAATCATATTTATTTCTTTTTTTAATTGGTTTAGAGTTGCCACATCACAACCTATGTGACATCTTTTAAAGGAGAGATTGTATAATATTATGACATGTAGGATTAATCCCTTTGCAATATATATATACTAGCTGATTACCCCGGAAGGGTCGCGGGGTTGAAAAATCTAATTTTACGTGATAACCTATTGCAAATGACTCAAGTTAACTAACCACAAAATCTCTCAATCATTGCATGTTTATAGTATTCTAATCAGTAATAACTCATATTTCCTAATCTAAAACCTAATCAGTAATCATCTAAAGAATCACTTATGTAAGTTGCAACTATTAAAAAACTCATCACATCTCTCTAATTTCTCACATTCTAATGGCTCTTATAATTCCTAACCTAATCAACTAAACAAACACTTAAGTTGAAAGTTGTAACCATTGCATCTCATTATGCCACGTGGCATAATCAAGAGATGGTTGAGGCCACCATTGAACGCCACGTCAGCAACTATCAATTCTTCCTGGGGTTGAAAAATATAACTATTCTAATAATACTAAGACTAATAGTAATAATTATTACTCTTGTAATTAAATAAATAAAAAAATAACATTGCTATAAGCTGACACCATGTGTTGCAGTGTTGCGCGATTCTTTCTCCTAGCTTCTCTTGATGAAGTATACCTAGTAAAATTCCAATGATAACATGGCGATTGGGCTGATTTTCAATATCGTAGATAAGAACCTGGTTTAAAAGAAAAAACATGATTAATGAATAACATGAACACTTTGTGTGTTTTTTTTCCTGTATGAACGAAACCCCACAAAAAATAGTCGATTTTTCTCCGTTTTTTATATAGCACCATGGTACTCGTTGGAAAGATAACAAAACACTCGTTAATTTGGTGTAATTTTTTTCTTTAAAAAATCCCGTATATAAAAGATATAAACGTTTAAAAATTATGGGAGGAAATATGAGAGAGAAAATTTTTAATTTATTTTTAAATTCTTTTTCCTAAAATAACTCAATTTAATTAAAAAAAAGAAATAATTAAAAACATCAAAAACTCTCAATTATGATGCCACGTGGCACTCTCAATTGAAGGTTGAGGCCTCCATTGCACGCCACGTCAGCATATACATTTTCTTTTATATATATTAATAGATAAAAAAGCATCTAGCGCTGAGGACCCACTTAATTTGGGTATAGTTTCTAATACTCGATTCATGACCCGGTTCTGCTACCCGTTAACCCGCATATAAAATCACTTTTTCTATGACATTCTCTCATTCTCAGTATTCTCGGTCGAAGCATCCGTTCATGTATTTCCTTCTTGTCAGAAAAACAGTCGGCACAGATTATTATTAATCAAGAACAAAGTTCATAAAGTCTGATAAAACAAATCAGACAAACACAAATCTTACACAGAAACCCTCACTACAATAATCTCTCAACAAGCACTCAGTTGATCACAAACGAATGATCAACACAAACAAAAGGAGAATACAGGATCTCAAGTTCAAGATGATCTTAGTGATCAAACCCTAATTGCAAGAGTGAAAAATAGAGATAAAGTGACAAAGAATGCAGAGGATCAAAACTGGAGAATGGACGAAAACCCTGGCTATTTATAGCAGGGAAAGTGTGTTTCTTTGGAATAGATCTACGGCCAGGAATGAAGTAATCCAATGACAAGAAGCAATCTGTGTTTCTTCACACAGATTGCCACGCTGGAAATAAACCCAGCCACACGAGATGGCCTGGCTGGACTGGGCCAAACATAACACAAACCGTGCTCCCCTCCTTTGGGCTAAACGCCAACAACAAACAACTGGGCCTCTCACACTCCAAGCTCAAACCTGCAAAACAAGACTAAAACCAAATATTCAAGTTTTATATAAAAAATATAAAATTTTATAAAAAAATATTTATAAAGAATATTTATAAAAAGAAATAAAACTGCAAAAAATATGTATAACTTTTAACACCCCCCCCCACAATTTTATTTCTTAAAAGGATCAAACATTTTGATTGAGTCTAAAAATTTTAAATGAAAACTTGTTTGAAGACCTTTTGTAAACAAATCAGCCAATTGATCCTTAGAATCAATTTTTCCAGTTTTAGTAACACCTTTGGCAATAAGCTCCCTTAGAAAAAATAAGTCCAAAGCAAAATGCTTTGTTTTATCAAAGAAAACCGGATTAGCAGCAATAGAAAGGGCTACAGAACTGTCACAAAATAATTTGACAGGTAAAGAGACATGAACCTTGTGTTCAGTTAACAAATTTTTTAACCATACCACCTCACTTGAAGCAGAGCACATTACCCTGTACTCTGCCTCAGCAGAGGACCTTGAAACAATAGCTTGCTTCTTACTTTTCCAGGCAACCAAACAGTTACCCAAAAACACACAATAACAGTAACAGATTTTCTGGTATCAATGCATTTAGTCCAGTCAGAGTCAGAATAGGCAACAAGGTCTAAAGTCTCTCCTTTTGAAAACAACAACCCTTTTCCAGCAGAAGACTTTAAGTACTTAAGAAGCCTAAAGGCAATCTTAACACGACCTTTAGTGGGTTTGTGCATATATTAGCTTAAGTAATGCACTAAATAAGCAATATCAGATCTTGTATGGGATAAGTATATAAGCTTCCCAACACGTTGTTGATATGCAGTGACATCACTTATGGGTTTATTTTTATCATGAACAATGTTTGTCAAAACATGATTTGCTTCAATGGGATTGGTAACTGGTTTGCAACCCAACATACCATATTCCATTAACAAATCACTACAATATTTCCTTTGAGATAGACACACATTATTTCCATCTTTTATAACTTCTATTCCCCGAAAATATTTTAATTCACCAAGATCTTTTATAAGAAACTTGGTTTTAAACACAGAATCTTTATGTTTGACAAACATAGAATAATCACATTGACTTTGAACAAATCCAAACTCACATAGAGCATTAACCAATTTGGCATTCTACATTCTAGGTGCTTGTTTAAGACCATACAAAGACTTCTTAAGCTTACACACTGTATTAGTGTCATTTGACCCATAACCATCAGGTAAAGACATATAGACATCCTCATACAAGTCACCATATAGAAAGGCATTGTTAACATCTAATTGAAAAACTTTCCAATCATGATTAATAGCAAGGCTAAAGACACACTTGACAGTTATAAGCTTAACAACAGGTGAGAAGGTCTCTTCATAATCAAGACCTCTTTTTGACTAAAGCCTTTAGCAACTAATCTAGCTTTATACCTTTCTATTTCACCATTAGACTTATATTTGATTTTAAATATCCATTTACACCCTATCTTATGTCTTCCTTTAGGTAAGTCAACAACTTCCCAAGTCTCGTTTCTATACAAAGCATCCAACTCTTCATTCATGGCAACAACCCACTGAGGATGCTTGCTGGCTTCAGCAAAGGTCCTGGGTTCAATGCTTTTGTGACACCCGGCAAATTCTGGTTAACAACGTTGCCTAGATAAAAGTCTACCTTAGCGAGTCACGCGTATATTGTACTTAACTGGGTTAGTTAAGTCGGGTTATGGTTCGGGAACTATCGGTTTAGTCTAGAGGATCATTGGATGTTGGTCTAGAGGTTCATTAGATGTCGGTCCTTAACCAAGTGTACAAACGGTGACGATCGGTAGGATCGTCAGGGCATACGGAACCTACGAGTCTCGAGTCCCGGGAATTGGTGAACGAGTGTGAATATGTGTATTTACTTGTGTTATGTGTTTACAATCATTATGTGACTTGTCGGTACGTGAATATGTGTTAACATATGTTAAAACGGGGTTTAACGCGCAAAACACACGAAACTAACCCCTATAGGCGATTAGGAAGCCTAATCACCTATAGGGGAGGCGAGTAGGGGACATTAAGGGCGATTAGGGGCCTACTCGTGTGAAGGTTCATGCGATTAGGCCTAATTGCATGAACTTTCATGCGATTAGCAGCCCTAATCGCGTGTAAGGGCTGCACAATCGCTAGTTACGGGCTGGACGACTAAAAACGACTATAAATACCATACTTAACCTCCTAAACTTCATTATACAAACCCTAGTCGTCCCATAACCCGCCCCAACACATAAACAACCTCTGGAAGGCGATTTTTGATCAAAACACAAGGTTTCAAGCTTGAATCATCATTCTTTCATAATCCTAAGGTTTGGTTTTCATCCATAAATCTTTATAAACGTTTTTAATCAATCCCTAATGGTCCAGACCTGTTCTTAAACGAAAAAGCTTTCTGAAAATCGTTAATAAGGGTTGTTAATCGGATTATAACTAATATACATGCGTTATGGGTGTGTATGATTAGAAAGCTAGGATTTTTATGATTCATGATGATGGATTGATATGTTATTATGTTAGATCAGAATTGATATTGATAGTATGATGATAGAAATCTCAGTAATTGGATATTAGGGTTATGATTACGCGTGTTAGTATGATGTTGCATGCTATGTGAATGGTGTTTGGATTACTTGGTTGCATGCAGGACTGATTATACGAGGTTAAACGAAGGATTTTGGGTTAAACATGTTTAGGATAGTGTTTGGGATGATATTGGGTGGTTACACACGTTCTGGATCTGATTTGGAGCGTTAAACGCGCGAAAAACCGGAACAGCAAGGTTACAGGCGAGTAGCATTCCTAATCGCCTATGTTATAGGCGAGTAGGGTGCTAATCGCCTATAACTCAGGCGAGTAGAAGCCTACTCGTGTGACATTAGGGGTGATTAGCCCTAATTGCTAGTTTTACATGCAATTAGCCCTAATTGCTAGTTTTTACATGCAATTAGCCCTAATTGCTAGTTTTTACATGCAATTAGCCCTAATTGCTAGTTTCTATAGGCAATTAGCCCTAATTGCTAGTTTGTATATGCAATCAGTCCTAAATGCTAGTTTACGTTTCCTAATCACGTGTACTGCTGCTGTAAGTGTAAATTAGCATTCCGAGACCCGATTTGACATGTAGTAACATGCTAGGAACCTCGTAACATATATAATAACTTAGTAACATATGTTTGGATGTAATTCGGTGATACGTGAACTATGTGCTATAACTTGTTGTGTGTTAACGTATGTTAAGTGTAATTGCGTTATTGTATGTTTTGGAGCGTAAACATAACACGGGGAGTCTCGGGTCACCAATGGGATGTCGAGTCTTGTACTTTGGGTCAGTTAAACAGTCACGGTGTTTCAAACGAACTTGGTTATGGTCTGGACATCTAGGGACTAATTAACCTGCGGGTTATTAGTCTAAGTACTTGTAACTGTCATATGTTAGGTCGCCGCTTTACGGGACTAGCATAGCAGCTGAGTTTACTCGGGTTAAGGAGTAACGCAACTTAAGGTGATTTTACGGCCCCTCTTTTAAACTGGTTTCACATTTTCGGGGGGAGAAAACATGTGTTAAAACAATTATTTGGTAACTACTGTCATACTATGGGTTTCTCTTGTGTACTACACGATCTTTGGAAGTCCCGGGGGGAACCATGAATGTGCGGGTTTGCACAACGGGGAAATGTGAATAGCGCTATTGGGAGTGACCAACCCCGCTCGTCGGCTTGGAGGGCCGGGCGAGTGCATATTGTCTCAAACAGGAACAACAGGAACATTTGGTACTTTTCGGGCACAACATCTGGTATTCGAGTTAGTAATGGTTTTCCAATCGTGGTAGTAACAAAACGTATGCCTAGCTAGCGTATACTGGTTTTCGAATTGTTATAGTATGGACAGGTGGACTTGGTACTTGGATACAAAACCTGTAAACTCACCAGCATTTTTGTGCTGACGTAAACTTTTACATGTTTTCTCAGGTCGCTAAGGTAGCATGACTGGACTAGGGCGCACGCGTCTGCACGGCGTCTAACTAGGGTTGCATGGTCTTATGAACGTTGAACTATTATTTATTTGTTGAGATACTGTTTTTGAATAAGCTTCCGCTGTAAACGGGATTTTAAACTATGTTTTGAAATTGCATTTATATTCATTTAGACTTGTTTATTGTGATCGTTGGTTTGGATCCTGGTTTGTCATGCGCCTCGCGGTAAAACCCCGCAAGTGGATTTTGAGGGTGTGACAGATTGGTATCAGAGCCAATGGTTATAGTGAACTAGGACTGCATGTAGAGTCTAGTCTATAGCCGAGTCGCACACACTAGACGATCACATGGTACTAAATGTTATAGTGGTTTACGTATGGTCTTGTCGGGGTGTCTCTAAATCGTTGGTCTTTCTACGTTACATCATCCGTTCTATCTTAGGTTGGGTTACTTGTCTTCTAGGCAGTGTAGTTCATTGGAGTAACTAGTGTGCTCTTGAGATTTGTCCAAGGCTCGGACATCTCCCTTTCGCACTCCAATAGAAACACTTGTCATAAACTACCGTAGTATTTCGGTGTGTAGCTAAGAGTCTATGTTCGGTGATTTGAACTTTGAACTAGGAGAACACTTGGAGGACCATGTAGAGCGGTTTATCATTTTGGGTGCACACAAAATCATAAACCGAAATGCATGGAAGCCCTAGTGAGCTCTGGGTTGAGGGGATAGTCCTGGATTGGATCTAGCTTTGATCTTGTGAACATTAGTGGTTATCTTTAACTGCGAAACTAAATTTTCTCGTTCTTTCTGCCAGAATCATGTCTGGAGTACGAGGAGGACGTGGAGGTGGTCGCAATGGTGGACGTGGTGGTGGTCGCAGTGGTGCTGGTGGTCGTGGTGGAGGTATTAACCTATCGCAGGCTGATCTGAACAACTTGCTCCAAGCTGCCTTTCAGTTAGGGCACAACGGTGGTGGTAAGTTGATTTATCCATTTTCTTTGCCTCATTGGTGAACCTTGTTTACATTCTTCATGGTTTCTCATACGTTTCATTTCAGGTGGTCCTGTTGACCCACCCCCACCCATGTGCACCTACAAGATGTTCCGGGATTGTAAGCCCCAGGAATTCTCTGGCACTGAGGGTGCGGTGAGCTTGCTTAGGTGGTTGGAGAAAGTGGAGTCAGTATTTCTGATGTGTAACTGTCTCCCAGAAGATCGGGTAAAGTATGCAGCTGCGTTATTCCAGGATGTGGCATTGACTTGGTGGAATGGCATCACCCAGAATATGGGTATTGGGGAGGCATATGCTATGCCATGGGAGAATTTTGTACAGTTGCTGAAGCGTGAGTATTGTCCGAGGGAAGAGGTACAGAAGCTGGAGCATGAGGTGTGGAACCTCAAGATGACTGGGTCGGAAATTGAGAAGTATACTGTGAGGCGGAATGAGTTGGCAGTGCTGTGTCCCGATCTGCATGTGCCAGAATACCGTAGGATTGAACACTATGTCTCGGGGTTAGTACCGGAAATTGCAGGGTTAGTGGCTGCGGGAAATCATCCTACATACGCAGAGGTGGTTCGATCGGCTCATAGGATGACCAACTTAAAGGTAAATGAGGGTATTTTGCCTGCGAAGGGTTCGACTGTTAAGGCCCCAGAGAACAACAAGCGCAAGTGGGAAAATGACGGGAAGGGATCTGGGCCAGCACAGCAGAATAAGAGGTTCGACAATGGGGGTTCTTCTTCTTCTTCGGGTAACAAGCAGGGTGGTTATGCGGGAAAACTGCCCAAATGCAACAAGTGTGGACGCCATCATCAAGGGAACTGCGACAGTAACCGTTGTCACCGCTGCCAGCGAATTGGGCATTATGCTAAAGATTGTCGGGTTACACTTCCATCGACTCAGGCTCCGACTAACAGCTCAGCTCCGACTACTCAAGGGACTACAGGAAGACAAGGATGCTACAACTGTGGTGACACTGGGCATTACAAGAAGGATTGCCCAAAACTGAAGCAGGGTGGGAACAACGGTAATGGGAACAACGGGGGCGGCGGCAGAAATGCACGTGCCTTCGTCATTGGAGCCGCTGAGGCTAGACAGGACCCTGACACAGTCACCGGTACGTTTCTTCTCAATAATCGTTCTGTTAGCGTATTATTTGATTCTGGTGCCGACAAGAGTTTTGTATCCATGGATGTTAGTCGATTGCTAGATGTAGTACCCGTACCATTAGAGACCAAGTATATTATTGAGTTGGCGGACGGGAAAACGATTGAAGCTACTAGTGTCCTTCGGGAGTGTCAATTAGAGTTGTCGGGTTTATCGTTCCCCATCGACCTTATGCCGGTACCTTTGGGTAGTTTTGACGTTGTGGTAGGAATGGATTGGTTATCTTTGTATCGCGCGGAGATTGTCTGTTACGATAAGGTTATTCGGATTCCTCTCCCTGATGGAGAATTCCTTTCTGTGTACGGTATCAAGGGTGGTGTTCCGCTAAACATCATCTCTAGCATGAAAGCCCTTAAGTGTCTTCGAAAGGGTTATCCAGCCGTTTTGGCACTTTTATCTGTTTCCTCTGTTGATGAGAAGAAGATCGACGACATTCCGGTGGTACGCGAGTTTCCTGATGTTTTTCCCGATGATTTATCTGGTCTTCCTCCTCATCGTCAAGTCGAGTTCGGTATTGATCTTGTACCAGGGGCTGCTCCTATTGCTCGGGCCCCCTACCGTCTTGCACCTCCCGAGATGCAGGAATTGTCTAGTCAGTTACAGGAACTCTTGGACAAGGGTTTCATCCGACCAAGTTCTTCCCGTTGGGGAGCCCCGATTTTATTTGTTAAGAAGAAGGATGGAAGTTTCCGATTATGTGTAGACTACAGAGAACTGAACAAATTGACCGTCAAGAACCGTTGCCCTCTTCCACGTATTGATGATCTATTCGACCAGCTTCAGGGTTCTAGTTATTATTCCAAGATCGACTTGAGGTCCGGTTATCACCAGCTGCGCGTCAGGGAGGCTGACGTTGCCAAGACTGCCTTTCGAACACGTTATGGCCATTTCGAATTCTTGGTCATGCCTTTCGGTCTCACGAACGCACCGGCGGTTTTCATGGACTTGATGAACCGCGTCTGTAAACCATATCTTGACAAATTCGTCATTGTGTTTATTGATGACATTCTGATCTACTCCAAAAACGAGACCGAACACGAGGAACATCTGCGGTTAGTTTTGGAACTCTTGCGACGGGAACAACTTTACGCCAAGTTCTCAAAGTGTGACTTTTGGTTACGCGAAGTTCAATTCCTAGGACATGTGGTTAATGAACTAGGGATTCATGTCGATCCAGCTAAAATCGAAGCGATCAAGGACTGGGGAGCACCAAAGACGCCAACTGAGGTGCGGCAATTCCTAGGCCTTGCGGGCTACTACCGTCGTTTCATTCAGGGGTTCTCAAAGATTGCTCAACCCCTCACCACTCTCACTCAGAAGGATAGAAAATTTGACTGGGGTGAACCACAAGAGTCAGCGTTTGAAGAACTGAAGTCTAAACTGTGTTCTGCTCCTATTTTGTCTTTACCTGAGGGCCCTGATGATTTTGTTGTCTACTGTGATGCTTCTATTCATGGTCTCGGTTGCGTATTGATGCAACGCGAGAAAGTAATTGCGTATGCTTCTCGTCAACTCAAGGTGCACGAGAAGAACTACACCACCCATGACTTGGAGTTGGGTGCCGTGGTTTTCGCGTTGAAAATTTGGAGACATTACTTGTACGGTACCAAATGCACCATCTACACCGATCACAAGAGTCTCCAACATATTTTCGACCAACAACATTTGAACATACGGCAGCGTCGTTGGATCGAACTTTTGAACGACTATGATTGTGCTATTAAGTACCATCCTGGCAAGGCGAATGTTGTAGCAGACGCCTTGAGCAGGAAGGAATCTATTAAACCTCGTCGCGTTCGGGCGTTGCAGCTCACTATTCATTCATCACTACCTGATCAACTCCGTTCTGCCCAGTTAGAAGCTTTGAAGGAGGAAAACCTTAAAGCTGAAACTATGCACGGTGCCGACAAGCACCTAGAGCGAAGGCCTGATGGCCTGCACTATTTCGCAGAACGTATATGGGTTCCTTTATTCGGGGGACTACGGGAGCTTGTCCTTGATGAGGCTCATAAGTCCCGGTATTCTATTCATCCTGGTTCGGATAAGATGTACCAAGATCTGAAGGTGCTTTACTGGTGGCCAAACATGAGGTCGGACATAGCCTCATACGTGAGCAAATGCTTGACCTGTGCTAAGGTCAAGGTAGAATACCAGAAACCGTCGGGTCTCTTGCAACAACCTAAAATTCCGGAATGGAAATGGGAACGGATTACTATGGATTTTGTCACACAACTTCCTAAATCACCAAGCGGAATGACAAGATATGGGTGATTGTCGATCGGTTGACGAAATCAGCTCATTTTCTTGCTATTAAGGAGACCGACACCATGGATCGTTTGGCTCGTCTTTATTTGAAGGAAGTTGTTTCTAAGCACGGGGTACCAGTTTCTATTATCTCGGATCGTGACTCCCATTTTACTTCTCACTTCTGGAAGTCTTTGCACAAGGCTTTGGGTACCCAACTAGACATGAGTACGGCTTATCAACCACAGACTGACGGTCAGAGTGAGCGCACAATTCAAACTTTAGAAGACATGCTGCGGGCATGTGTGATCGATTTTGGCAAGGGTTGGGAAGCTCATCTACCGTTAGTAGAATTCTCGTACAATAACAGTTATCACACGAGCATCAAGGCGGCTCCGTTCGAAGCACTGTACGGACGGAAATGCCGTTCTCCTCTTTGTTGGGCTGAAGTGGGTGAGAGTCAACTCACTGGGCCTAAACTAGTGTACAAAACATCGGAAAAGATCGTACAGATTCGTAATCGGTTGGCAGCGGCACGGGACCGGCAAAAGAGTTATGCCGATCAGCGTCGCAAACCATTGGAGTTCCAAGTCAATGACAAAGTACTTCTAAAAGTCTCACCGTGGAAGGGTGTCATACGCTTTGGGAAGCGTGGCAAACTCAACCCACGATATGTCGGACCATTTACGATCCTGGAACGGATTGGACCGGTGGCATATCGTCTTGATTTACCGACGGAGTTCGGTAACGTACATAACGTCTTTCACGTGTCAAACTTGAAGAAGTGTCTGGCTGACGAGTCTCTCATCGTTCCACTAGAAGAGATCAAGGTTGATGATCGTCTTCGGATTGTGGAAGAACCTGTGGAGATCCTTGATTACAAGATTCGTAGCCTACGTCACAGCAAGATTCGTATCGTTAAGGTTCGGTGGAACTCGAACCGGGGACCGGAATATACGTGGGAACGGGAGGATCAGATGAAGTCTAAGTATCCTCATCTTTTTCCTAAGGAAGCGTTCGAGTCGAGACATGTCTCTTCTGCAGCTGAATGAATCTCGGGGCGAGATTCCTTTTAACGTGGGGATGATGTGACAACTCGGGTAAATCTCTCTTTTGGTTTCTATCTTTTGTTTGTTTCCTTCGTTATTTCTTTTGTTCTTTTGGTACTTGTGCAATTTTCGGGACGAAAATTCTTTTAACGTGGGAATGATGTGACACCCGGCAAATTCTGGTTAACAACGTTGTCTAGATAAAAGTCTACCTTAGCGAGTCACGCGTATATTGTACTTAACTGGGTTAGTTAAGTCGGGTTATGGTTCGGGAACTATCGGTTTAGTCTAGAGGATCATTGGATGTTGGTCTAGAGGTTCATTAGATGTCGGTCCTTAACCAAGTGTACAAACGGTGACGATCGGTAGGATCGTCAGGGCATACGGAACCTACGAGTCTCGAGTCCCGGGAATTGGTGAACGAGTGTGAATATGTGTATTTACTTGTGTTATGTGTTTACAATCATTATGTGACTTGTCGGTACGTGAATATGTGTTAACATATGTTAAAACGGGGTTTAACGCGCAAAACACACGAAACTAACCCCTATAGGCGATTAGGAAGCCTAATCACCTATAGGGGAGGCGAGTAGGGGACATTAAGGGCGATTAGGGGCCTACTCGTGTGAAGGTTCATGCGATTAGGCCTAATTGCATGAACTTTCATGCGATTAGCAGCCCTAATCGCGTGTAAGGGCTGCACAATCGCTAGTTACGGGCTGGACGACTAAAAACGACTATAAATACCATACTTAACCTCCTAAACTTCATTATACAAACCCTAGTCGTCCCATAACCCGCCCCAACACATAAACAACCTCTGGAAGGCGATTTTTGATCAAAACACAAGGTTTCAAGCTTGAATCATCATTCTTTCATAATCCTAAGGTTTGGTTTTCATCCATAAATCTTTATAAACGTTTTTAATCAATCCCTAATGGTCCAGACCTGTTCTTAAACGAAAAAGCTTTCTGAAAATCGTTAATAAGGGTTGTTAATCGGATTATAACTAATATACATGCGTTATGGGTGTGTATGATTAGAAAGCTAGGATTTTTTATGATTCATGATGATGGATTGATATGTTATTATGTTAGATCAGAATTGATATTGATAGTATGATGATAGAAATCTCAGTAATTGGATATTAGGGTTATGATTACGCGTGTTAGTATGATGTTGCATGCTATGTGAATGGTGTTTGGATTACTTGGTTGCATGCAGGACTGATTATACGAGGTTAAACGAAGGATTTTGGGTTAAACATGTTTAGGATAGTGTTTGGGATGATATTGGGTGGTTACACACGTTCTGGATCTGATTTGGAGCGTTAAACGCGCGAAAAACCGGAACAGCAAGGTTACAGGCGAGTAGCATTCCTAATCGCCTATGTTATAGGCGAGTAGGGTGCTAATCGCCTATAACTCAGGCGAGTAGAAGCCTACTCGTGTGACATTAGGGGTGATTAGCCCTAATTGCTAGTTTTACATGCAATTAGCCCTAATTGCTAGTTTTTACATGCAATTAGCCCTAATTGCTAGTTTTTACATGCAATTAGCCCTAATTGCTAGTTTCTATAGGCAATTAGCCCTAATTGCTAGTTTGTATATGCAATCAGTCCTAAATGCTAGTTTACGTTTCCTAATCACGTGTACTGCTGCTGTAAGTGTAAATTAGCATTCCGAGACCCGATTTGACATGTAGTAACATGCTAGGAACCTCGTAACATATATAATAACTTAGTAACATATGTTTGGATGTAATTCGGTGATACGTGAACTATGTGCTATAACTTGTTGTGTGTTAACGTATGTTAAGTGTAATTGCGTTATTGTATGTTTTGGAGCGTAAACATAACACGGGGAGTCTCGGGTCACCAATGGGATGTCGAGTCTTGTACTTTGGGTCAGTTAAACAGTCACGGTGTTTCAAACGAACTTGGTTATGGTCTGGACATCTAGGGACTAATTAACCTGCGGGTTATTAGTCTAAGTACTTTTAACTGTCATATGTTAGGTCGCCGCTTAACGGGACTAGCATAGCAGCTGAGTTTACTCGGGTTAAGGAGTAACGCAACTTAAGGTGAGTTTACGGCCCCTCTTTTAAACTGGTTTCACATTTTCGGGGGAGAAAACATGTGTTAAAACAATTATTTGGTAACTACTGTCATACTATGGGTTTCTCTTGTGTACTACACGATCTTTGGAAGTCCCGGGGGGAACCATGAATGTGCGGGTTTGCACAACGGGGAAATGTGAATAGCGCTATTGGGAGTGACCAACCCCGCTCGTCGGCTTGGAGGGCCGGGCGAGTGCATATTGTCTCAAACAGGAACAACAGGAACATTTGGTACTTTTCGGGCACAACATCTGGTATTCGAGTTAGTAATGGTTTTCCAATCGTGGTAGTAACAAACCGTACGCCTAGCTAGCGTATACTGGTTTTCGAATTGTTATAGTATGGACAGGTGGACTTGGTACTTGGATACAAAACCTGTAAACTCACCAGCATTTTTGTGCTGACGTAAACTTTTACATGTTTTCTTAGGTCGCTAAGGTAGCATGACTGGACTAGGGCGCACGCGTCTGCACGGCGTCTAACTAGGGTTGCATGGTCTTATGAACGTTGAACTATTATTTATTTGTTGAGATACTGTTTTTGAATAAGCTTCCGCTGTAAACGGGATTTTAAACTATGTTTTGAAATTGCATTTATATTCATTTAGACTTGTTTATTGTGATCGTTGGTTTGGATCCTGGTTTGTCATGCGCCTCGCGGTAAAACCCCGCAAGTGGATTTTGAGGGTGTGACAGCTTTTATTGAGACTAGAAGCAAAGCATTTGCATTCATAAGATATATTAGACAAGTTAACAACCCTTTCAAGACCATATTTAACCTTACCCTCAATGACAAAGTCAGTTAGATTTTTGGGAAGGTTACTACTTCTACTAGACCTTCTAGGGACAACATGATTATCAACAACAGTGTCACCCTCAGACTCAGTTATTAAGTCATCATCTATATTCGCCTGATCAGCCTTACCATTCTCCTTTTCTGAATTACCAGGCTGCTGAGTATCAACCTTGCCACTGGTTTCAGAAACAGGAGCAGATTGCTCATGATCAGATGTTCTAGACTCCTTATTACCATTACCCCCTGTGACATTCGTCACCTTCGTCTTTCGTCAAAATGACAATAATAGTCCTTCAAATTTTTCCATGATAGTCCTTGTAAATTTCGTCGTTTTCAAATTTAAATTTTTTTGAGCGAACTAAATATATATATATATATATATATATATATATTTTCTCATTTATATCTATTATGGATTGGAAACCTTCTCGCCGGAAAACCGAATGGCAGGAAGAAGGAGTGTGTTTTTTTGACTTTGCTCCGCGAAGCTTAAACACCCGATTTGGCGCGTTTCAGTCAGTCTTTAAGGATCCATTACGTTTCTCCATCATCCTTGAACCGTTATATACGAGTTTTAAAAGGTTTTAACGCTTTTAAATCGTGAATTAAAACCGAGTCCTAAGTGTAACCGACCGGAAAATTTTAATGACTCAAAACGTTAATTAAACGAACGATTATATAAACCACCAGTCCCAATCGCATTCTGCACCTTTCAGAAATATAAACCCACTTCTAAATCAAACAAAACGAGACTGAAAGACTCTCAATTCGTGGAATATGGTGCGGCCCTTTTCACTCGATTTCAACACGTATTTGATCATTGTAAGCCTTTGTATTGATGCCGTTTTACTTGCCCTACGTTTCCGACCAAAAGCCCTTTATCACAGGTTGTGTTTTGAGCCTAAATCGTGTTATTGAATTCTTAGGGTTAGGGTTTGAATGTTTTGGGGAAGAAGATGAAGTTGGATTATTGTTTTTATATTTTAGTTTCCTAAATAATACAACAAAAGCCTTGCTAGACTAGTGGAGGTGATGTTGGTGTTCCATAAAGGGTACCCGGGTTCGAGTCCCCTTGGACGCACCTCTGCAACATTTTTGGGGTAATTTGTTTTAATTTTCATTTTCTTATTTTCTTTAAATATATATAATATATTAAACTTAGAATATTTAAAATAAATCCATTTTTGCTCCAAAAATTATAAAAATTTAGGAGTAGCTTCTTGACATCTCATAGAATATTATCCCACTTTTATTTTCTGGAAAATGTTTTATTTTTATATTTTTAATGAATTAAATTGTTTTAACCGTATTTAATTGATTAAAAATTCATTTTTAATGATTTTAATCTCAAACTTTTTGGGTAATTATTTCTAATCATCATGAACTTAAATAAAAATTATTGGTTCAGAAAACATCTATTTTTATTGATTTTCCTATTTTTAATCATTTAAACATGATTTAATCTCATTAAATCAGTTTTAAATATAAATAAGTTTATAAAAATTATGAGAAAATTATTTTCATTAATTTACATAAGAAAGCATCCAATTTCTATAAAAAAAGTATTTTTGAGTCATGTCTTGTATTATTAACATTATTTATGTTTAATTAGATATAATTAAACATTTATTTATTTACACTATTTAAACATCTATTTTATAAATATTTCTTATAAAATAGAAATATCTTATGATTGAAAGTCTTTATTATCTTTGATGGATCTTTGAGTAACTCGTAACTATTTATTTCAATATTTATGATTATTGTATTTATTTATAATAATTAGTTAAAGTAATTAACTAAATTATTTTGTCTTAATTATTTAAACATATTTTTAACTAAAATACTCAATTGGTAATAATTATATTAATTAAACCACATTTACAACCTTGCATATATTATTTGTGATATACAACCGTTACGTTGACGCGACTTATCATAAAAACTCTACTTTCCCAAATCGACCTAGCAAACCCTAATGCCTTAGACCCTAGTTACCTTAGACTTTTTTTAGACATTTCCTTATTAGTATGCTTACACATTATAGGTTGAATCCCTCGGAATTCCCATTACTTTGCTCACGACCGCTTAAGTTGGATTTTGCTCGCTTTCGCAAACTGTGAGTATATCTTTCCCCTTTTTACTGTCTTACTATTTTGGGGTGATTCATGTACTTACTATCAAGTTTCTATTTCTTTTACTAAATGCAATTCTTATGTGTGTTTGCTTGTGTCATTTTGTGTATCTATGACCTGTCAAATCATTAACCGTTGCGGCTGGCATTTCAATGAATAGTACTATGGTTTATACCCTTGTGACTCTGTTGAGAGTCCTCGTCATTGCTATGTATTACATTACTACTAGCGCATACTATATATATCTGCTTTCTTCTCTTAGGGTTGATTTGACCCGGATACCACTTATTACATAACTGCAAACAGTATACGACACATGAATTGCTAAACACTTTTCTACTATATTTATTTAAACAGGGTATGCTCACCAATACATTTTTGTATTGACCAAAAATATTTTGTACATGTTTCAGGTTGTTTTGAGATGCATCCTTTAAGCTTTCGGATTTATAGTTAGATTTTGATTCATTGTATTTCAATTTGGTTGACAGTTAGTATCATTGTATTTCATTTCAATGTAATAAATTATTTAATCAATGTATTCAAATTTACACTTTAGTCCATGTGCTATTGAACAATCGTCACTACGTGACACCTTGATGTTTCCGCCATCGGTTGGGGTGTTACACCCCCATTCATTATTGGGATCATTCACCTTTTGTTGTTGATTATCTGTGCTTTCAAATAAATCAAAAAAAAAATTGAAGACGTAACAAAAGTATCCAAATTAGAATCAAAATTTTGAAAAACATTTGTTTCTTTAAAAGGAAAACAGGACTCCAAAAACTTAACATCTCTGGAGAAGAAAGTAGTTTTAGAGTCCAAACTGAAAAGTTTATATCCTTTTTTCTCATTTGAGTACCCAATAAAGACACATTTTTCAGCTTTACTCTCTAATTTGTTTGACTCATTTAAGATAGTAAAAAAACACAGACAACCAAACACTAAGAAAGGGTTTAAATTTGAACATAAGTTCATAAGGAGTTTTGCCATGAAGAACAAATGAGGGAGGCCTATTAATCAAATAAGAAGCAGTTAGAATGCACTCAGTCCAAAACTTAACAGGAAGATTACTTTAAAATAATAGAGCCCTAGCAACATTTAACAAATGTCTATGTTTTCTCTCCACCACACCATTTTGTTGTGGTGTATAGGCATAAGATGTTTGATGAATAATACCATGATCCTTACAAAAATCATTCATTTGACTATTTACAAATTCTAGACCATTGTCACTTCTAAGAATTTTAACCCTTTGTTTAAACTGAGTTAACACAAGATTGACAAAGTCTTTAATGTTTTGAAAAACTTCAGTTTTATGTTTTATCAGACACACCCAAACAACCCTAGAGAAATCATCAACAATTGTTAAAAAATATTTGTTGCCATCTCTATCAGCAACCCTATAAGGGCCCCAAACATCAAGGTGGACTAAATAACCTACATAACTACTCTTATGGTCACTCGGGGAAAAGGTTCCCTATGTTGCTTTGCCCAAAGACAAACTTCACAGGGTTCCTGGTCAGGGGTGCCCTTAATCCCAAGGTCAAGTTTTATAACTTTTAAAACTTGACTAGCAGGATGACCCATTCTGGAATGCCAAAGATTTACCATGCTAACACTATTATAGCAAAATCTAGTAGACACAACAGCATTCCCACACATATACAAGCCATCCATTTGACTACCAGTCACCAGGGTTTTCCTGGTGGTTAAGTCCTGGAGATAACACTTATTCTCATCAAAACCAACAAACAACTTGTTATCTCTAGCAAGTTTGTGAACAGATAGAAGGTTAACTGTGTATTCAGGAACAACCAACACATCTTGTAATATAACATTGTCAGACAGTTTTAACTTCCCATTTTTTTTAACTAAGGAAAAAGTACCATTAGGATGTTTAATTTTTATATTTAAATCAGACACATTCACATAATCAAATAACCCCTCTTCATTATTAATCATGTGTTCATTTGCTCCCGAATCAATAATCCACCCTATACCTATCAACTTGTCATTAGAGCTAGTAAACCAATACACATTGTTACTAATAGCAGTAGCACAAAAAAACCTACCAGCCAGATTACAAGTCTGAGAAGATCCAGAAGGTTTCTCACTAATGAGACTTAACAGCTTAGCAACTTGATCACTAGTCAAACCACCCAAAGACTACCAGAACACTCAGAAACACTATCATTACTTAAGGGTGCCTTCTTGTTTTGGTTTCTTCTATTTCTAGCCTAAGGAGGATACCCAATTAACTCAAAGCATTTGTCAACCAAAATGACCAGTTTATTGCAATGAGTACATCTTAAGGATTGATTAGAACCTTTATTGAACCTTTTATTGAAAGAACTTTAAGTAGGTGAACTAGTTTTAGCAGAAAAGTTCACAGACTGGATTGGCCTGCTGCTGGAGGCATTACTTGAGTTTCTATGAGATTCCTCTCTAGAAACCAAAACCAAGGAGAATGCCTCTCTAACAGAGGGAAAATTAGCACTAAGTAAAACAATTGTTCTAACATTTTGATAAAAGTCATCCAACCCCATTAGAAATTGCTTAAGCCTTATCATATTAGTGTGATCATTAAACTCCCTAGAATCATCACAAACACAAGAAGGTAACTGTGAGATTTGATCAAGTTGTTTCCACATAATATTTAATTTGTGATAATAATCAGACACAGACATCCCATTTTGTTTAAAGGAATTAATCTTTTGATACAATGAAAAAACAATAGACCCATCAATTTTATTATATGTTTCTTTAAGATCCTTCCAAACATCAGAGGCAAGTTTGGAATAGACCTGTCCCATATACAGTTCTTCAGAGATGGAATTTAAAATCTAGGTCAGGACAATACTATTACACCTATCCCACTGTCTAGCAAGCACAACATCATCAGTAGGTTTGACACAATCGCCATTAACAAACCCTAATTTGTTTTTAACTTGAAGACCCAATATCATAGCATTTTCCTAAACCGTGTAATTCTCTGTACCCTTTAACTTTATACTAACAATAGTCAGATTAGTCGAATCACTGGCATGCAAATATAACGGATCACTAGCATCAAGTTTACTAACAAGAGTCACATTAGCAGGATCAACAATTGTGACACCCGGCATATTTGGCTTAAACATTTTAGTAACATCTAAGTCTACCTTAGCGGGAAACATTTATAAACGGACTTAACTAGGTTAGTTGAGTCGAGTCAAGTTAATATTGTCCGGGGTTCAATGATCTAGAGGATCATTGGGAGTCGTTTTGGGAATACACTAGTACCGGGTCCCGTTGTTGGTGAAATTACATAAACTAATTAAGTGTATGTGTAGATTAATTGTCGTGTGGTAGATTATATGCATAGATGTGTTTAAACGATGTGTAGATAATCATCCATGCTTAAATATGTTAAACATAGACTAAGGTTGCATGCTCACATGTTAAGGTGCGTTAAAATGCGTTAAACACGACAAATTGGAAAACTAGAAAAAACATAAGTCCTGGTTCGACCACTTCGAGTGGGCGAACCTGGAAATTTGTCTTGGTTCGACCCTTAGCAAAGGGGCAATCCTGGGATATGGAATTGAAAGAATTCCATTCGACCAAGTCAGGGTACATTCGACCCTGTGAAAGGGTCGAAGGAGGTTACATTCGACCAGAGACAGGGGTCGAATGTGGCCTGGTATAAATACCAAACTTTGTCATTTTTCACCATTTCACAAACCCTAGCCGTTTCTAAACACTCTCAAGCGATTTTACTCATTAAGGAAGGAGTTTTTGCTCTTCTTTTTCATAATCTAACATATCAACAACATCTAATCAAGAATCCAAGGTGTGTTCTTAATTCTAAACCTTGTTCAAGTGTTTTAATTCGTTTTTATCTAACCCTAAATGTCCAGATCTGTTCTAAGGAACTTTTTATCAATAAAAACCTTTTAAACATCTTTCTAAACCTAAACCCTATCATTAAACATGGGTTTTCATATCAATAAACATAGGTTAATTGTGTGTTATGTGATATTATGTGTTGTTTAATGATTTGCTACTATGCTAATGCTAGAAACATGATCTAGGGCTGCTATTGATGATAGTTTAGGAGTATAGAAGGTTATAATTAGATAGATGATGATATCAAGTCTAATTTGGGGATTTTATGGAATCTAGGGCTTGTGCATGTTAGTATAATCAATAAAATGATTGGGGGTTTTCAATTACATGATAAACTGAGCATTTTTAGATGATTATGGATTGATATTGAAAAGTTTCCAAATTGGGTAAAGATTACATGCATGATGTGACACTTGCATAATCTTTGCCATTTTAGGAAAAGGTTGAAACGGATAGATTTTGGGGCAAAATTGGTGGGGTTTTGTTGGGATAAGTTATTCATGCTTGACTGCTGTGTTTGATGATGTTTCACGATGTTTCGAATGTGTTTGAAGCGTTTTTAGGGAAACTTATCAGACAGGGACGAACCTGGGCTCATTCGACCAAACGGGTGGTCGAATGTGAGATTCCAGGGTCGAACCTGGGAAAAGTTTGGTTGAATCAGATCAAATGGTCGAACGTGGCATCAAACGGTCGAACGTGACATTAAACGGGCGAACGTGGTTTAAAAAGGGGCGAAGGTGGATTTATCTGCCTGGTTCGACCCTTCTGATGTAAAAATGAGATTTTTGATACAAACTAAGTGTTTTATGCCTGAACCTTGTGTGTAATCTATGTGTACTTGATTAGTTT
Organism: Ambrosia x helenae; assembly: GCA_030844895.1. NCBI lineage: Eukaryota > Viridiplantae > Streptophyta > Magnoliopsida > Asterales > Asteraceae > Ambrosia > Ambrosia x helenae. The sequence continues at coordinate 84,488,510 of CM061223.1, forward strand.
GGGTAATGAGTCACAACGGGAGGTCGGGTCAGTCTAGTTTGTCGGTTGAACACTTAAAACACGTTTTAAAACATACTTGGTTACGATCTGGACAATCGGGGACTAGATAACCTTATGGTTATTAGTCGGAACACTTATGTGAACATTTTGATAGATCTTCGGTAGTGGGATTATCAAGGGCTTGGCACTTTACTATTAACTGAAGAACGCAATCTAAGGTGAGTTTCATGGCCCCACTTTTACAGCTTTAACTTTTGGGGGAGAAAACATGCGCTAAACCATTTTGGTAACATATGTCATACTATAGTTTTAACTTGGCATTGCTATACGATCTTTTAAAGTCCTGGGGAAAACCATGAATGTGCGGGGATGCACAACGGAGGAAATGTGGATAGATCTATTGGGCGTGACCTGCCCCAGTCGTCGGCTTGGAGGGCTGGGCGGTTGCATATTGTCTTGAACTGGTAACACTGGTATCATGCTGAACATTCAGGCTGAACATTGCTAAACATTGCTAAACGTGTCTAGTAATGGTTTTCCAATCGTAGTAGTAATAAAACATACGCCTAGCTAGCGTACTTGGTAACATTGGTATAGTATGGACATGGTAACGTTTTGGTAACTATTTTGGTAACATTTTGAACAAACCTGTGAACTCACCAGCATTATATATGTTGACGTCTTTTTGGCATGTTTTTCTTAGGTCGCTAAGGTAGCATCGGTTGGACTAGGCGCACGGGTATGCATTGGCGTCTAGCCTTAGTAGCATATTTTAAATAAATGTTTTGAACATTTGGAACACAGTTTGTAGTTAACTAGATTTTGAAATGCTTCCGCTATGGTTTAATGGTTTGATAACCAAGTTTTGAGTTTACATATTTCATATAGTGTTGTTTATTGTGACCGTTGACTTGGATCCTGGTTTGTCATGCGCCTCGCGGTAAAACTCTGCAAGTGGAAAATTGAGGGTGTGACAGATTGGTATCAGAGCCAATGGTTATAGTGAACTAGGACTGCATGTAGAGTCTGGTCTATAGCCGAGTCGCACACACTAGACGGTCACATACTTTGAGTCTATTAGTAGGATACGTACTAACGTTGTCGGGGTGTCCTTACATCATCATCATACTTCTTTGTTACATCATCCGCTTTTATTTGGGTTCTTATCTACTCTTGTCTTCTTCGGGGTTGAAGAGGAAGAGGCTCATTTGTTGACTCTAGCACACACATGCTTTCTTACACTCGCACCTATCGTAACACGTTACTAGGCGACGATATTCGGTGACCGGGGTCTGGACTGGGAGTACATTTGGAGGACCATGTAGAGCAGTTTATCATTTCGGGTGCACACGAAATAATAAACTGAAATGCATGAAAATCCCGATGGACTTTGAGTTTAGATGTATAGTCCTGAATTTGTCCCTAAGTTAACTCTTGTAAATTTCTAGTGGTTGACACTAGAGGTGAATCTGAATCCCTCGATTTCCTGATTTGTTAGATCATGTCTGGTGCTCGTGGTGGTGGACGTCGTGGTGGCGGCGGTGGCCGTGCTGGCGGCGGTGGTCGTGCTGGAGGCGGGGGTCGTGGTAACATCAACATGACCCAAGCTGAACTGAATAACTTGTTACAGCAACAAGTGAACATGGCTATGGCTAATTTCCAGGCTGGGATTAATGCCATGGGTGGTGAGTTGATTTCTGTTGACTTTGCCTCATTCTTGGGTGTCATGCTCTTTCGTTTGTGTTTTACTCGTATATCGTGTTTCAGGTATCATTGTCAATCCACCTCCACCCCAATGCTCTTATAAGAAGTTTCGGGACTGTCAGCCCCATAACTTCACTGGGACTGAGGGAGCGGTGGGACTGCTCCGATGGCTTGAGAAGGTTGAATCTGTGGTAACTGTCCCGCTGGGGACCGAGTTAAGTATGCTACTGCGACATTCGAGGGGCCTGCATTGTCGTGGTGGAATGCTACTGTCCAGAACATGGGATTGGGGGAGGCTATTGCTATGCCTTGGGCTGATTTTGTGCATCTGTTGAGGAGCGAGTACTGTCCGAGAGAGGAGATACAGAAGTTGGAACATGAAGTCTGGAGCTACAAGATGGTTGGGTCCGAGATAGAGGAGTACACTGTGAGGAGGAACGAGCTGGTGGTGTTGTGCCCGATTTGCACACACCCGAGTATAGGAGGATCGAGCACTATGTATCTGGGTTAGTGCCGGAGATTGCTGGATTGGTGGCTGCTGGGAATCTTCCCACTCTTGCTGAAGTTGTCCAATCAGCTCATCGGATGACTAACCTGAAGGTGGCAGAAGGTGTTTTGCCTCCTAAGGGTGCTGCTGTGAAGGTTTCTGAAGGGAACAAGAGGAAGTGGGATAGTGTGGGGAAGAGTGTTGTGCCAGCGCCATCTCAGCCGGCGAAGAAGTTTGATTCATCTGGGTCTTCTTCAAGGCAGAAGTCGGGAGGGTATGTTGGGAAGCATCCCAAGTGCAACAAGTGTGGTTTTCACCACTCTGGGAATTGTGATCGGGCTCGCTGTCATCGGTGCCATCAGTTGGGGCATTATGCTAAGGATTGCTGGGTGACACTTACCTCAACTCAGACTCCTGCTGCTACTCCTACTCCTGCTGCTCAGGGGACTCCAGGAAAGCAGGGGTGCTATAACTGTGGTGACACAGGACATTTCAAGTGTGAATGTCCTAAGTTGAAGCCGGGTGATAATGGAAGGGGCGGGAACGGTAACGGGAACAATGGGGGCGGAGGCAGGACTGCACGTGCTTTCGTTATTGGATCTGCAGAGGCTAGGCAGGATCCAGACACAGTTACCGGTACGTTCCTTCTTAATGATCGCTATGTTTCTGTCTTGTTTGATTCTGGTGCCGATAAGAGTTTCGTATCTGTGGACATTAGTCGATTGCTAGATATAGTACCCACACCTTTAGAGGCTAAGTAATTAATAGAATTGGCTGATGGTAAGAAAATCGAAGCGACGCACACCCTTAGGGAATGTCGCTTGGAACTGCGGGTTTGTCTTTCCCCATCGACCTTATGCCGGTACCCCTGGGTAGTTTTGATGTCGTTGTCGGCATGGATTGGTTATCGTTGTATCGTGCGGAGATCGTTTGTTTCGATAAGATTATTCGGATCCCTCTCCATGATGGAGAGACTCTTTCGGTTCATGGCGAGAAAAGCGGTGCTCCGCTGAGTATCATTTCTAGCATGAAAGCCCGTAAGTACCTTCGGAAGGGTTGTTCGGCCATTCTGGCGCTTGTTAACGTTTCGACTCACGATGAGAAGAAGATTGAGGATATTCCGGTGGTTCGTGATTTTCCCGATGTGTTTCCTGATGATTTGCCTGATCTTCCTCCCCATCGTCAGGTTGAGTTTGGTATTGATCTTACTCCGGGTGCAGCTCCTATCGCCCGGGTCCGTATCGTCTTGCACCTCCCGAGATGCAAGAGTTGTCCAGCCAGTTGCAGGAACTCTTGGAGAAGGGTTTCATCCGACCGAGTTCTTCCCTGTGGGGAGCTCCTATTTTGTTTGTGAAGAAGAAGGACGTGAGTCTTCGCATGTGTATTGATTATCGTGAGCTGAACAAAGTGACCATCAAGAATCGTTATCCTCTCCCTCGCATTGATGATCTCTTTGACCAGCTCCAGGGTTGTAGTTACTATTCGAAGATTGATTTGCGGTCTGGTTATCACCAGTTGCGCGTCCGGGAAGTTGACATTCAGAAGACTGCTTTTCGCACTCGATATGGCCATTTTGAGTTCTTGGTCATGCCTTTTGGTCTCACTAACGCACCGGCGGTGTTCATGGACTTGATGAACCGCGTTTGCAAACCTTACCTTGACAAGTTCGTCATCGTGTTTATTGACGATATTCTGATTTATTCTAAGAGCAAGACGGATCATGAGGAACACCTACGGTTGGTCTTGGAACTTTTGAGACAGGAGCAGTTGTATGCTAAATTCTCAAAGTGTGATTTTTGGTTACGTGAAGTTCAATTCCTAGGACATGTGGTTAATGAACTGGGAATTCATGTTGATCCGGCTAAGATCGAAGCTATTAAAGACTGGGAAGCACCAAAGACGCCATCTGAGGTGCGGAAATTCCTAGGTCTTGCGGGTTACTATCGTCGTTTCATTGAGGGATTTTCGAAGATCGCTAAACCCATCACCACTCTTACCCAGAAAGACCGAAAGTTTGACTGGGGTGAACCATAGGAATCAGCATTTCAGATGCTGAAGCTTAAACTTTGTTCTGCACCTATCTTATCTTTACCTGAGGGTACGGATGACTTCGTTGTGTACTGTGACTCTTCTATTCGTGGTCTCGGTTGTGTGTTGATGCAACGCGGGAAGGTTATTGCTTATGCTTCTCGTCAACTCAAGGTTCATGAGAAGAACTACACTACTCATTACTTGGAACTGGGTGCGGTGATCTTTGCGTTGAAAATCTGGAGACATTACTTGTACGGTACCAAGTGTGAAGTATACACCGATCACAAGAGTCTTCAGCATATTTTCGACCAGAAGGTGTTGAACATGCGGCATCATCGCTGGGTTGAACTCCTGAACGATTATGACTGTGCTATCAAATACCATCCTGGCAAGGCAACGTTGTGGCGGACGCCTTGAGTAGGAAGGAGTCTGTGAATCCTCGTCGTGTTCGAGCCTTACAGCTCACCATTCATTCCTCATTGCCTGACCGAATCCGTTCTGCACAGTTGGAAGCTTTGAAGGAGGAGAACCATAAAGCTGAAACTATGCACAGTGCTGACAAGCATCTTGAACTCAGGACCGATGGCTTACACTATTTCGCGGGACGTGTTTGGGTTCCCTTGTTCGGGGGATTACGCGAGCTTGTCTTGGATGAAGCTCACAAATCCCGGTATTCTATTCACCCTGGCTCCGATAAGATGTATCAGGATTTGAAGATACTTTATTGGTGGCCAAACATGAAGGCTAATATAGCGTCATATGTTAGCAAATGCTTGACTTGTGCTAAAGTCAAGGTGGAGTATCAGAGGCCGTCTGGTCTCCTGTAACAACCAGAGGTTCCAGAATGGAAGTGGGAACGAATCACGATGAATTTTGTCACCAAGCTACCAAGGTCACCTAGTGGTTATGATACGATCTGGGTGATTGTTGACAGGTTGACAAAATCGGCACGTTTCATACCTATTAAGGAAACCGATGGACTCGAGCGGTTGGCTTGACTTTACCTTAAGGAGGTGATTGCTCGGCACGGGGTGCCTGTTTCTATTATCTCTGATCGTGATTCTCGTTTTGCTTCGCGTTTCTGGAAGGCTCTGCACAAGGCTTTGGGTACTTAGTTGGATATGAGTACAGCTTATCATCCGCAAACTGATGGACAGAGTGAGCGGACGATTTAAACCTTGGAAGACATGCTTCGGGCATGTGTTATCGATTTTGGTAAGAGTTGGGAGATTCACCTACCGTTAGTGGAATTCTCCTACAACAACAGCTATCACTCTAGTATCAAGGCAGCTCCGTTCGAGGCTCTCTACGGACGGAAATATCGATCACCTCTTTGTTGGGCCGAGGTGGGCGAAAGCCAGCTCACTGGTCCGGAACTTGTGTACGAAACTTCGTAGAAAATCGTACAAATTCGTAACCGTTTGGCTGCTACGCGGGATCGTCAGAAGAGTTATGCCGATCGCCGTCGCAAACCTTTGGATTTCCAGGTTGGGGGCAGGGTACTTCTGAAAGTTTCACCATGGAAGGGCGTCATACGCTTTGGAAAGCGTGGCAAGCTTAACCCTCGTTATGTCGGACCATTCGCAATCCTGGATCGGATTGGACAGGTGGCATACAGACTGGACCTACCGGCGGAGCTCGGTAGTGTTCACAACGTCTTCCATGTGTCTAACTTGAAGAAGTGTTTGGCTGATGAATCTCTCATTGTACCACTGGAAGAGATCAAGGTTGATGATCGTCTTCGCATTGTGGAAGAACCTGTCGAGATTCTCGACTCCAAGATTCGTAGCCTTCGTCAGAGTAAAATCCGCATCGTCAAAGTTCGTTGGAACTCGAACTGTGGACCGGAGTTCACGTGGGAACGGGAGGATCAGATGAAAGCTAAGTATCCTCATCTTTTCCCGAAACGTGCATTCGAATCGAGGCGTGTTACTGCTGAAGCGGAATGAATCTCGGGTCGAGATTCCTTTCAACGTGGGGATGATGTGACATCCGGTAAATTTTCTTTTCGTTTCATTCTTTCCGTCTCTTTCATTTTTGGGCTTTGTGCAATTTTCGGGACGAAAATTCTTTCAACGTGGGGATGATGTGACACCCGGCATATTTGGCTTAAACATTTTAGTAACATCTAAGTCTACCTTAGCGGGAAACATTTATAAACGGACTTAACTAGGTTAGTTGAGTCGGGTCAAGTTAGGATTGTCCGGGGTTCAATGATCTGGAGGATCATTGGGAGTCGTTTTGGGAATACACTAGTACCGGGTCCCGTTGTTGGTGAAATTACATAAACTAATTAAGTGTATATGTAGATTAATTGTCGTGTGGTAGATTATATGCATAGATGTGTTTAAACGATGTGTAGATAATCATCCATGCTTAAATATGTTAAACATAGACTAAGGTTGCATGCTCACATGTTAAGGTGCGTTAAAATGCGTTAAAACACGACAAATTGGAAAACTAGTAAAAACATAAGTCCTGGTTTGACCACTTCGAGTGGGCGAACCTGGAAATTTGTCTTGGTTCGACCCGCGAACCTGGGATATGGAATTGAAAGAATTCCATTCGACCAAGTCAGGGTACATTCGACCCTGTGAAAGGGTCGAAGGAGGTTACATTCGACCAGAGACAGGGGTCGAATGTGGCCTAGTATAAATACCAAACTTTGTCATTTTTCACCATTTCACAAACCTAGCCGTCTCTAAACACTCTCAAGCGATTTTACTCATTAAGGAAGGAGTTTTTGCTCTTCTTTTTCATAATCTAACCTATCAACAACATCTAATCAAGAATCCAAGGTATGTTCTTAATTCTAAACCTTGTTCAAGTGTTTTAATTCGTTTTTATCTAAACCTAAATGTCCAGATCTGTTCCAAGGAAGTTTTTATCAATAAAAACCTTTTAAACATCTTTCTAAACCTAAACCCTATCATTAAACATGGGTTTTCATATCAATAAACATAGGTTAATTGTGTGTTATGTGATATTATGTGTTGTTTAATGATTTGCTACTGTGCTAATGCTAGAAACATGATCTAGGGCTGCTATTGATGATAGTTTAGGAGTATAGAAGGTTATAATTAGATAGATGATGATATCAAGTCTAATTTGGGGATTTTATGGAATCTAGGGCTTGTGCATGTTAGTATAATCAATAAAATGATTGGGGGTTTTCAATTACATGATAAACTAAGCATTTTTAGATGATTATGGATTGATATTGAAAAGTTTCCAAATTGGGTAAAGATTACATGCATGATGTGACACTTCCATAATCTTTGCCATTTTAGGAAAGGGCTGAAACCAATAGATTTTGGGGCAAAATTGGTGGGGTTTTGTTGGGATAAGTTATTCATGCTTGACTGCTGTGTTTGATGACGTTTCGCGATGTTTCGAATGTGTTTGAAGCGTTTTTAGGGAAACTTATCTGACAGGGACGAACCTGGGCTCATTCGACCAAACGGGTGGTCGAATGTGAGATTCCAGGGTCGAACCTGGGAAAATTTTGGTCGAATCAGATCAAACGGTCGAACGTGGCATCAAACGGTCGAACGTGACATTAAACGGGTGAACGTGGTTTAAAAAGGGGCGAAGGTGGATTTATCTGCCTGGTTCGACCCTTCTGATGTAAAAATGAGATTTTTGATACAAACTAAGTGTTTTATGCCTGAACCTTGTGTGTAATCTATGTGTACTTGATTAGTTAGGGTAATGAGTCACAACGGGAGGTCGGGTTGGTCTAGTGTGTCGGTTGAACACTTAAAACACGTTTTAAAACATACTTGGTTACGATCTGGACAATCGGGGACTAGATAACCTTATGGTTATTAGTCGGAACACTTATGTGAACATTTTGATAGATCTCCGGTAGTGGGATTATCAAGGGCTTGGCACTTTACTATTAACTGAAGAACGCAATCTAAGGTGAGTTTCACGGCCCCACTTTTACAGCTTTAACTTTTGGGGGATAAAACATGCGCTAAACTATTTTGGTAACATATGTCATACTATAGTTTTAACTTGGCATTGCTATACGATCTTTTAAAGTCCCGGGGAAAACCATGAATGTGCGGGGATGCACAACGGAGGAAATGTGGATAGATCTATTGGGCGTGACCTGCCCCAGTCGTCGGCTTGGAGGGCCTGGCGGTTGCATATTGTCTCGAACTGGTAACACTGGTATCATGCTGAACATTCGGGCTGAACATTGCTAAACATTGCTAAACGTGTCTAGTAATGGTTTTCCAATTGTAGCAGTAATAAAACATACGCCTAGCTAGCGTACTTTGTAACATTGGTATAGTATGGACATGGTAACGTTTTGGTAACTATTTTGTTAACATTTTGAACAAACCTGTGAACTCACCAGCATTATATATGTTGACGTCTTTTTGGCAGGTTTTTCTCAGGTCGCTAAGGTAGCATCGGTTGGACTAGGCGCACGGGTCTGCATTGGCGTCTAGGCTTAGTAGCATATTTTAAATAAATGTTTTGAACATTTGGAACACAATTTGTAGTTAACTAGATTTTGAAATGCTTCCGCTATGGTTTATGTAACATCGCGTATATATATATATATATATATATATATATTTAAAAATAAAATCATCACTTTAATTATATTAAACTTATTGACTAGCCATGTCTAAATCATACTTACTTCAAAACATTTTAATAATAATAATAATAATAATAATAATAATAATAATAATAATAATAACAATAATAATTAAAGTAATAATAACTTTATTTGTGAAAAACTTATACAAAACATGAACACCTCCTTTCCTTTTTTAAAGATTTCGGAGCCCAGTCTGAGCCCAGCCTAGAAACAAACCCGGCCCACTAAACCTTTCTTCCTTCCCTCTTCTTGCCTGCAACCCCGATCAAATTCCGGTAAGTCCCGGAATTTCCGGCGACTTACCATAACATACTACACGCGTTTTTTTTTTAATGACCATTGACCCACACGCTTTAAAACACACACCCGACAAATTAATAGCCATAATTATCTCCAAATTAACATGAATCGCGATCCACAAATCACGGGTCTTTGACCAAATTAGTCAAACCTGCGCGTTTCTAAAGCTTGAGAATAAATAAGACCACCTCTCAATCCAGAACACTTGCGCATACACCATTACACTCTCAATTTCTGTTAAAAAACACACCTACCGTGCTTCCCTGGGCTCACCGGAATTCAAACTCCGGCCAAACGACTGAACCCCTTCGATTCGGGCACCAAAACAGTAAGTTATTACATCTCCTTACTCGCATTAGTCTGTAGAACAAAAGCCCCCTAGTTAATTGGATCAACGAATCCTGAAATGGGTTCAATTGAGCGGATTTATTGTCTAGGGTTTATTTTGGGATAAAAATTCAAAACTGATATAATATAAAAGATTTTCGGTCTGCTTTAAACTCGTTCTCAGGGTGTGGCTTGGTGGTGGCCACACTTGTGATTAAGTCCAACCCGGTCATAGACCCGGGTTTGAACCTCATAACCACCACATAATTTTTTTGATGGATTTAAGCATATAATTTTTAATTCTAAACTTTTGTTATACATTTAAAATACCAAAACAACTTTATAAATCGTATAAAATTTATTTTATGCAATTCAAATGGTTAAGTTTATTAAACAATTTTTAGTTTTTCAAAAATCTTTTATTTATTATATATAATAAATATTACAAGTTTATTCAATTATAATTATAAAATTCTCTAAAAATATCAAAACGATTATATAAATTTCCACAAAAATTATTCCGAGTTTATAAAACATTATACATTTCTGAAATGATTTTTATTTTCGAAAAATCATTTATTTAATATTTTTAATCAATTTTTGTTATTTTTAATCATATATAAATCATAATAAATTCATTTTTCAATATTTTTGCACCAAAATTTTATATAAATTATTTCTGTCAATTTAGAACAGAAATACAAATTTTAATTTAAAAATTCTTTAATTTTAATATTTTTAGATATTAAAGTCATATTTTGACAAAATAGAAATAAATAAACTAAATATTCTATTTTTAAGAAAATAATTTTATAAATATTATTTTTATACTTAAAACCTTATAATGTGACAACCTTTAATTTAAAGTCTACAAAAAGACTTTTGTTTAATTATTTATCGAATTTCTTTTATTTATTAAACAATCTAATCAATAATTAAACGTATACTTGTCCCCAAATTCGAAACCCTAGAAAATGTTTGTAGACTAGAAAGACTTAGACATATTTATTACCTTAATTATAGGGTAATACTTGGCATCGTTGGGCTACACTTATTCTATCTGCACGAGACTTAACATTTTGCTAAGGTGAGTTTACATAGCCCCTTTTTCTGTTTTACATTTTTGGGGTGAAATATGTTTAAACATTTTATACACTATCATTTACTCATTCTTACATTGTTGAAACTTATGATTCAATTACACTATCATTTACTCATTCTATCATTTGACTGTAACAAAAAGACACAGTACAATCATTAATAATGATCAAGCCGCCTGTTTAGATTATAGCGCTATAGGTCTGACAAACCCATCCCCCGCATAAATTCAGGGATGATCGAAAACAGTAACAACATTTAACTAACTTGCGAGTTAGGCCTTAGTCGACACAAGGTTTGATTGTACAAAGACGCATTGTTACATGTCGGTCTCATACTCTACCATTATACAACTGTGATTGTTGTACAAACTATTGTTATCAAAAACCTATGTATTCTCACCAACTTTTGTTGACCCAAAATATTTTCAAACTTAACATGTTTCAGGTTCCACTTGCTTGAAGATTTGAGTTAATGGTTGAAGATGTGTACATAGTATTATTCATTTTGATGTACGACTTCTTGTAGAACAATTGTATATAATATATTTAAATCATTTAATGAAATTTATTATTCACCATGAGCTACTGAACAATCATCAATACGTGACATCCCGATGTTTCCGCCATCGGTTGGGGTGTTACAGTTTAATGGTTTGATAACCAAGTTTTGAGTTTACATATTTCATATAGTGTTGTTTATTGTGACCGTTGACTTGGATCTTGGTTTGTCATGCGCCTCGCGGTAAAACTCCGCAAGTGGAAAATTGAGGGTGTGACAACAATGGCACCACCACCGGCTGCCGCAGCAGCCGCAGCAGCAACAGAGTCATCAGCCAGAACCACATAAACAGATGCAAACACACAAGCCAAACAACAGATAGCACAAATAGAAAACTAGAACCACAAAGACAATCAACAGTGGCGAAGCCCCGTCGGTGATCCAGATAACCGGTTCGTCACTCAAATGGTGCCGGTCCAGGTCCTCACGAGGGAGCCAATAGTTGACCTAGACAAACCCTAGATCTAAATAGGGACACAAGCCGTGACACACAACTCCCTAGGACAACCCTAGACACAAGACAAAAAGATCAGGAACAATCTCACCAGGCACAGCCCAAGTTAGGGTTCGCCAACAACTCATAGTGTTCAACCTTCACTTAGGGTTGAACACCAGAGAGCAAAAGAAAATATGCTTCTAAAAGTATCCAAAACCTAGATCTGGAACAACCAAGATCCTAGAAGATGAACAGCCAAGAACAGCAACGGAATCAACCCAGATATCAAGAGCTCAACCAGAGCTCTGATATCATGTCAGAAAAGCAGTCGGCACAGATTATTATTAATCAAGAACAAAGTTCACAAAGTCTGATAAAACAAATCAGACAAACACAAATCTTACACAGAAACCCTCACTACAATAATCTCTCAATAAGCACTTAGTTGATCACAACCGAATGATCAACATAAACAAAAGGAGAATACAGGACCACAAGATCAAGATGATCTTAGTGATCAAACCCTAATTGCAAGAGTAAAAAACAGAGACAAAGAATGCAGAGGATCAAAACTGGAGAATGGACGAAGACCCTGGCTATTTATAGCAGGGAAAGTGTGTTTCTTTGGAACCGATCTACGGCCAGGAACAAAGTAATCCAACGGCAAGAAGCAATCTGTGTTTCTTCACACAGATTGCCACGCTGGCAATAAACCCAACCATGCGAGATGGGCTGGCTAGACTGGGCCAAACATAACACATAACCGAACAACGATTGGTCGGGATCCTTAAAGTAGATGTCAACCAATACATGATACCCTTGCCCCCTATAGCCTCTAGGACTACTTAGGCATTGGTTTATTCGTTCCATCTACATACGCCTAAGTCACTATCTTATGATTTCTATCGTTGTAGCTAATTTCCATACAATATTCAAGTTTCTCCCATCACAACAAAACTATGATAAGAACGTAAGCGAATATAACCATACGAATTCACAAATATAACATGCCTCAAAGCTTTCCATTTTGGCGAGTATCCGATCGCTCTTGACTGCTTGTGTCCCGTATGCTTCGCCTAATCAAGCAAAATTCATGTTTTTATTAGAAGTCCACCTTTTTTTTCATTGCAACTTATATAGTTTAAACTAATCATTATCACATCATGATATTCATTTAGTGATTTTATGAGTTATTGATATTTTCAGTTTCGCTTAGGCAATTCATCAAACACTTGGTAGGCTTAGGCTTTCTAACAACATAATAAGCTCAAACCAAGACTACAATTCCATCACTATAACCTACAAATCCCCAATTCAGATTGTAAATCAAAATTGACTAATATGGTTCATCAATCAAACATATTAATTGATACAACACATGATTCCACCATAGGGTGGAACCCATCCCCCTTCAACACACTATTTTTAATGAAATAAAACAATGTTAATGGATTCAACTTGTTCTTAGTAATTTGTTATTCCTACACTCATACAAACTAGTTTACTTCATTAATTAATGATTTCCCCTATAATGAGGACTAGCTTCAAGAACCCTAAATTTGTGAATCATTACCAAATCATAGAATTTAACATACCTTAGGATCAGATTTCAGTGAGGAATCATTTTATACAAGCATGCAGTAAATTAGCCATGATCCTGTAACATCGCGAAATTTTCCCTAATTTGTTAGTAAAATCACCACTTTACCAAAATTATATTTTCTTTTGTACAAATATATTAACCATGTCTATATTTTTTTATTATTTCATTTCAAAACATTTCTATACTACTACTAATAATAATAATAATAATAACAAATGAAACAAAGTTATACTATAACAAACCCAAACCATTTCTTTCTAAAAAATTGGCCCATCCAGTCAAGCCCAAACCCCCTAAAAATCGGCCCAAAGCCCACTCCCATTTCTTTTGTTTTTCCCCTACAACATTCGAAGCATACAACTTCTTATTTTTTTTCTTTTATTTTGACCAACTATGTTGTTTGACCATTTGAATTGAATCAATTATGGAAGGTAGCTCGTGATTAATTCGTGATTTTGTTATAACAGATCCTCGTGCGCCCATTCCACGCTATAACACAATCAAAACATAGCATAATTAAGGATAATTACGCGTTTCCTTTAAGAACATGGTCAAACTTTCTAATTTGTTAATCCGTAAGTTAATTTTATAAATTCGACACCCTTTCACAACCTAATAATGCCGAAACACAAACCCTCACCTCCAATTCCCGTTTACCAAATCGTTTTTATTCAAGAATTACGCGACTGTCGACTAATTGTTTAATCGGTTGTTCTTCATTGAATTCATTCTATAAGTTATGATTTTTCTTTGTGGGTTTGTTATTCGGCATCATATAAACAATAGCCCCAATGTTTCAGGGGCTATTGATCTCTCTTTTAATCAATTGAATAGCTAGAGTTCATCTTAAAACAATTTGGGGATGATAACCTACTGCAGCCATCCTTTAAGTCTTTTGCGAAACAAAAATATTAACTAACTGATCCATAAATCAGTTGGTAATGCTTATTCGCTCAAAAAAACACGAACCGGCCTATAGGCCTGGGTTCGAGCCCCGTTTCCCCTTTTTATTTTTCTAAAACAATTCATGACATTAACCAAATAACCTATATAATTATTTGAAACCAAGACTTATAGTTCTCAGGGTCCAGACCAACTGGTCTGGTCTTGTGATTTAAGGCTTTGACTTGGCCAAGGACTCGGGTTCGAGTCCCGACACAAACAAACATTTTTTAGTTTTTCTTTTATACTTATATTTTAGATATTCTTTTAAAAATAGTTTTTAAATACTAAAAATTTCTAAAAAATTCTATAAAAATTATTTAATGTTAATCTCATGACAAAGTTTATTATACAATTTTTATATTTTCAAAAATCATTTATTTAACATATATATTATAAATATTACAAGTTTAATCATTTATAATTTTCAAATTCCATAAAAATATATAAACGACATTATAAAATCCCACAAAAATTATTTTAAACTTGTAGATCAATAAGTATTTCAGAAATAAATTTTATTCCAGAAAAACCATTTGTTTAATATTTTTAATTAATTTTTGTTATTTTTAATCATAAATAAATCATAATAAATTCATTTTTCAATATTTTTATGCCAAAATTTTACATAAATTATTTCTATTCATTTAGAAAAGAAATAGAAATTTTAATTTGAAAATTCTTTATTTTTAATATTTTTATATATTAAAATTATATTTTGACAAATAGAAATAAATATAGTAAATATTATTTTTTTTGAGAAAATAATTTTATAAAAATTATTTTCATACTTAAAATCTTATAATATGACCAACCTTAATTAAAAATCTACAAATAGACTTTTATTTATTTATTTTCCGAATTTCTTTTATTTATTAACAATTTACCTAATTAATAATAAACAATTACTTATCCGCAAATCAGGAACCCTAGAAATACTTGTAGACTAGAAAGACTTAGACTTATTTATTACCTTAAACATAGGGTAATACTTGGCAACGTTGGACTACACTTATTCTATTTCACAAGACTTAACACTTTGCTAAGGTGAGTTTACGTAACTTTGTTTATGCAATTCTTTATACTTGAAACTTTATACTTAAGCAATTCTACATACATGTCTAGTTGTAAACTTTAATGCCTCATGACTTAGACAAAGACTATTAGACTTAAACTTCAACTTGCATAATCATTAACCCTGATCAAGCCGGCGGTATACAACGATAGATCTATCGGATTGACAACCCCACCCAGATTCGTTGACCATCTTTTATGGAGAGCGCGGGTGATTGTTATCGTTCCAACGTTATATTAAGGTGAACCGTGGATGCGGGATGGACCTAAACTTTGTCGGGGGATTGATTATGTGCATACTATACTTGTTGTTTATTCATGTAGACTTAAGCTTACATTAGACATATGAATTGCTAAACTTTTTTTAAAACTTATTGCTTAACTTGGCTTATGTATTCTCACCAACTTCTAGTTGACCCTCCCATTTTTCCAAACTTAACAGGAAATATTGATGCTTGAAGAGTAAAGCTAGCATGAGGAGTTATATGGAGTTTTAAGTTCGTTTGTTGATTGATGTATTAGATTTCATTCAAGACTTTAATGTAATTCAATACTGTAATGAAATAAAGGATTATTAAACATATGTATTACCATGAGCTACTGAACAATCATTCAAACGTGACACCTCGATGTTTCCGCCATCGGTTGGGGTGTTACACATTGGTATCAGAGCCTTGGTTATAGGGAATTAGGTTATTAGAAAAATAATCTAGACTATAACCTTAGGAATTTTAAACCAGTACTTGCTTCTCTTATTTGTATCCCTAATTGCTTCCATATTCTTATCCCTATCCTACACCCTATGCTACCCAAGCCTTACAAGTTGTCTACTCTTATTAGTCTGAACCACCTTGAGATCTCGTCGAAGTTCTAGATTTTAATAACTAATACATGCAATCTGGAAGGGTGAACGCCTGTATTCTTAGTTTTCTGTCTAGGATTGGCATTGCGCATATATCCCAACCAGACGAGAGACCCGGATGCCTACCTGGGAATTCTCGGGATGAGTGTTCACTTATAGGCTAAAGCATATCTTCACTATGTTATTAGAATCTAGAAGCTTTGATAAGTCAACGTTTTCGTTTATTCGTTTTAATTAATGAATAACTGATTACATTCCTTATATTATCTCATTATCCTTGATTCATCCTATGTCTCATTGAACCTTCATTGTGTCTCTTACAGATCATGCCTCCTCATCGCAGCACTTGTCTTAACAATGACAACGAACATGATGGTGAGAGCAACAACAACAACAACAACCACAATAACAACAACAATAACAACGATGTCCAACTGGCTGTGATCATTTCCCAACAAATGGCGCAACAAATAGCAACTTTGGTTCCCAACTTGGTGGCTCAGGTCATCCAAATGAATGGAAATGGCAATGGGAATGGGAATCATAATTGGAATGGAAACGGAAACGGGAATGCTCACCCTGTTTGCACCCTCAAACACTTCAATACTTGCAACCCTCCTAAGTTTAGCGGGGACGAAGGAGCTACTGGTCTCCTTCAGTGGTTCGAGGGTATCGAAAATACCTTCATTAATAGCGAGTGTCCCAATAACCTCAAAGTTCTCTATGCTATGAGTGTCCTCCACAAGCGGGCACTCACATGGTGGAATGAAGAGAAAAGGACTCGCGGGGTTGAAGTCGCACTGGCTATGACATGGGAGCAAGTTAAGGAAGTTATGATGGCAGAGTTTTATCCTCGTAATGGAATCAAGAAGTTAGAGGATGAGTTTCATGTCCTAGTCCAGGATAGTGGAGAAAACCTAGCCTACAACACTCGTTTCCACAAACTTAGTCTACTACCACCACACAAGGTTACCCCCTAACCTGTTGCAATCGAAAAATACATTAGTGGCTTACCCATGCGGATTCAGGACACAATGTGGGGAAGGAACCCTGCTACTCTTGAGGAAGCAAAGAATTTGGCGGCCACCCTAACAGATAACCATGTGAAGGCAGGAACTTTGACTCGGAAGGGGGAAAAGAAAACTGTTGTGAAGGATACTCCCCAACCTGCTATTGAAATTAAAACTGAGTCCTCAACCAACATAAGACGCAAGGCCAGGAATTTCGCAATAGATGCCACTGCCCCACCCAACAAGAAACCATATACGGGACCCCATCCTTTGTGTAACACCTGCAAGTATCACCACCCAACCCAAGTGCCTTGTCGTCAATGTACTAGTTGTCATAGGTATGGGCATCTCGTGAATGTTTGTCGAATTCCTCCTGCTAATGTCCCTGCTGCCCAGAATAATCCTGCTAGGGATGCTCCAGCTGCTTAATAACAAGCTCCATCATTTAAATGCTATTTGCTTTTAAAATTCTATGTATTAACGCACTTTGATAAATTCTAGTATTGAAATTTTTGTCTTTTATATGAGAGTTCGTTTATTTAGTATGTTCATAACACTTGGGTACATGCTTGTTTGAATGTGAACAAATTGCTATATTAATATCAATACAATTACAACTCACATACTATAAACTTGCTTACATAAACATACTATCGATTTGCAAATTATGTGTGATAATTGTTACACTTAATCAACCACTGGTAGAGGATGAAGTACTTGCTCAACAGTTAGTAGAGTACCAAATAACCTACTCAACGATTGGTAGAGGTCATCATGCCTGCTCAACAGTCGGTAGAGGTCCTAACAACCTGATGAACGACTGGTAGAGGCTATCGCACCTGCTCAACAATCGGTAGAGGTTCCTACTCACTGACTGGTAGGAGTCTTTTTCCTGCTCAACAGTTGGACTCATTAATACAAAGATTCAAACCCAAGATTATTTTGCATTACCTACATGTGTGTTTAGAGTCATAAAAGGACACAAAACCCTAATGTAAGGTAAATTGATGATTGCGGTCCGGAACGTAATCATGAATTTACAGGTACGTTAAGGAAGTGTGAAATTCTATCAATATTTTCGGTAGATACCCTATTATAAACCCTAGTAAATTAATGGTACATTTTAACTTTGATGGTCATCTTGGGCATTCTTGGAACTTACAGTTTAGTGCTTCATAGGACCCTTATCCCAGACACATATTACTCAAAACCTTGATCACGTGCTCTTAAACTTTTTCCACAGACACCTTAGCTTGTACCAAATACCCACACCTCTTTCCAACAGACTCTCAAACTCCAACTTCGGGAAGAAGTTTCCAAAAGTAGGGGAGACTGTAACATCGCGAAATTTTCCGTAATTTGTTAGTAAAATCACCACTTTACCAAAATTATATTTTCTTTTGTACAAATATATTAACCTTGTCTATATTTTTTTATTATTTCATTTCAAAACATTTCTATAATAATAATAATAACAACAACAACAACAAATGAAACAAAGTTATACTATAACAAGCCCAAACCATTTCTTTCTAAAAAATCGGCCCATCCAGTCAAGCCCAAACCCCCTAAAAATCGGCCCAAAGCCCACTCCCATTTCTTTTGTTTTTCCCCTGCAACATTCGAAGCATACAACTTCTTATTTTTTTTTTCTTTTATTTTGACCAACTATGTTGTTTGACCATTTGAATTGAATCAATTATGGAAGGTAGCTCGTGATTAATTCGTGATTTTGTTACAACAGATCCTCGTGCGTCCATTCCACGCTATAACACAATCAAAACATACCATAATTAAGGATAATTACGTGTTTCCTTTAAGAACATGGTCATCCTTTCTAATTTGTTAATCCGTAAGTTACTCTATAAATTGGACACCCTTTCACAACCTAATAATGCCGAAACACAAACCCTCACCTCCAATTCCCGTTAACAGATCATTTTTATTCAAGAATTAGGCGACCGTTGACTAATTGTTTGACCGGTTGTTCTTCATTGAATTCATTCTGTAAGTTATGATTTTTCTTTGTGGGTTTGTTATTCGGCATTATATAAACAATAGCCCCAATGTTTCAAGGGCTATTGATCTCTGTTTTAATCAATTGAATTAGGGGTGAGCAAATGTCGGTTCGGTTCGGTTTTTACATATAACCGAAACCGTTAACCGAAGTTCGGTTTTAGGAAAAACCATAACTTTAACCGATCGGTTACGTCGGTTTGGTTAATTCGGTTAATATGTCGGTTATCGGTTCGGTTTCGGTTATGTTCGGTTAATATCCAAACATAAAACTTGTGCAAACTTGTAAACTTAAAATAGTTAGTAAAGTGTTTGGATCTTTTTCAAGAATACAAATATATATGAAAACGCAAGTAAAATACATGAAATACCGAGGAAACAAATAAAAAAATGCTTCAACTATATGGATATACATGAAAAATACATGAGTTATATAAAAGATATATTTCAAGTTCATAGATGTATATGAAAGATACATGAAATATATCAGAAATACATGAAAATATGTTCCAAATACATGGATATATGTATGAAAAATACTTAAGTATATAACTATCGGTTCGGTTTGGTTTCGGTTATTTCGGTTACGGAAGAAGGGAAAACCAAAACCGTAACCGAATGGTTCGGTTTTGGCCATATGTTAACCGTATCCGGTCGGTTAATTCGATTTTGGTTATTATTGGTTCGGTTTTGGTTTTTTTCGGTTATCGGTTTTTGTATGCTCACCCCTAAATTGAATAGCTAGGGTTCATCTGAAAACAATTTGGGGATGATAACCTACTGCAGACATCCTTTAAGTCTTTTGCGAAACAAAAATATTAACAACTGATCCACAGATCAGTTGGTAATGCTTATTCGCTTAAAAAAACAAACCGGCGTTTAGGCCTGGGTTCGAGCCCCGTTTCCCCTTTTTATTTTTCTAAAACAATTCATGACATTAACCAAATAACCTATATAATCATTTGAAACCAAGACTTATCGTTCTCAGGGTCCAGACCAACTGGTCTAGGCTTGTGATTTAAGGCTTTGACTTGACCAAGGACTCGGGTTCGAGTCCCGGAACAAACAAACATTTTTAGTTTTTCTTTTATACTTATATTTTAGATATTCTTTTAAAAATAGTTTTTAAATACTAAAAATGTCTTAAAAATTCAATAAAAATTATTTTATGTTAATCTCATGACAAAGTTTATTATACAACTTTTAGATTTTCAAAAATCATTTATTTAATATATATTATAAATATTACAAGATTATTCATTTATAATTTTAAAATTCCATAAAAATATATAAACGACTTTATAAAATCTCACAAAAATTGATGAATAAGTATTTCAGAAATAAATTTTATTCCAGAAAAACCGTTTGTTTAATATTTTTAATTGATTTTTGTAATTTTTAATCATAAATAAATCATAATAAATTCATTTTTCAATATTTTTATACCAAAGTTTTACATAAATTATTTCTATTCACCTAGAACAGAAATACAAAATTTAATTTGAAAATTATTTATTTTTAATATTTTTAGATATTAAAATTATATTTTGACAATTAGAAATAAATATACTAAATATTCAATTTTTTTTGATAAAATAATTTTATAAAAAATATTTTCATACTTAAAATCTTATAATATGACCATTCTTAATTAAAAAATCTACGAATAGACTTTTATTTATTTATTTTCCGAATTTCTTTTATTTATTAACAATTTTCCTAACTAATAATTAAAAATTATTTATCCCCAAATTAGAAACCCTAGAAATACTTGTAGACTAGAAAGACTTAGACTTATTTATTACCTTAAACATAGGGTAATACTTGGCAACGTTGGACTACACTTATTCTATTTCACAAGACTTAACACTTTGCTAAGGTGAGTTTACGTAACCTTGTTTATGCAATTCTTTATACTTGAAACTTTATACTTAAGCAATTCTACATACATGTCTAGTTGTAAACTTTAATGCCTCATGACTTAGACAAAGACTATTATACTTAAACTTCAACTTGCATAATCATTAACCCTGATCAAGCCGGCGGTATACAATGATAGATCTATTGGATTGACAACCCCATCCAGATTCGTTGACCATATTTTATGGGGAGTGCGGGTGATTGTTATCGTTCCAACGTTATATTAAGGTGAACCGTGGATGCGGGATAGACCTAAACTTTATCGGGGGATTGATTATGTGCATACTATAGTTGTTGTTTATTCATGTAGACTTAAACTTACATTAGACATATGAATTGCTAAAAATTTTTTAAAACTTATTGCTTGACTTGGCTTATGTATTCTCACCAACTTGTAGTTGACCCCCCCCCCACCATTTTTCCAAACTCAACAGGAAATATTGATGCTTGAAGTATAAAGCTAGCATGAGGATTTATATGAAGTTTTAAGTTCGTTTGTTGATTGATGTATTAGATTTCATTCAAGACTTTAATGTAATTCAATATTGTAATGAAATAAAGGATTATTTAAACATATGTATTACCATGAGCTACTGAAGAATCATTCATACGTGACACCTCGATGTTTTCGCCATCGGTTGGGGTGTTACAGATCCGCCCCCTTGATTTTGAATAATTCAGTGTAAAAGAGGAAGAAATGGTGTGTGTGTGTGTATTTTGTGGGTGTGTTGGTTGACCAACCAACCCCACTCCCATTTTGTTTTTGATAAAATCACACCCCACAATCCCTGCATGACACTTTAGCCCCTTATCGTTTGCCTAACATTTAATAAGTTACCATCCCTCAACCTTGTTACGTTTGGTGGTTATTATTAAGGATATTTTAACCAATGTTCCTAATAGGTTAACCACATTTATTAATAATATAAATTTCTGGGTGTTACATTTTACCCAATCAGGTTATGACATGTTGACCACTCACTATTTTGTTTGCTTTTTTTTTTTAACCCAAGTAGGCCTATAAAATCGATCATGATCTGATCAATTGCTTTTTGGGTCGTCTCTGTAACACCCCGACGTGTTACGGGTCTCTTAAACGGGTCGGGTCGGACCTGACCACCCGATCATGAAATAAAATAGTCAAGTTCGAATCTCGCGCCAAACCGGTTCAACCGAATATAGAGATAATAATTCTTGGATTTTTATTATCCCGGTTAAACGCTTCTTACCTGCTAATTAAAACGCCGCCAAACGTTTTTATTTAGCATTTATACTCGTTGCCAAACATCCCAAGTTCTAGTAATTATCCCCGTAGCCAAACACCCTCTATTTTTAATCTCTTTATAAACCACCCCTCTCCTCATCTCTCGCAGCTCTCCTTCTCTCTATACATTTAATATATACACACACATATGTGTGAGAAGACAGACAACAACTGCAGCAACAACCGGAGACATAGAAACAACGAGGACAGTACTGGACGGTATCCGCCATTTCCTTTCTTGCACCGACTAGAGGGCGGGAACCAGTAGGCACAAGTATTTACCATAATCAGAGTGGTACCATCGATAGGAATGGCATGAACTATAATCGATATGATAGAATTGGGATATAATCGAATGGATGTATAATAGAGCTGGTTATATAGAATATATTTTCCCCTTCAGAATTATAAATGTAAAGCATGTTTATAAAAGAGTCTATAAAAGAATGCTTTATATAAAAGAATTATCAATAAACGAACTGGCCATTCACTTTATAAAATACACGACCTCACCAACTTTATGTTGACAGAAACTATTTTTGGCATGTGTTCAGGTAACCCAACAGATATGATGATGTGGATTCTGAAAGACTAAAGACTGTTATTGCCCTGGATTCCGCTGTGTAGCTCCGATCACCCGACCCGACGACCCGGCCACGTCAGCCATGGTCGTTACAGGTTGGTATCAGAGCGGCGTTTAATAACAGTTTTGAAGTCTTTAGTAACCCGGGATCTACCAGAATATTTTCTAAAAAGGAATGTTGCTTAGAAAAATAATTAAGATATTAGAAATATTAAGAGAAAATAATATGCGAGTAAATTTTTGGGTACCTAAATGCCAAACCATTATAAAGTTGGTGAGAACCATAACAGTATATTAGAATTCAGAATAAATCCACTACAGGATATTACTAGAATGATTATGTGGGATAAATTGACAATTCTGTACACAGTTGTGAATTTATATGCACATTAATTTCTGGGAAATCTTATAGGATATTAAGGCTATAAGAAATGAGAAATTATACAGAACAGAAACCAGATATATTAATAGAAATCAGAAAATAAATCTCGATATAAATAAGAAATGACGAAGTTATAAAAAGTATATATGTTTATATAAGAAAAATATATATATCATAAAACATAAACCATTCATCTTGATTCAAGAAACTTCACATAAGTTTATTGAATTATTCCAGTCTCAGTAATCCTTCAGATCGTTAACCTCACGGTTATTCCAATAATTATAAACAGAATACAAATATACGCGCCAACTTGAACATTCCTATGCTCGAGTATCCGTAAATATTATTTTTACCCTGTAAATTCCGAAATTTTATGAAATTTGATATACTAGAAACATATAAATATTGTGTTTTTAAAGAATTTTCTTCGATTATTTAAAAGATTAAATATATTCCGCAATTATTTAAAATGTATTAAATCTTTTCAGTATAATTATGAAATTTATTAATTTTATACTTAATCATTTATATTGTATATAGAACCGAGTATTTCAATTTTTAGCAAAAATATATAGATACCCCTCCGCTTTAATTTCGAATAAATGATTTATTCAATCGACAAGATTGAGAAATTTTATCAATACTCCAATTTTATTTTATTAAAATAAGTGTTAATATTTTTATATTCCAAAATTTATTTCAATGAACTATCATGTTACAGATAATTTAGTATAATTCGTTAAATATTAAGAATTTTGTTTTAAACGTTTTGGAAAATTTATAATTATATTTATAACAAGAAACATGTTTATTAAAAATTTAAGAATTCCGATATTAAGAAAGTTTTTACCATGACTCTTTTGAATCGTTAAATTTATTTTTGAAAACAAATATTATTATGAAACTCAAACCAGTATTATTATTATAAATCCTCCCTAAAGGTTTTTATTTGAAAATCCACGGCTGTATTATTTTGCCGAACCCGTTTCACTCGGTAGTTCGTATCATTTTCGTAAACAATCTTTAATCAAATCTATATCCGTATATAAGTTAAAAGTATTTTCGATATGATTTTGTAATTATATTCGATTGTATAATTTCTTTGATATTTTATCTCGATATAACAACGATTATTATATATTACGGTAATAATACAAATTTATCTTTGTGTATAAATAAAAATTCCCGATAAGTATTATCATCGATCCTTCCCAAAGTTAAATAATATTTCGAACGAAAATATTATTATTTCGAATTCATGCGACGAAACTAATTGGACTCTATCTAAAGAAATCGAATTCCTATTCGCTCGATTATACGGAAATATAACTACCATCTTAATCCTACGACTCGAACAAGTCAAGGGATATTAAACAAGATTGGAAGGTTATATTGAATATCCTTTGACACAAACAAGTTCTTGAACGATTGACAGTCTACTTCGTTAGACTTATATCAATATGTTTCCTTCCAGAATATATAATTTCGAATCTAAGAGAAAATAAAGATCAGAATATCAGAATAATGTGTGAAGGACACATACCTATTGTGATTAAAATAAACAAATACTGGAATGTTAGGTGAGGTGGAATAGTAATTATGGTTGCAAACATAATTATGAACGCCACAGGCACAGGAACATTCGAGTAGGAGTTTATCGAGATCATAATATGTTTGAGTCACGAACATATTAAAAGGAACTATAAGAAATAATAATAAGAAGAAATATAAATCCGAATTATCAGCGTATCGTATCTGGAAAATACGACTAAATCATTGGCAATCTAGTTGAAATTTCTTTGTGAAATACGACTAAAGATATATTCGTAGAATAAAAACCATCGATTGGTTAAATTCTATGAATTAAAGAAATCAATTTATTGATTTTCGATTGCCAACCAAAGATAGTGCATGTTCCCTGTGCAATTCCCGGGGCAGATGATATCCGGACCCTTACAGAAGGTATATCCAGACATTTGCCGCCAAGTCACAGGAATTCTTTGTAAGAATATTTGACACTATGAAAGAATCTTCTCAGTCACTTCCGTATAAAAACTCGCGTGAGTTATAATACGATCAAATTGGTAAAACGGTCAAGTGTTACCAAGTTGAAATTCATAAATAAGAAGTGATGAAGAAATTGTTAAATCCTTAAAATATAACAGATATAAATTTATATGGATTCAGAAACCGGAACGGTAGAATCCACCGAATTATCAAATATATCGAGAAATGATTAAATACCAATTGGAATCGCGTAGAGATTCGCAAGGTATAATCGAAATAAAAACGAAAAATGAATAGAATTATGCTCATTTTTCCAGTGAAACTCTCTGGCCAAGGAATGACGAATTTTCTGTCCCGAATTAAAGGTCATGAGAGATAATTTAAGATATCACTGTTCTGGCAAGAACTATCTATACAAATATCTCGACGAAATAAGCTTTGTTTATAATAAATGGGATTAAGAAGATATGATATATTGCCTATATATATAAGTCTATCGGAACGTGTTTCCAGACACTAACAATATAGAATTTAATCGAATTTATATATAAGAAAGAATTATTCCAAGCAAAGGTATATTATAGAAATGATATATTTATAGTGTCTACTATAAACGATTATCAGTATTCGCTTGGATATAAAAGAATATAAATCGAGAAATAAAAAGAATTATAATTCGAACAGACATCCGATATGTCTGGATAATAAATAAGGCATTGGAAATACCAGATAACACGAGAAGGCAAGCGAAATGCCAATTATTATCAGAAGGCATCCGATATGCCAACAGGAATTAATAAATATATATATAGAAAGAAATTAACAAAAAAGAATATAAGTCGTAAGAAGAACGACTAGAATTTATAAAGAATATTTTTATATAAGAAGAATTTATAAAGAATATTTTTATCGAGAGTGTCAATGAATCCCGAAATAGAACTAAGAAAGAATTTTATAGAAATAGTTAATGCAATAAGTATTGGAACCTCGAATGATAATCATGTTTTTGAGAAAAAGTAATTGATGCATTGCCATAAAAATCTTAAGTCAAGGAATCGTAGCAACGACTGTTACCAGTAGATTCAAAGACTATAAAGATAAATTTACATATATTGACTGTAGAATTGTGAAAGACCTCATTCACGATAATACAATAAGAAAAGTCAAATAATATGTATTAGATACAATGCAGTTAATCATCAATGAAATAGTCAGTAAGATTATTATGGATGATTTAAGAGAAATCTCAATCATCAATGAATTAGTCTTTTCCGGTACCTTTAAACTCCGGATAAGATACGTCTAATAATCCGAGAATTACCAGAAAATATTCCTACTCTTTAAAAATCGGAATTACAATGATGATAAATTCTAACGTTCGAATAAGGGAGGTAGTAGCTCGGATCCCATTCAAGTCATTATAATGAAGGGACTTCCGTATCTATCTCCTGAGAACTAAATAGAATCCATCATTGTAATTGAAACCGAATATTAAACGAGAGGAATATTGTAGCAATTTGAGACTCTAGAAATGTTTATTGAAAGTTTATAAATCTTTCAGAAGAAAAACGAGGAGAATCTCAAAATCGTTATACAGAAATAATATTCAGTCTACTCCTTATCCTAATAAGAAAAAGATAGGGAGACCAGAGGGAGGTGTTAAGCTCCTAGGAGGGGCCGTCAGTCGGGATGGGGGGTATATTAGCTCTTTGGTCATTAAAAGGGCTAAGAAGGCAACAGAACTAATGCTCTCTCTGCAGAAGTTGAGGGACCCCCAAAGTGAACTTTTGTTGCTTCGTTCATGTATGGGCGTTGCCAAACTGTTGTTTGGCCTTCGGACATGTCCACCGGCCATGGCCAATGAGGCTGTATCCATTTTCGACAAAGGCCTTCGTGAAGCGGCGGAAGATATTGTGGTTTGTGGAGGGGCGTTCTTTGGGGATTTTCAATGGCGGTTAGCGTCTTTGCCGATTCGGTTGGGAGGGCTTGGTCTTTGTTCGGCGGAGGACGTGTCTGCCTATGCTTTTGTGGCCTCTCGGGTGCAGTCCTGGGACCTTCAAGACCACATCTTAAGGAATAGCGGGTTGGTGGGGATGGACGTGGATTATGAGCTTGCCTTGGACAACATTCGCAGCTCTCTCCCGGACTTCAATTTGGGCGGGTTTATGGATAAGGACACCACCCCCAAAAAACCTCAAAATATTTTGGCGAGTGCTTTTACCGGTAAAACCCTTCAAACCATGGGAGAAAAGTTTTCCATGTCCCCGCGCCAGAAAGCTGTGCTTGAATGCCTTAAAGGAGCGCATGCCCAAGATTTTTTGACTGCCCTTCCCATCGATGGGCTTGGACAACATATGTCGGCTGTTGAATATCGGGCTATCCTTAAGTATAGACTCATGATTCCCATGTTCCCAGTTGATGAGCCGTGTCCGGTTTGCAAAAAGGCATGTTTAGACAAATTTGGGGAGCATGCCCTTCACTGTAAAGAGCTGCCAGGATTTAAATACAGGCATGACCTGGTCAGGGATGTCTTATGGGACGTCTTACGAAGAGCAGGGATTTCAGCTAGGAAAGAAGCCCCGGTTAATTTTTTGACGGATCCACTTGAGGGGCGGTCCACCCTAAGACCAGCGGATGTCCTTGTGTTCGGGTGGGCGCAGGGAAAACACGCGTGCGTTGATCTCACAGGGGTGTCTCCTTTGGTGGGACTTCGGGATTCGGGGTTTGTGGCAGGGCAAGCAGTCTTAAAAGCTGAATCCAAAAAAGTTGACAAACATGAAGCTGCTTGTCTTGAAAACCAACACGTCTTTGTGCCCTTCGCTTTTGACACATTTGGGGGCCTTGCTCCCGATGCAATCCGGTTTTTAGATCGAGTGCAGAAGGTGGTGCAGAGTAACTCTCCTGCGGCCAAGGACACAAGCTTTATATTTAATAGAGTAGGCTTTGCTATTCAAAAAGGGGTTGCGGCGCAGCTTGTTGCCCGTCTACCCGCGCCTCACTTGTAATTCTTGTTGCTTTTATTATGAAATGAAATACATTTAATATTATAGAAAATATCAATCTATACTGAGAACCTTTAATAGTCATACCAGGAAAATACAGATAATTCCAATATCTGCATTAATATGACTATAGCAAGAAAGATTAAAACGTAATTAGAAATCTGATCAAGATGTAGTCTTACGGATTGACGTTTCTAATAAGTTATAGTCTTGGATTGATATAAAATCGAGTTAACCACCACCCACGAAAACTGATCATGTCTCATTGACAAGTATCTTGGTTCTAATTGTAACATCCTTATAGATTAAGGGTGTAAAGGACAAGATCACTCAAATTTCGGGGACGAAATTTCCTAAGGGGGGGGGGAGAATTGTAACACCCCGACGTGTTACGGGTCTCTTAAACGGGTCGGGTCGGACCTGACCACCCGATCATGAAATAAAATAGTCAAGTTCGAATCTCGCGCCAAACCGGTTCAACCGATTATAGAGATAATAATTATTGGATTTTTATTATCCCGGTTAAACGCTTCTTACCTGCTAATTAAAACGCCGCCAAACGTTTTTATTTAGCATTTATACTCGTTGCCAAACATCCCGAGTTCTAGTAATTATCCTCGTAGCCAAAAACCCTCTATTTTTAATCTCTTTATAAACCACCCCTCTCCTCATCTCTCGCAGCTCTCCTTCTCTCTATACATTTAATATATACACACACATATGTGTGAGAAGATAGACAACAACTGCAGCAACAACCGGAGACCATGGCCGGCTTCTGCCGCCTCTGTCTCCGGCACCACCACAGCTCCACCAATCTCCGGTCACCATCGCTGCCATACACCGCCTTCCCTTTTCTCCTCCGGTAAGCTTTTTATTAACCAGTTATCACCTCTGTGTCATGAGCCGCCTGCCGTCGTCCTCTTTTCCGGCACTGCCATCTTCTCCAGCGAGCCCTTCTATCCGGTAACTACCTATAACCCTCTTGTTCAAACCCAACCCTTTGTGATTATAAACCTCGATAACCCGGTAGTTAACCGTTGGATATTGTCATCGGGTTTTACCCGATGCTTCTATTCAGATATGTCTTCAAGGACTATATAAACCGGACCATATAACCCTCTTGTTCCCGGCTTAAACTCGTGAACCATCCATCAGTTCGGATCTGTCACCGGTAACCTTTTGTTTATAACCGGACCTGGATAAACCCGGGGCTTTATCATCTAAACCGGACAGTCACCGAGTTTTGGTGACTGTCGTGAGGCTTTGGTACCCTGTTTCCGGGTTAAACTGTGACCGGTGCTGTTTCGATTAACCGGATAGCCACCGGTTCATCAGGTGAGTATCATCAGATAGTTATAACCTTCGGGTGGTTTCTGTTTTGTATTGTATAAATTAAACCATGAGCTTTCACTTGTAATCTGAACATGATCTGATTAAGTGTCCGATTCATATACATAGGTGTATGTTTTGGGTATGAAGTGTTTAGTATCATTTGATTATTGAGTTATATAGTCGATTGATTATTAACACATCTTATGTTATGTTTGG
The DNA here is from genome assembly GCA_030844895.1 of Ambrosia x helenae. NCBI lineage: Eukaryota > Viridiplantae > Streptophyta > Magnoliopsida > Asterales > Asteraceae > Ambrosia > Ambrosia x helenae. The sequence goes on from CM061223.1 coordinate 84,518,291, forward strand.
TGATTAGGTATCAAATCCGGGAGACGGGTCCGATACCCGGTTCTATATAAATCCCGGTCAACTTCCAATCATATTCCGGTAATAACCCGGAGAGTGTCCGGATATTATTTGGGTAAGAATATTTCTATTTGGTTAATTGGTTAATAATCTTATGATTTGATAAGTTATTAATATAATCATCGTGTTAATTGCGAGGTACCGTTAACCATATCGAGAAATAGAGTCGTTACCGAGTCGACTCAGTGACTCGGTCAACACCCGGAATAGAACCCGTTCCAAGGACTAGACGAGGATTATTATAATTATAAGAATTATATATATAATACGAATAACGTACGGACTTGATAATAATAATAAGAGAATAATAAACATATATAAAATATATATGTTTATATATACAAGATTCGATATATAAAACGATATACTAGACTCGGGTTAGAAGTGTCTAGAGTTCTTTAGGTTCGCGTGCCAAGCTGTAATGGCCAGCTTTATTTCTTTTTGCCTAGGAAGACCAAACCCCGAGTTTAGGACTATCTAATATATATCAGATTCTATATATATATAAATTGTATATATGATATATATCCTAAGTATTACAGTCTAACAAGTCCCACGCGTAAAACGTATCCATATATATAGGACATATAATTGTAATAAGAAGATTAGCTGAAGATTATACGCAAATCGGTGAGTATCGTGAACTCCCCACTTTTACTGTTTTATTAAGTGTTTTTGGGGGAATACATGTCATTTATTAAAACCGAATTGCTTTACAAAATAAACGATTATCAAAAGAAGTATGACGGGGACATAGAAACAACGAGGACAGTACTGGACGGTATCCGCCATTTCTTTTCTTGCACCGACTAGAGGGCAGGAACCAGTAGGCACAAGTATTTACCATAATCAGAGTGGTACCATCGATAGTAATGGCATGAACTATAATCGATATGATAGAATTGGGATATAATCGAATGGATGTATAATAGAGCTGGTTATATAGAATATATTTTCCCCTTCAGAATTATAAATGTAAAGCATGTTTATAAAAGAATGTTTATAAAAGAGTCTATAAAAGAATGTTTTATATAAAAGAATTATCAATAAACGAACTGGCCATTCACTTTATAAAATACACGACCTCACCAACTTTATGTTGACAGAAACTATTTTTGGCATGTGTTCAGGTAACCCAACAGATATGATGACGTGGATTCTGAAAGACTAAAGACTGTTATTGCCCTGGATTCCGCTGTGTAGCTCCGATCACCCGACCCGACGACCCGGCCACGTCAGCCAGGGTCGTTACAGTCTCAGACCTTAGGATTGGTGGTTATCACCAAAATTGAATTTTTAGAGACCTTTCATAAACACACAAAGGATTTACTTGTTACTAATACAGCTCAGTCTTTGTTCTTCTTTAGACCATTTTTTCACTCTGATAGTATCATAGATTGCATCAATGCAGAGGAAATGAATGCATTTTATACTATACAATTAAATAAATAGAAGACGAATAACCCCTCCCAGAAATATTTATTCCCTTCATTTATATTTATCCGTTCTATTTCACGTTTACTTTTGGATAGGATCTAGCCAAAGTGAATTGTATTAGAATCAAATGCATTTTATGACATTTCAATCTCATAATAGCAATATAATAACATCACCCCAATTTTGATAAAAAAAAAAGACAAAGAAAGAAGGGGTCAAGTCAAATATTCTTATTCACAATCTACATACTATGGCTAGGAATATGGTACAATATTATAACTTTTAAAATATGTTTGCTTTAAAAATTAGAATGTACATTTATGACATAAATTTCGTTTTCAAAACAGACTTTTCACTATAATGTACAAGTAAATGAAACATGGTAAAATCTGCTTTCAAGTTTTGTTTTTGTAGTTTGTTCCTATCACAACCATTAAAATATGAGGTTTTATAAAATATAGGATTTTTCGTTTTCACATGATGAGTTTTTTTGGTGTTTCCATCGGGTTTTTTTTTCAATTTATAGTTTTTTTGGTTTCAATACGAGTCGGTTTAAATATTTTTCACCATCTATACGATAATATACCTAACGTGGCTGGGGTGTTACATAACGTGACTTTTTAAGACAATCTTTTCTTTATTTATTTTTACTTTATTGGTATCAATTTCACCATTGTTGGTGAAAGTACATAATTAAGATGACTTATTAAGTATTATATGTTCCATAATCGATTAAAAACTTGTGAATGCATGATTAGGTGATTTGATGTGTTAACATGTGTTAACATGTGTTAAAATAGCTACTTGGATTTGTGGGTACGTGTAACACCCCAACCGATGGCGGAATCATCGAGGTGCCACGTAGTGACGATTGTTCAAAAGCTCATGGTACTAAAATGTAAATATTGATTATTGAATATTATTTTACAACATGTGAAATTAAATACAAGACAACAGAAATAAAGATATTTGATTGATCTAATCTAAGTCCAAAGTCCTATGTGAAGCGTCAAGCAGCTTATCCTGAAACATGCACGAAAATAATTTTGTCAACATATGAATGTTGGTGAGTACTACTTAGTTTTGTACATATAGTATAAGTTTTGAAAAGTAGTACAATTCATGTGTCTAGCATCACCAAGGCATTATGTAAACACGCAAGTAACCAAACAAGACAAAGATCACATGTAAAGTTGTACAATGTAATTGATAATGAGCACCTCAACACGTGTGAGTCTAAAAGAGCACCATAACACAAAGTTATGTCTAAATGAGCACCGTAACATAAGTTACGTCTGAGTGTAAAGAGCACCATAACATAAGTTATGTCTAAATGTATGATTTTGTATGTAAGCTACGTTCATGTTCAAGCATAAGCACAAAGATAAACAAGACACGTATATGAATTGTAAATGAATAAAAATGTATGTGTAAATGAATATGGAAGCTTTGTATAGTTGTGCATGAATCACCCCAAAAATTGTAAAAGCGAAAAAGGGGATAAGTAATACTCACTGTTCACGTAGTAACTTGAATTTGGACTGGACAACGAAATATGAACTTGAGATTTCTCCCAAATGATTAACCTAAAGTAATCGATAATGTGTAAGGGAAATAACTCTAGGATACATGTATTTCTAGGGCTTCGAATTGGGGATAACGTTTATTTGTTTAATAAACAAATTGTCTATTAATTATGAGAAATTTAATAAATAATTAAATAAAAGTCTTTTAATGAAATTTGAATTTAGAATATACACAATAAAGTGTTTGAAGTATAGAAATAATTTTTATAAAATTATTTCATTTAAAATAGATTTTTAAATCTATTTATTTATAAATAGCCAACATTTAACTTTAATATTCAAAAATACTAAAATTAAAGAATTATTATTTTAAAAATCATATTTCTGTTCTAAATGGATAGAAATAATTTATGTAAAATTTTGGTGCAAAAATATTGTAAAATGAATTTATTATGATTTAATTATGATTAAAACTAACAAAAATTGATTAAAATTATTAAATAAATGATTTTTCAAAATTAAAAATCATTTCAGTAAAGTTTCACTTAATACAAACTCAGGATAATTTTTGTAGAATTTAATAAAGTTGTTTTGATATATAAATGGATTTTTATAAATATAATAGCATAAAAATGATTTAATTATTATAAATATTAAATAAATGAATTTCTGAAAAATAAAAATTGTAATTAAAACTTTTATCTCAGATTAAACAAATGTAATTTTTTTAGAATTTATAAAATAGTTTTGATATTTTAAAATGAATTTAAAAGATTAAAAGGTTTAATATATATATATATATATAATTGTTTAAAAAAAAGAAAAGAAAAGAAAAGAACAAAAAAACGGGGCTGTGCCGGGACTCGAACCCGGTTCCCCTCTGCATTAAACCCAGATCACAACCACTTGGCCTAGGCCGGTGGTTGTGATATTTCCTGTTTAAAAATAATTAAATACACACGCGAAATCCAGTTTATCCCCAATTTCATATGAACGAACCCTAGAATTAGCAATCAAACAATTCAGGAATCTTGAGCCCGATTAATGATGGGGCTATTGTTGTTTGATGGCCGACTAATAAAACCCACAAAAGAAAAGTAACTCACAGTGTAGATTTGATGATAATTGACGGGTCAAGGAAAAAGTCAAACCACGAACTCGTTAACAATAATCAGGGTTTATTAGAGAGAATTGGAGGTTAAGGGAGAGTTGTGAGCGAGTTGTAATGCTTCGAAACACATCTATTTATACTGAGGATCAATGGTTAAGGCTAATTGGAAAGTTGACCACGTTTTAATGTTTGACGCGTTAGTCAACCAATTGGTGCTAATTGATTGTCATTGATCGTGTAATTGAAGAACATTAGGCCGGGAATCACGTTTACGAGTCAAGCCTTGATTATTGTACGTTAATTTTGTCAAATGAATGGCCAAAAAAAAAGAAAAGAAAGAAAAAGAAAAAAAATAAAATTATACATTTGCTGCTGCTGTGCGTCCTCAGTGGAGAAGAAAGGGAAGACGGAAAACGGGTATAAATATAACTAAAGTTGAGTTTAATTCAAATATGGTGTGCAGCTCAGTTGGTGAAAACGCGTGAGTGTGTGGCTTCGCTACCCGGGTTCGAGTCCTGGGGGAAGCACGTTTTTTTTTTTTTTTTTTTTTAAAACAAGATGGGAAGGAGAGTGGTGTTGGGCCGGGCCTTGCCTGCTGTTGGGCTTCTGAATCCACAAGGGAAAAGGTTTGGGCTCATGGGGTGGATTTCAAGGGATGGGTTTGGCTTAATTATTTGTTGGGTTTAGTTTAAAGATGATCAACATTATAATTATTATTTTTATTATTATTAATATTATTATTATTATTATAAATAAAAAGTGACGGATGTCACAGCATCCCCTACTTTTAGAAACTTCGTCCCGAAGTTAATAGTAACATAGGGTTATGGATGCTTGGGTAGAAATTAAGGTAACTGTGGTTTGGAAAATTTGAATGATTTGGATAAGAGGTTTGATAGGTGTGAGTTAGGGAATGGGTTCGTCACAAATACTAAGGAGAATAAGAATCTAGTAAAACACTAAGTTTCAAGTTTTAGGAATCCTAAGATATATGTACGTGTTGATTGACTATTAAAGACTAAATGAACTAACAAGCAAACAGAGTTTGTTCCTGGTTCGACTTCCAGTCTCACTTTCAACGCATCATTAGTGTTTGTATACAGGGTGTACCGCAGCTAACCCACCACACCTTTGATACCTTGAAAACGTACTGAACGCCTACCCAAGAACTCCAATAGAATTTCACACTACCCTAACGCACCTGTAAATTCATGATTACGTTCCGGACCGGAATCATCAATTTACCTTACATTAGGGTTTTGCGTCCTTCTATGACCCCACCGATTGTTGAGCAGGTTCGATAGCCTCCACCAGCCGTGGAGTAGGTTGTAGGGCCTCTCCCGACTGTTTGAAAAGGCATAGCGACCTCTACCAATCGTTGAGTATGTTCAATAGCCTCTACCAGTCGTGGAGCAGGTTGTAGGGCCTCTCCCGACTGTTGAAAAAGGCATGATGACCTCTATTAAGTGCAGCAATTATTATTCACATAGATTGCAAATTGATAGCATGTTTATGCAAGCAAGTTTGTAAGTACTACAACCATTAAGTGTAAGTGTTATCATGAATAATTAAATGTTTACGAGTATCATGAATAATTAGGTGTTCAATGCATAGTCAAATTAAGAGAAAAATCTAGTTTCATGTAATAACCAATGATGTTTTCTTAGAAAAGCATTTGTAAGATCAAGTATCAAGTCCAAACGTTTCAAATAAGGTAGAGTCTTGTATGATTAAAATAAACGTAATAATAAATTTCCAATCGGTGTTAATACACAATAATACGCAAGGAAATTTCTAGATGTTGTATGCTAATGAGTGCGACAAAGTTGGGTATAAAATGATAATAGGATCAAGAAAATGAAAACACGGGTATTGGATTTCTCGAGTCTTGGGAAGATTTCATCCATGGCTTAACCAGTGGGATTAACGTCATCCTGATCAGTTGTTTCGTTGGTATTGATATTGAAAGCTCGTCCATGTGCCACCAGGTTTACATTATTCAACTTAGGGCATTGAGGTCGCATGTGGTTAGGGTCTCTACAATGATAACACGCCCGACCGTTAGTAATCTGTAGTGGTTCCTGAGCAGCTGTTTGATGATTACCCTGTGTTCCAACCATTACTCGACAAGTGGTGACAAAGTGTCCAAACCTTCCACATCTAGTGCATTGACGGCATGGAAGATTTGTAGGGTGATGATACTTGCAAGTGTTGCATTGTGGATGGATTCCCGTGTAGGCTTTCTTGATAGGAGGTTGAGCCACCGGATCAACAACAGCATGGTTCTGATTATCGCCCATTCGTTTCTTATAGTTCGAAGCAGTAGTGGCGACCTTTGCTAAAACAATCTTAGGTTGTTCAACAACATTAGTGGTTTTCTCAGTAGGTGTCTTGGTGCTCTTCCTAACTAAGTTTCCTTTCCTTACATGTTTGTCTGTTAGTATAGCTGCAAGTTGGATGGCTTCTTCTACCGTAGTGGTTTTGCCTCCAGTGACAACGTCTTGAATCAGGTCTGGTAATCCCTCGATATATTTTTCGATTGCTCGAGAGACTGGGGTAACCATGTGTGGAACCAGTATGCTAAGTTCGTGATATCGGGTATTATACGCAAGATTCTCCCCACTGTCTTGTTTCAGTCCATGGAACTCTTCCTCCAGTTTCCTGATTTCGTTCCTAGGGCAAAATTTGGCGATCATGAGTTCCTTAACTTCAGCCCAAGATAAAGATAAAGCAACATCAGCTCCTCGATTGCGTTTTTCGCCATTCCACCAGGTTAACGCTCCCTTTTGAAGGACACTGGTAGCATAGCGAACGCGGAGTTCATCAGGACATTCACTGTTCACAAAAGTACTCTCCATGCTTTCAAACCATTGGAGGAGGCCAGTAGCACCCTCCTCACCAGTGAATTTTGTGGGGTTGCAGGAGTTAAAGTGTTTGAAAGTGCACCGAAATTGAGTCGTACTCCCTGTGTTGGCACTGTTACTATTCTGGGTTATCTCACTGACAAGGTTTGGGATCACTGCAGCAATTTGCTCGGCGACTAAAGATGCGAGGCGACGATCAGTACGTCGTCCAGAAGCACGAACAGGGCGTTGGCTGGCATCACGGAGCATGCGGCGAGAAGACATCTATAAGGTAGTTAATTAATAATCATGAGATTAGAAAATGTAAGTGTATAATCGTACAGATGATTATGAAGATGTGATCTTGTAAGCAATCATGATATGCAAAGTATTGTATATGAAATGAGAGGGTATTATTGGAAAAACTTGTACAGAATGCTTGGAGTGCCCTTGTCTAGATGTAAAGCTCAACAAGGACGTTGACTTTTCAAAGGAATCGAACCCAATGGTGATCAAAGAAGACATGCTTTAGCCTATAAGTGGACACTCACTCCAGGAATCCCCAGGTAAGCATAACAGGTCCGTAAATGGATTTATGCGCTATGCTTGCCTATGCCAGAAAACCCAGTGTACAGGCGTCCACCCTTCCAGATTGCACGTGTCCTTATCACACTCATTAAAGTTCAACAACTTTGAAGGAGCAAAATACGAGTAGGCATTATGCCTAAGAGTGTCTTCATGAAAGGTACTGTCCCTGTTCCATGATGATGCAAACTTTCCACTCTCTGTAGGACACCATCTCTATGCACTATGATGAAAGATAAGAAGAATAGAGAGAGGGAAGAAGGGAAAGATAGAAGGAGGAAAGTAGGGAGAAATGAGGGGTAGGGTAATTCAGGAAATATTATGCATGAAAATTGAAGTTCGGTTATAGTCTAGGCCATTTTATCTAATAACCTAATTCCCTATAACCATGGCTCTGATACCAATCTGTAACACCCCAACCGATGGCGGAATCATCGAGGTGCCACGTAGTGACGATTGTTCAAAAGCTCATGGTACTAAAATGTAAATATTGATTATTGAATATTATTTTACAACATGTGAAATTAAATACAAGACAACAGAAATAAAGATATTTGATTGATCTAATCTAAGTCCAAAGTCCTATGTGAAGCGTCAAGCAGCTTATCCTGAAACATGCACGAAAATAATTTTGTCAACATATGAATGTTGGTGAGTACTACTTAGTTTTGTACATATAGTATAAGTTTTGAAAAGTAGTACAATTCATGTGTCTAGCATCACCAAGGCATTATGTAAACACGCAAGTAACCAAACAAGACAAAGATCACATGTAAAGTTGTACAATGTAATTGATAATGAGCACCTCAACACGTGTGAGTCTAAAAGAGCACCATAACACAAAGTTATGTCTAAATGAGCACCGTAACATAAGTTACGTCTGAGTGTAAAGAGCACCATAACATAAGTTATGTCTAAATGTATGATTTTGTATGTAAGCTACGTTCATGTTCAAGCATAAGCACAAAGATAAACAAGACACGTATATGAATTGTAAATGAATAAAAATGTATGTGTAAATGAATATGGAAGCTTTGTATAGTTGTGCATGAATCACCCCAAAAATTGTAAAAGCGAAAAAGGGGATAAGTAATACTCACTGTTCACGTAGTAACTTGAATTTGGACTGGACAACGAAATATGAACTTGAGATTTCTCCCAAATGATTAACCTAAAGTAATCGATAATGTGTAAGGGAAATAACTCTAGGATACATGTATTTCTAGGGCTTCGAATTGGGGATAACGTTTATTTGTTTAATAAACAAATTGTCTATTAATTATGAGAAATTTAATAAATAATTAAATAAAAGTCTTTTAATGAAATTTGAATTTAGAATATACACAATAAAGTGTTTGAAGTATAGAAATAATTTTTATAAAATTATTTCATTTAAAATAGATTTTTAAATCTATTTATTTATAAATAGCCAACATTTAACTTTAATATTCAAAAATACTAAAATTAAAGAATTATTATTTTAAAAATCATATTTCTGTTCTAAATGGATAGAAATAATTTATGTAAAATTTTGGTGCAAAAATATTGTAAAATGAATTTATTATGATTTAATTATGATTAAAACTAACAAAAATTGATTAAAATTATTAAATAAATGATTTTTCAAAATTAAAAATCATTTCAGTAAAGTTTCACTTAATACAAACTCAGGATAATTTTTGTAGAATTTAATAAAGTTGTTTTGATATATAAATGGATTTTTATAAATATAATAGCATAAAATGATTTAATTATTATAAATATTAAATAAATGAATTTCTGAAAAATAAAAATTGTAATTAAAACTTTTATCTCAGATTAAACAAATGTAATTTTTTTAGAATTTATAAAATAGTTTTGATATTTTAAAATGAATTTAAAAGATTAAAAGGTTTAATATATATATATATATATATAATTGTTTAAAAAAAAGAAAAGAAAAGAAAAGAACAAAAAAACGGGGCTGTGCCGGGACTCGAACCCGGTTCCCCTCTGCATTAAACCCAGATCACAACCACTTGGCCTAGGCCGGTGGTTGTGATATTTCCTGTTTAAAAATAATTAAATACACACGCGAAATCCAGTTTATCCCCAATTTCATATGAACGAACCCTAGAATTAGCAATCAAACAATTCAGGAATCTTGAGCCCGATTAATGATGGGGCTATTGTTGTTTGATGGCCGACTAATAAAACCCACAAAAGAAAAGTAACTCACAGTGTAGATTTGATGATAATTGACGGGTCAAGGAAAAAGTCAAACCACGAACTCGTTAACAATAATCAGGGTTTATTAGAGAGAATTGGAGGTTAAGGGAGAGTTGTGAGCGAGTTGTAATGCTTCGAAACACATCTATTTATACTGAGGATCAATGGTTAAGGCTAATTGGAAAGTTGACCACGTTTTAATGTTTGACGCGTTAGTCAACCAATTGGTGCTAATTGATTGTCATTGATCGTGTAATTGAAGAACATTAGGCCGGGAATCACGTTTACGAGTCAAGCCTTGATTATTGTACGTTAATTTTGTCAAATGAATGGCCAAAAAAAAAGAAAAGAAAGAAAAAGAAAAAAAATAAAATTATACATTTGCTGCTGCTGTGCGTCCTCAGTGGAGAAGAAAGGGAAGACGGAAAACGGGTATAAATATAACTAAAGTTGAGTTTAATTCAAATATGGTGTGCAGCTCAGTTGGTGAAAACGCGTGAGTGTGTGGCTTCGCTACCCGGGTTCGAGTCCTGGGGGAAGCACGTTTTTTTTTTTTTTTTTTTTTTAAAACAAGATGGGAAGGAGAGTGGTGTTGGGCCGGGCCTTGCCTGCTGTTGGGCTTCTGAATCCACAAGGGAAAAGGTTTGGGCTCATGGGGTGGATTTCAAGGGATGGGTTTGGCTTAATTATTTGTTGGGTTTAGTTTAAAGATGATCAACATTATAATTATTATTTTTATTATTATTAATATTATTATTATTATTATAAATAAAAAGTGACGGATGTCACAGCACGAATGAGAAGATAAAACTTCTCATTCACATGTCAGTAGATGCGAATGGGGGATTTGGAATCCCTTTCGCACGGGAATCGACTCATTCGCACCGTTTAGTGTGCGAATGAGAGCAGACTATATATACATCCCTTTGCCTCATTTTCATCATTTCAAAACCCTAACTCGCCTCCAAGTGGTCTCTCTCTCTCTCTCTCTCTCTCTCTCTCTCAAACCCAAACTTATAGAAATGAGTTTTTGCCCTTATTTCTTGGATCCTAAAGCTAAAACAAGTTTTATATCAATATGAAGAGAAGATCCAAGGTTTGTTAATCATCTAAAGCCTTTTCAATACATTTTTATACATTTTTTATAAACCCTAAGTTTCCAAATCTAATTATAAAGAATTCTTAAGTAAAAACCTTCCTAACATCTTTCTAAAATAGATCAAGACCTAAATAATGAGTTTTCTTACAAAAACCCAAGTGTAAATGATGTTGGTAACTATCTTATGTGTTTTGCAGTGATGAAATGAGGTTGGATGATGTTTAGATGATTTAGGACTGATTTGGAACATGATATATTGATGTATGAATGATTATTGGTTGTTTTGTGAACTTTTACCCACATTTGGGGTTTATGTTAGAAACCTAGGGTTTGTAACATGAACATGATTATGATAATATGATTAGGGATTCATTAGGGTGAGTAAATCTGTGTTTAAGAATCTGGAAATGATGTTGTTTGAATAATTTCCATTTTGAGTAAATTTCTCATGCAATTGATGTGACATCTCCATAATTTGCCATTTTGGGTAAAGTTGTGATTTGTTATCTGAAACGGATGGATTGATGATTGAAATAGGTGTAGTAACATGTTATTAGAGTAGATAAGGTTGACTGCAGTGTTTGGTTGCATTTTGTGAAGTTTTCGATTGGGTTTGAAGGGTTTGTGTTCGTCAAAATAGCTTAACAATTGTGCAGGTACGAATGGAAACCCATTCACATGATCAAAGTGTGCGAATGGGAGAAACAAAAACTCATTCTCATCATATGAACTCATTCTTATCAAAAGTCCATTATGATGATGAGAATGACTAATTTTAAAACCCATTCACATAATCTAAGGATGTGAATGAGACTGGAATAGTCTCATTCTCACCAACGTAGCAAATTTTGAATCTTTGATATAGACTAAGTGTTTTACGTGCCATACTTGTATGTCAATTGTATGTATTTGCTGAACTGATATAATGGGTCACCAACAGGATGTTGAGTCTTGTGTGGTCGTGTTAAGCATTCAAACACGTTTCAAACATACATGGTCATGGTCTGGACAATTGGGGACTAGTTAACCTACGGGTTATTAGTTGAGACACTTGTAAACATTTTATGATAGGTCACCAGTATTAGGGACTATCATCACACATGACTAATCTATTTTTGAATAACTTTTATATATTTTGGTTACTTAAAGGTCATGTTATCATTTGTTTACTAATACGGGTATGTAGCAGGGAAATGTGGATAGATCTATTGGGCTTAACAAACTCTACCCGGGTCAACTGGAGGTCGGACATGTGCATATTGTCTCGAACAGGTCTACCGTGGATGACGGTAGTCCAAGGGTACACATATGGAACAACACAGCCAGCAATGGTTTCAACCGCAGTAGTAACATACAGAACGTCTAGCTAACGTTCATATAACATAGTAATAACGGATATGATCTTTCATACTTATGGAAACGTTTTATAAAAACCTGTGAACTCACCAGCATATTATGTTGACACTTTTAGCATGTTTTCTCAGGTCGCTAAGGTAGCAGGCACGGAGTAGGCGCACGAAGTCCCACGGCGTCTAGGTCTCATGTGCATGGCATTTGAACATCTTTTAACTGTTAACTTTTAATATTTTGGAGATTGTAAACATATTATGCTTCCGCTGTATTTGGTTGTCACTTTTAAACTGCATGGTTTATTACGTATCTTGTACATATAGTTGTCATTTATTGTGACCGTTGACTTAAATCCTAGTGTGTCACGCATATTGCGATAAAACCCCGCAAGTGAAATTTGAAGGTGTTACAAACTTCTTTATATTATAATAACATAGTTAACTTTTATAGAACTTAGCATATGATTCGGCTAAGATCCCCTGTAGTGGAGGCGGTATGTGGCGTGATACAGAGAAATAGCGCCCCCCACACCGTTACGGGGGCGCGCTATGCGTTAAAAACCCGGGTAAGCGTTATAAATATAACACTAGAACAACATTGCACCAACCAATGAAATCTTGACACGTGGCGGAGGACGAAAAAAACAGTCACTTTTTTACCGTTGATTTTCAAACGGTTAATTTTTTTTAAACTTTATATACACACACACCATATTAACAAATAAACACACACCACAACACAAACAAAAACACTACACTACAATTTTTTAAAAACTACACTACAAACACACTACAAACTAGCTATGGGTAGTGGATATCCAAATGATCTTGCCGAACCGTCCAATCTCCAGCGATACGCTCGCCGGAGACATTGTGCACCAGTGTTTTCTTCTCCTCCTCCTCCTCCTCCTCCTCAACAAGTGTTTTCTTCTCCTCCTTCTTAAGCACTGTTTTCTTTTCCTCCTACTCAACGTGTCTCCAACCCCGTCCCCTCCATTCCTCTACTCCCAGGATACACTCCCCCACACCCAGATGTTGATTTCACTAAAGAGGAGATTGTGTGGTGTGTAGATTATGTTATGGCTGTTAGGGGAATGGGTCGCCTACAGTTTGTGGAGAACCAACCAAACCCCAACCCCAACCCCACTCCAAGCCCTCCTCCCCGGGAGCCCACTAAGGAGGAGTATGAAGCACTAAGGGATGCTCAAGAAGAGGAACGCTTCTACAATTATTCCCCTCCTCGTGAGTACTGCTGGATCCGCTCGGATGCGAGATCCGATGGTCGCGATAGCAATCGTTCCCTGTCCCCGCCGGACTACACACTCGAGGACTGAGATAATTACTCTCCATAGAGGAGAAAATTTGGATTAATTATGTAATGTTTAAATAAGTAGTTTAGGATTATCTAGTGTTTAAATAAGTAATTTAGGAATATATAATGTTTAAATTAATATTAGCAGTGTGTTTTAATATTATTTGTAACTTTTTTTTAATATTATTTGTAAAAAAATTTTAATATTAGTTGTAACTTTTTTTTTAATATTAGTTGTTTTTTATTTTAATTATTTTGAGTTTATTAATTAAAAAAAATAATAAAATAAACAACCAATCAGAAACAGGGGCATTATATTTTTCTCCTTAGACCATGCGTAGTGGGGGGCTTTATATATAAAGTCCCCCTTTCTGATTGGTCCACGTGGCTGCTGAGTCAGCGTGGAGAGAGAAACTGAAAAAGGGGTGTAGTGGTAGGGGCTTTATAAATAAAGCCCATGTTTCTGATTGGTTGATTTTTTTATTATTTTTTTTAATCTTTTAACTCAAAATAATTAAAATAAAAGACAAATAAATATAAAAAAAATTACAAATAATATTAAAAACACGCAACTAGTATTAATTAAATTAAAAAAAAACAAACAACTTAAAAAAATTACAATACCAAATTAAAAAAAAACAACTTAAATAAATTACAATAAGTTATATTTGGCAAGAATTTTCTGCCTATGATGTAGTGCGAGGCGTAGGGCTTCTCCCTCGAGGTGGTCGATCGATTTGGACAAAAACTCAATGTCCTTTTCCCTTTGCCTCGCCTCTTGAATGTCGACGAACCTTTTATTCTCGGCCACTCTCTGGTGCATAGTTTCCAAACGTGATTGGCCGAGGTCGCGAAGATCCTGTAGTCGTCGATTCATTTCATCAAACTCTTCCCTCGATGCACCACCTCCTGTCGAAGACGACTCCGCCTTGCCACCCTTTTTTGATCGTCTACCGGGTGGTTTTGGAATATCCTCCTCCTCCTCCTCATCCTCCAAATCAACAGGATCATCTAAACTCACAAAGCGAGCATCGGATGTCGGTGTATTCGGATCTCGCGACGTGGAGGTGGTTTTGCTTCGTTTTGATGGTCCTCCTCCTGATCCTCTTCCTCTCCTAATCTTGCGCCCACTACCCGACCCCATAGGCGGTACATTAGCCCACTTAGGACTATGTCTCAACATCTCCCAAATCCTCAAATACGGGAACGGGCCGCGGGTATCTCTCATCTCGTCCAAGGCTCTTGCCAACAAACCGTCATCACCTTCCCCACTGCCCCTGTTGTCCTTGCAACGTTGGTAAACCTCCGCAAACGAGTGACATTTATTATTTATGTCCGACCACTTTCCCGATATCGAGTCGTGCTCTCGATACTCCCCTCTACCCATGGCGGCAAAAAACAGCTCTCGAATCCGTTGCCAAAACAACGGGCTATGTTGATAGTTTGCTGCAAAAAAAATATTATACGATTAAAAAGTATATATATATAAACACAAAAAAAATACTAACCAACATTTTAAAGTATATATATATATATATATATATATATATATATATATATATATAAACACAAAAAAAAATACTAACCAACATTTTAAAGTATATATATATATAAACACAAAAAAAAAAAAAATACTAACCAACATTATAAATATATATATATAAACACAAAAAAAAAATACTAACCAACTTCGGGGTTCTCGGATATGTCGAGCCAGGTCCGCGCTAAAGCATACTCCTCGTCTCTTTCATAACGTTCTTGTTGCTTTTTTTGACGAGGAGCGGTAGTATCTTTCTTTTTATGCGAGCGTCTCCCGCGCCCGCGCCCCCGTTGAGAACCCTCGGGTTGACGTGGTTCGTTGGTCTCCACTTGAGTTTCTGGCACGGAATCGGGCTCCTCTTGAGAAGCTTGGACATAGTTTGGTGGAAGAAAAAATTGACCCGCCATGTTTGGGCCCGGATAAAATTGACCGGGCATGCCAAGAAGTTGCGCGTATTGCATTGTGTTCGCGTCAAACTCGCCCCAATTCAGTGGCAGCGGAGTAGTAGTGTTTGGCCTCGTAGTGTTTGGCCTCGCACCCGGCCGACCCGGTACCCCGAACGGTGAACCATATGGAAACATGTTTTGTGTTTTAGTTTGTGTGTGGTGTGTGGTTTTTAGTTTTGGTTGTGTTTTTATAAAAAGTATTGTGTGTGTATGTATATATATATATATAGTGGGGAAACAAAAAATAACCGTTCAAAAATTAAATGGGGGCAACGGTCAAAATGTTTGACCGTTTGATCTTCCAACTCGTGCCACGTGTCCGTATTTGATTGGTTGAAGCTTTTGAATCTCGGCGTTATAAAAATAAAGCCCCGACCCCAAATTACAATATAGCGCCCCTATGTTACGGTGTTGGGGGCGCTATATTTCAAAAAAAGGCACAAATAACGTCCCACTACGGGGGGTCTTACCACTACACCCCTTTTTCACTTCAATCCCCATGCTGACTCAGCTGTCACGTGAAACAATCCGAATCGGGAGCGTTATATTTAACCCTCTACCCATAGTCTAATGGAGAAATATTATATAACTTGCAACTGCCGTTCAAAAACAAATATCACTTGCAATTGAAACTGAAAGTAACAAACAATTTTAAGAGCAAAACCATTTTATTATGTTTCATTTCAAATATCAATCACAAAACCAAACAAACAAATAAATGACAATTATAAATTTTATAAAAATTAGTTTTTTGAGTTAGTTAGAGTCGGCAATTTGCATGAAATGGAAGCAAGTTGGCCCACTTAGATTAAGAAAGAAAAAACTTACAAATATAACCAAATTGTAGCTCCCCAACTAACATACTTTGGTGAATGGTTGCAAATCGTGTGATTCATTTTCAACTCCTATCTTATTTACACTAATGCCATTCACTTGAAACTTTTTGTCAAATGCTTATTTACTGTTATAAAAAAATATCTGATCTGAGCGTTATGATCAAATACGAATAGGATTTTCTTTACGGAACGTACGAAGTGAAAAAAACAAGAGGGATGGTATTGTTGTAACTTGTAACTAGTGTAATTTTGCTACAACAAAATTGAACGAACAACGTAATCATTATTGACAATTCTTACATTCTGGGTATAAAACTAAAGATAATCTATCAATATCATGTCAAATTTACTTTTCTAACAAAATAGTTTTCTATTAAATTTCGAACTTTATTTTTTTGGAAAAAAACCCAAAATATTTTTCTGAATTTTTTTTTAAACGTAGTAAATTTTTTGATTAACACATAACCGTAAAAAATTACATTAAAATAGCGGGCAAACCCTAACCTACTAAAAACGAACTCATGCTCTCGCGGCGCCGAGACACTGCTATTAATAACCCGTTGGACTCTGATCAGGAAATGGATAACTTCGGATGCCAATGAGCCAAAGGTATCAAATGCCACTAATTTTTCGAAGTCCACTAATTTCCTCAGAAGATTATGTGATTATCATAAATACTAGACAATTTATGTAGAATATCCATATAAGCAGTGTTAGGGGGACGGGGCGCCACCTGAATTGGTCACGGGTACCCACTATCAGCACGGTAACACCACCGTCACCTACGTTGGTAGTGGTCCCGTGGACCGTTTTGCTGATTCTATCTAACGGGCTGGTACCGGTTGTTATTTTAATTTTGAGTTTGTATAAATTTCATCTTTTCATGTTTTAACCGTGTGTTTTGTAGTTTTGTTAAGTTTACAGTTTATTTTTTAAGGTTTTTGTATTAACAGTGTGTTTATTAAAATGTAAAAGTAAATAAAAATAAAAACCTTGCATTAATACATAAATATTTTAAACATAATAATACAAAACAAAAAAAAATACATAAAAAACAAAGAAAAACACTTAAAGTTGGCGCAACAATCGCCATGCCTCAACATGGTCGAAAGCGTTGCCGTATCGAACCCCATACTCATATTGAGTGAATTCGATAGCCAATTCCTCATCAAGCTCCGGATCGTCCCTCACTTGTTTCTCGTATAGGGTGGTCCACCTCTCACATTTGATGTTGTGGTCGCCCCACTTGAACTGGAGGTCGCGGACGGTCTTGGTTGTGTTGGTGCCAACGTGTTCAACGAAGTCGCTAAACACTCGAGCCCAAAACCCCTCGGAGGGGAAGACCGACCCATCGTCCCGGGGAGGGGGGGGGGGGGAGGAGTTGATTTTCGGGGTCATTCGACGCATCCTTGTGGCAAACCACAAGGGCCATTTCTTCCTCTTCGGTCGACGGGTTCATTTTTTGGTGTGTTTGGTTTTTTTTAATCGTGTAAAGTGTGGCTTTTAACCCCACAGGTTGATCAGTTTATATACAATCGACGGTGCACTGTTAAAATAAAGCGACTGACTGTTTTGGTGAGATGAATTCAATCCAATCGACGGTTTTCAAGATTTACAATTTAATTTTGTTGACCGTTTGGTGGAACGGTTGAAATAGTAAGAAATAAATGTTAAAACCGTTCAAAAATGTAAAAAAAAAGTTTGGGTTTTAAATGTAAATAAATAAAAGAATCAGTGGAGTGTTGCCTCAAAAAAAATGTTTCAGTAAAGTAAATCAGTGAAGTGATGTGGCAAAGCTTGATTGGTTAAAATTAGTTAAGTGAAAATTTTTTACAACAAGTGCCCCTTGCTCCGTTATAATTAGACAAAGCTATGCAAACATACTGACACATGAAAAATGACCAATTGGGCCGTAAGAGGGGGCAAATTAATGCTCATACAGGCAGAATGAGGGGGATATGGGTTGCCAAATCATTTAGTATGTATGAGTTTCTTGACTGATAAGAAATGACTGATTTAATAATTGACAAAATAATATGACCAATGCTACTAGTTTCGCCCAGCTATGCGACCAATAAGACTCATATGGCTCGTATGATATGATACATATGTGTTAGGATCTGAGTTTGATTGTTTTGATTTGTTTAAGTAAAGATGAGAAAAATGAAGTGAATTATAAATGGAAAGTGCAGCGGAATGATTAAACTATAAATCAAAACAAAAGAGCAATTGTTTTCAATCGAATGCTTTCATTAATTGAAAGATTACAATATTACAAGTACTCCCCCTCAGCCTGATCACACTGTGATTGTTTGTCTGAGAGAATGTTTCGAGTGATGAATAGAACAGTACAAGCACTGTTCTATTTATAGACAAATCTAAACCACTGATGACCTAGGCTGACGTCACCTAAGACAGTGACCTCTAACTGAATAACAACATAAAACATCTGTTAAATACAAACTACTGTTACATTGTAAAACACTGAAAGTAAACTGTTGTTGAGGAAAACTTTGATGGTCTTGTATCATCTGTTGGAGCCTAAGTGCTATTGGCTCCAACAGACCTTTAGTCTTCAGCACTTTAGTCATCAGTTGTTCTTCATCAGACGTTTAGTCAGCAGTTGTTCTCTAGCAGTTGATTCCAGCAGTCCTTTGCAGCAGCAGTTGTTTCCAACAGTTGTTGAGTACAACAAATGTTAGGGTCAACAGTCTTTTGGGAGAAGTAACTTGTAAGTGCTGTTTTATTTCAAAGGATCAACTAAGTGAAATATTTTAGCTTTTCAATCATCTGTTCTTCTCCCGGTCAGCAGACCCAACAATCTCCCCCTAGAACAGATGATGCCAAAGCTAAGCTTTATTCTTTGATCTTTATTTCCTCATCAGACTTTCTCTTATTTGACCTTTGAATTGTAACTCAAAGTTCAAAGAGAAGAGTACATCCCTTTCAAGCTCAAGGTTCAGCAGTGTTTGGAGGTCATCTACACACAGGCCATATGCATCATCCATGCTTATCTTTTGAGCTTCTCCATCTGATCTGAGCAGAGTCAATTCATGGTAGTCTTTGTTGACTTTCCATTTTAGAATTTTTGAATCAGATGGTTTGTTGAGATGCATTTTTATTCTGGATGAGTTTGTGATGAAGTTCTCCCAATGAGTCTTCTGAGTTCTTCAGTAGTGAGATCAGAGAAATAGTGAATTTGATTGTAGAGGCCCTCCTTTATATAGGTATCAGCAAACTTCTTTTGATCTTCTTCATACATCTCTTTCTGCTTTTTGAATTGTCTTCTTGCAGCAGCAGATAGATCAGAAGTATCAAGTAGGCTGTCCAATGTAAAAGCCTGTTGAGGTTTCTTCATCAAGGGTTCATCAGTGTAGATAGGTTTTCTAGGCAATGTGGGATCTTTCTTCCCGTTTTCTTCCAGTTTCTTGTAGGTTTCAACCAACCTCAGCTCAGACCATCTTGCAACAGACTTCATCTCCCCATACTTTGCAGCCACAATCTCTTGTCTCATTCTTTTAAACTTCAAGGCTCTGACTGGATCTCTGCCTTTACTAAAATCAGTGGCAGAGACCTTTGTTGGGGGATTCTTAGCTATGTCTTCAATTCTTATAAGTTCTTCTCTGAGTGCATGAGTAGTCCAGCCTGCAAACTGTTTTTTGTTTGCTTTGTAAGGCATGGTTGACAAGATCTGTTCAAGAAGAGATTCCCTAACCACCCTTTCCATGTCACTACTGAGAGGCATGGTAGACATGGAGTTGCTCAGGGTCTTAGCAAAATCTTCAATCCTTCTTAGTTTGCTAAGTTCTGCTGAATGGATGCCCTGAACAGTCCTGTCATCTTTCCCTTTGCATCTCTCTTTGATGATAGCATCAGCCTGTTCAGTTTTGTATTTCAGATATTTGTCTATGTTCATGGGAACAGGAAAATTTGGGAGAGATGGGAAAGATCTTTCAGATGGATGTTCAGTATTATAGAAGGATTGCATTTCCCCCTTAAGTAGATCAAGCTCAAGAGGATACTGAACAACCAATGGTGTAATGGTTTGTGGTGGTCTATGGGATGTGAATTGTGAAGTGTGTGGTGAGAATGATGAGAGTGGAATGGCTGATATGGGTGTAGGTGTGGTGGTTGAAGTGTGAGGTGGTGTAGTTTGGATATTTTCATCTTGTACAACAAAGGTTGATTTTCTCTTCCTTTTGTACAAGATTTTTGGTGATGGTGGTGTTGCAGCAGTGGATGTGTTAACATCTGTTGGTACTTGTGTAGCACCAGCAGATGTTTGGGTTTTAGGTGGTGAAATGTTTGTTGGTGTTTTGGTTGAGGATGGTTCATGTGTGGTTATGATGGCAAGTTCAGTGGATGGTGTGATGGTTGTGGGTTCAATTGTTTTGGTGGCAGCAGATGTTTGAGGAACAGATGTTTTAGCAGTAGCAGTTTTAGCAACATTTCTGGATGGTAAAGGTCTGATGTGTTTGGAAGCAATTTTCTTTCTCTTAGAGGACCACACATCCTCTACTTCCTGTTGTTGCTCCTTCTGTTTTTGTATCAGGGCATCTGCTTTGCACTCCAAAGTGTCAGCCCTCTTTTGCTTTTCTTCAGCAGTCTTTTCAGCAAGAGCATTTGCAGAGGTGTCAACTTCCTTTGCTTTGCTGGTTTTGACAGTTTCAAAGGTTTGAACTTTGGGTTGTTATTGTTGTGGTGTTGTTTGGGTAGACCCTGGTTTGTTGGCAGATTTGGATTTTCCCTTTTGTGAGGGTGGACAACCAAATGGATCTAAGTTTGGCAATCTATCTCTGCCACTCTCCCCCTTTTTGGCATCATCAGCAGTGAATTCATCATCATCTTCATCTCTGAGAATTGTGGTAGGGGCAAAGCCAGTGGTCCTCAGCAAATGATCTTTAATGGCTTTAATGTTAGCTTGGGTATCTATGTACCTAGCATCTACCATAGTTCTAATTTGAGCCATGTAGGTTTCATGTGTCTGATCTGCTAGTTTTCTGTGAGCTATGATGATGGGGGAAACAGATTTCCATAACTCACTAGCAATATCGGCTGTGGATGGTTGGCTTTTGGTGAGATTAGCTAATGACCCCAAAATTGTCTTGATGTCTGATTTGATGTCAGCAACAGAGGTTTCAATTGACTATACTCTAGCCGTCAATTCTTGGTATTTTAACCCATCACCTAAATTAATTGGATCATCTGGGTTCCTACCAGTGGTAGTTGTATCTGGTGCAGTCCTACGAGGTGAGTCCAAAGGATGAGAACCAGATGCCCCTTTTTCTTGGTTCTGGGGACTTCCAACTGTTTTTGTGGTCACTATAGTGGCCTCAACAGTTGTTGCCTTCAAGGAAGTCTTAGAGATGTAACCATTGTCATGTTGTGAGACAATGGTCTCTACAGCAGTAGTGGCTGCTTCACTTGAAAACTCACCTAGAGTTTCATTAAACTCTAGGGGTGTAACCTCCTCTTCTGTTTGTGGGATACCTGATTGATTTTCCTCAGTCCCAGTCACTTGTGGAGGTATACTCTCATTGATGGGTGAATGAGAGGAACTGGGATTGTCCTGAGTTTTATCAATAGCTTCAAACAGAGATTGCATTGTTGGAGGGACATGTTTTGGTGAAGGTGGAGGAGTGAAAAGAGAAGAAGCCCTAGGAGAAGGGCTGATGAGCATATGGTCAAGTGACTCAAATGCTTCATGATGTGTTTCCCTTTGGCTTACAACATGATCCTTTTGTGAGGAGTCATGAGGAGTTTGTTCAGGTTGAGATATATCCAGCTGTTGTGAGGAAGTAACAACAGTGGTTTCAGGTTGCTTTTGTGTTGCAACAGGGTTTTCCTCTGGTATCTCATCTTCCAGAGGCCCTTTTTTGGTTTTGGTGGATGGACATTTTCTTTTGGTGGCTGGTGTGGGTTTCACAGCACTGGATGAAGTGCCATGATCACCAGGAGCAGTGGGCTCAACAACAGAGGTTTGGACAACAGTTGTTGTCTTAGTCCTCTTTGTTTATGTTTTTGAAACCTTTGACACTTTTGACACTTTTTCTTGGGTTGTTGAACCCAGCATTCTTGTGAAAGTTTCATCTGTTAGACTCTTCATTTGATATGATTCACCCTTTTAAAATCATTTTCTGGTAAAACCTTTTGAAGGATTACACTAAGAATTCTTGGGTAAATCAGAAAAGCATTATTAGACCCAGACTTTATGGCTTTCACATTTGATACTAAGTCCATAAACAGGCCCGGGGATAAATTGAAGTCAGATTTTGACAACATAGCATAACCCAAGTACTGAATCCTCAATGGGATTTCATTGAATGATGTGGACTTAGCAGAGACTAAGAGAAGGAGGGCATGAAAGAAAAATTTCATGACTGGTGGAAATTTTTTTTGAACAATGTTGACCGAGTCATTTGTGCATCATAACCTCTTTCCTGAAACTCTGTGTGCAGCTCTGACTTGGGGAAAGAGTCGTTACCTGACAGGTCGTTAAGGGAGAAGGTTGTGGATATGAGTTCGGGGGTAATGACGACATTTGTCTCACCAATTTTTGAAATGATGGAAGTAGGCTTTTTGTCTTGCAGCAAGAACTCAGCATTTAACCAAAATTCTTGGAGGGTATCGAGATAAATGGGGGCATCAGTGGTTAGGATTGTCAGGTATTTTAATTTGAGGATGATGTCGATGGTGGAATGGAATGGAACGTTTTCATCTGTTTTAACCAGATATGGAAGATAATTATGGGTGGCTTTGGCTTGAAGATCCATTGTAATGGATTTCGAGTGTGAGGACGAGAGGAATTAGAGTGAAGGTTTGAGGTTGAAGAAGGCGGTTTCAGTATTTTGAATACAATGAGACAGTGTAACAACTGTTGTGATAAAACAGGGTTTTTATAGGCTCTGGTGAAACCGCTGATGTGGCCAAAACTCTGCCTTTTAGAGCAGACGTGGCAAACATCTGGTGGTATACAGCTGTTGCCAAAGGTCTGATGCAAACAGCTGTTGTATTACCATAGTGCCGATGCCAACAACACTTGTTTTTTTAGGTATATATATATAGATGAAACAGTTGTTTTACCTGATCAGAGGTTTGAAACAGATTTTGCAACCAAACAGTGGTTGTTTTATCTGATCAGATGTTTGAAACAGATTTTTCAACTAACAGTGGATAGAATGGATGAAATAGTGATTGTTTTATCCTTAACAGATTTTTCAACCAAAATGCTATTTTTAAGGATGAATTTTGATTTTCTGAAACATTTTAAAGTTTTTATTTAAAACATTTTTGTTGTTTAATCCATGTTTAGCATACCAATTCTGGAGATCAGGTTTTCAAAGGTAGATGTGTTTAAAGCTTTTGTCAACACATCTGCCAACTTATCCTCTGTTGGAACACGGTGCAGAGAAATCAAACCTTTTTCATAGCTGTCTCTGACAAAGTGATGTCTGATGTCAATGTGCTTAGTGGTTGAATGAGAGACTGGATTTTGATGATATTTTCAGCAGCTTGACTATCCAGCATAAGTGGTGTCCTTAGTGCAGTTATACCAAAATCCAGCAATTGATTTTGAAGCCACATAAGTTAGGCTGTACATCTTGCAGCAGCAATGTATTCAGCCTCTGTTGTTGAAGTTGAAACAGCTGCTTGCTTTGTGCTTTGCCAAGAGACTAAGGCATTCCCTAGAAACTGGCACCCTCCTGATGTAGACTTCCTTGTGGTGTGGCAGCCAGCAAAATCACTATCTAAATAACCTGAAAGCTCAATGTTTCCATTAGCAGGATACCAGATACCAAGTGTGGGAGCACCTTTTAGGTATCTGAATATCCTTTTCACAGCAATAAGGTTTGACTTTCTAGGAGAAGCCTGGGATCTTGCACAAACACAAGTGGCAAACATAATGTCTGGCCTAGATGCAGTTAAGTACAATAAAGACCCAATCATACATCTATAATGTGTTTGATCAACCAGTTCATCCTTGTCATCAATAGTGAGCAGCTTGGCTGTGCTCATGGGTGTACTACATGGCTTACAGTCATTCATCTCAAATCTGGTTAATAAATTCTTCACATATTTGTTTTGATGAATGAATGTGCCATTTTGCAGCTGTTTCACTTGGAGACCAAGGAAACATTGGAGTTCACCCATGGCACTCATTTCAAACTCTGCTGTCATGAGTTTTCTAAACTCTTCACACATTTGATTACATGTGGACCCAAAAATAATGTCATCCACTTATATTTGAACAATCATTAAGTCTTTCCCTCTCCATTTCAGAAATAAGGTTTTATCAATTTTAGCTCTTGTGAAACCAATGGATAAGAGAAAGGTGGAAAGAGTTTCATACCAGGCCCTAGGTGCTTGCTTGAGTCCATACAAAGCTTTGTTAAGCTTGTAGACATAATCAGGATGGAATGTGTCTTCAAAACCAAGTGGTTGGCAAACATAGACCTCCTCTTGAATCTTGCCATAAAGGAATGCACATTTGATATCCATCTGAAACACCTTGATATTGTGGTTGACAGCAAAGGCTAGGAAGATTCTGATAGCTTCTAGCCTAGCTACAGGAGCAAAGGTTTCATCATAGTCTATCCCCTCTTCTTGTCTGAAGCCTTGAACCACAAGCCTGGCTTTGTTCTTGATAACTATACCCCTTTCATCAGTTTTGTTTTTGAAGACCCACTTTGTGCCAATTGGACAAACATCCTTTGACAATGGTACAAGCTCCCATACTTGTTGTCTTTTAAACTGAAGGAGCTCTT
Organism: Ambrosia x helenae; assembly: GCA_030844895.1. Lineage (NCBI taxonomy): Eukaryota > Viridiplantae > Streptophyta > Magnoliopsida > Asterales > Asteraceae > Ambrosia > Ambrosia x helenae. The sequence continues at coordinate 84,543,405 of CM061223.1, forward strand.
CTTGCATGGCTTCTACCCAACTGTTGTCTTTTAGTGCCTCTTGGTACTTGACAGGTTGTGTGAGAGATAGAAAGCCTGCAAAAAGACAGATATTTGAGGATTGGCTTCTTGTAAGCACACCCTCTCTGATGTTGCCAATGATTTGATCTAGTGGATGAGCTCTTAGGTAGATTAGATCTCCCTGATATGGTATGATGGCAATTTGAGGTAAAGGACAGAGATTTGGTGACTCTGTTGATGTAACACCTGTTACCACTTCTGTAGTGCCAACAAATGTTTGAAAAGGTAGTGGGGGAATGTGTCCAAGTGGTGTAACACTGGACTGACTTTTGTCAACAGTGGTTGGACTTTTGTCAACAGATGATTGGGCAGTTGATGAAGTTTGTGAAGCAGTGGTTTGAGGATAAGACTGGCCAACAATGGCTGACTCAGCAGTGGCAGAGTTTTGACAGGTGTTTTGGACAGCTGCTTCCTCTGATACAGAATAGACTTTATAGTGACTTGGAATCACAACATATGTTATGTAATCTTGTTGTGGAGATTGTGGAATACCTGCACTGTTAGTTTTGACAGTAATATCTTCAAATTTGAATTTATCTAAATCAAACAACTCAGCAGGGTTTGCTAGGATTTTTAAGTTGGAAAGTTCATTGAACTTAACATTTAGGGTTTCTTCTATTGTCCTGGTCCTTGTGATAAACACTTTATAGGCCTTGGCAGTAGAAGAATATCCCAGAAAATATCCACAATCTACTTTGGCTGCAAATTTGGAGATGGACTCTTTAAGATTTAGAATGAAACATGGGCAGCCAAAGATTTTGAAAAATGAGATTAGTGGTTTACTTTTGAACAGAATTTCATAAGCAGTCTTTTGATGTCTTGGGTTGATTAAAACTCTGTTTTGAACACAGCAAGCAGTGTTTACAACTTCTGCCCAGAAGGACAGTGGCAAACCAGAATCTGCTAGCATAGTTCTTGTAGCCTCAATGAGGGTCCTGTTTTTCCTTTCAACCACCCCATTTTGTTCTGGTGTTCTTGGGATGCTTTATTGCCTCACAATCCCTTTTGACACACAGAATTCATCCAACTCCTTATTTTTAAACTCTGTCCCATTGTCACTCCTAAAGACTTTTACTGGCAAGTCATATTGTTTTTCAACTTTGGTGACAAAGTCCTTCAAGATACATGCAGTCTCATCCTTAGAGTGTAAAAAGTAAGTCCATGTAAACCTAGAAAAATCATCAACTATGACAAGACAAAATCTTTTTCTTTTTAGACTCATGATTTTAACTGGGCCAAACAAGTCCATGTGCAACAATTGTAGACATTGACTGGTTTTGGACTCATCAATGGATTTGTAAGAGCTTTTATGTTGTTTTCCTTTTAGGCAGGAACACAATGCTCATCACACTTGAATTCTTTTAATGGTAAGCCTCTTACAAGGCTTTGTTTGGAGAGAGGATTGATAATTTGAAGGTTTGTGTGACCTAGTCTCCTATGCCACAATTCTGTCTCCTTGGTGGAGGCAGCAGAAAACAGACAGACATTTGCCATAGGATTATCCTTCAACATATCAACTACATACACATTGCCACTCCTGTGAGCAACAAGTTGTGCTTTGCTCTCAGCAACGATGGTATCAATCTTTTTCACCACTTCTGGCCCAATAATCTTATAAGTTTTCTTAGTGAAGAATGACCCATACCCTTTTGTCACTCATTTGTGATACACTAAGGAGATTAAATTTAAGATTATCAATAAGATTAACATTTTCAAACTTGAGTTTCCCAGCCTGAACAGTCCCTGAACCCAACACCTTACCTTTTGAATCATTACCAAAGGATATGTCACCCCCTCCATGAGCTAAGAAATCCAGAAGAAGGGCTCTACATCCTATCATGTGCCTGGAGCCTCCACTATCTACATACCAAACACTATCTAAGCAAGCAGAGGCTCCCTGCACATCAATAATGGATTAGTTTTGGTGAGTGTCCAAAGCCAGGTTGGCTTTGGATGGGTTCACAGACTTTTCAGCCTCAAGCTTAGGAAGGTGATCAGTGGTTTGAACTAGTTTTTGAACCAAGTTCAACAGCTGTTGCTGACCATTTGCTAGTGCTTTGATGTCAACACTTGGTGCAACAAATGTTTGATCACTTCCTGACAGATGATAGTAACCATAAGGATTTCTGTTCACTTTTGGTTTAGAAGGCCTTTTGGGCTCCTCATAAACATGTGGCAGACTATGACAAGGTGGTTGTCCATATCCTCTTGGGTACGTGTTGGTGGATGGAGCATCTATTACTTGGACATCTCTGGAAACAGATGTTTCAAGACTTTTCGTAACAGATGTTTGGACTGGAGCAAAAGTCTGTTTGGGTTTTCCTTTTGAAGTACTCACCACCTGACTTGTCAGAGTTTTAGCCTTGTACTCTTGTATTTTGACATCAAAATTTTTGAGATACAGACACTCTTTGGTTTTGTGATTCTTTTTACCACATATTGAGCATGTGGTCTTAGAATCACACACACTTGTTCCTTTATTGATGTCATATGCTTTTAGAAGTAAATAGTTTTTAGTAACATGATTCTTCTTTTCAAAAAAAATCACAAAACAAGTGGACAGTCTTTTCTTTCTTTTTCCCTTTTTCAACCTTCTTTTCAACAGATGTTTGAACATCTGCTGGAAGGTATTTCAAGGGAATGATCTTTGCCTGTGGTGCTTTCTTACCATCAGGGGTTTTAAAATCAACTGGTTTGAAGTTTTCAAGAGTATCACACTCATCAGACCAGGTAGGTTTAAATTCATAGTTCTTAAGTTCAGTGAATGATGAGGAACATTCTGGTTTTTCAAGAACAATTTTCTTACCATTAGGTTCAGTGATTTTAATTTCTTGACCCTTCAAATTAGTTGGTACTACCTCAACTAACTTTTGATCCCTTTTGTCAGTGTTTTCAAAAGCTTGAACAGTGGTTTCATAACCAAAACCAAACTTCACATGACTTTTGGTTTGTTTGTTGAGGATCATCTCAAAACCTTTGGATGATTCCACCCATTTCTGACATTCAACTTGGGTGGTTTCAAGCTCATTTTTACAACTATGATATTTAGTTATCATAGTTTGGAGCTGGTCTTTGGTTATAGTTGCTTCATGTTTTAAGCTGCCTATTTCAGATTATTTTTCAGCCAATTTTGATTTTAACTCTTTTGAAAGTTTTTCAAATTGAACTTCATCATCTAAAAATTTCTTTCTAAGGTTTTCATTCACCTCTTTAATGTTAGAAAATGCTATTACACATTTGTCTGAACACAAATCTTTTAGTATTTGAGGAGATACCTTAGCAGCAGCCATCAATGCACAATCACACTTGCACTCACAATCATCAGATGCACCCCAGGGATCTGAGAGACTTACAACCTCTTCTTCAGATTTTTCACCTGAAACTACCTCATCAACAATATCATCAGTCATAACAACAGATTCAGTTACCACCCCCTCAGATTCAACCTCTTCTACCATAGCCATGAAACAGAAATGTTCTGGTTCATTTTCAGCTTTGGCAACTAGTGCAAAATTTTCATCTGTCAACTCATCTGGTAGACTGCTCCAATCAACAAAGCCTTGTGTGAAGAAACTCTGTTAACTGGTCTCTGCAGATACAGAGGGTGGAGCAGCAGTCATTGGCACAGGTGCCTGAGCAACAGGAGTTTGTACATAGTGGATATGAGGAACAGTGGTTTGGACATACTGGACAGGAACAGTGGTTGAGGACTGTGCAAAATGAGCAGTGTTTTGCACATTTGGTCCAGGGGTATTATGGGAAACTTGATAAGTGTTGGTCTGTGGCCTTTGATTTGGGTAGGTAATCATAGGTGTACCATGTTGACTCCTACATTCCCTAGCAAAATGACCAAGTCTATGACATTTATAACACTTAATCTTTGATTTATCCAACCCCACCTTAGACCTGCCAGTTAACCCTGGAAACCTACTGCCAGTTTTCTTGTAAAAATTATTAGTTCTTACACTGAGCAGAGCCAATTAGTGCATAATGTCCATTTCTTCCAAATCATCAGGGTCAAAGTACTTCAAGTCATCATACTCAAAGGATATGTTATCAGATGCCTGGATATCATCACCACTTGCTGTAAAAGCATAGTTTGGTGAATAAGAATCAGAGTTAAAACCTGTGTTAAAACCTGAAGTTATGTCAATGAAATGATCATAACTCTGATCCTCATTATTACCAGGCACCTCATCATGACCCAAAAGTGTTGTATTCCCAAACACATAGTCATCAGACACTTTTCCAGAGTCCTGGAGCTTCTTTTTCTGGTTAAGCTTTCTCTCATAGGTCAAGAGCTTACCATAAAGCTGGGTCAGTGATAGGTCCTTGAATCCAATTGAGTTTCTCATAACTATAGCAATAGTGTCCCATTTATCTGGTAATGACCTCAAAAACCTATGGTTCAAAGTTGAATTTGGGTAAGTTAGACCAACCAGTTTTAGTTCACTAATGAGACAGTTAAACCTCTCAAATTTTTGAGTTAATGACTCTCCCTTAACATGACTGAATGTTTCATATTGTTGGTTAAGTATTTCCCGGTTGTTTTCAATAACCTCTTCAGTCCCACCAAATTGTTCTTTCAGTGCATCCCACAACTCCTTTGCACGGTTACAGTGTAACATCCCAGCATAGATATCATTTGGTAGAGCCATGGCTACAATACTGAAGGCCTTAGCATCTAACTCAATTTTCTAAAAATCCTGCTCGGAGTAGTTTTCTAATTTCTTTGGCTCTTGAACTTTGGGATCTTCGGTACTCGGCACCATCGGAACATGTGGTCCGAAGATAACCGACTTCCAGCACCCAGTGTTCTGTTGAGCTAGAACATGGCTCATCCGACGTTGCCAGATATTGTATTCAGATCTGACAAGCTTCGGTGGCTTGTTGTACGTGCCAGTGTTGTGTGGATCGTGATTGATTGAAGCCATTCTCTGATTTTTCAAAAACAAAGTCTATTTACTAACGGTTGAATCGAAAATAAACAATTACTCTGTTTTCAATCCGACAAACAAACGATATCAATAATTGTGAGCTGATCTGTTTATATTAAATTGATTTGTTAGATCGAATTTAATTAACCTGGCTCTGATACGAATGGTTAGGATCTGAGTTTGATTGTTTTGATTTGTTTAAGTAAAGATGAGAAGAATGAAGTGAATTATAAATGGAAAGTGCAGCGGAATGATTAAACTATAAATCAAAACAAAAGAACAATTGTTTTCAATCGAATGCTTTCATTAATTGAAAGATTACAATATTACAAGTACTCCCCCTCAGCTTGATCACTCTGTGATTGTTTGTCTGAGAGAATGTTTCGAGTGATTAATAGAACAGTACAAGCACTGTTCTATTTATAGACAAATCTAAACCACTGATGACCTAGGCTAACGTCACATAAGACAGTGACCTCTAACTGAATAACAACATAAAACATCTGTTAAATACAAACTACTGTTACATTGTAAAACACTGAAAGGTAAACTGCTGTTGAGGAAAACTCTGATGGTCTTGTATCATCTGTTGGAGCCTAAGTGTTGTTGGCTCCAACAGACCTTTAGTCTTCAGCACTTTAGTCATCAGTTGTTCTTCATCAGACCTTTAGTCAACAGTTGTTCTCTAGCAGTTGATTCCAGCAGTCCTTTGCAGCAGCAGTTGTTTCCGACAGTTGTTGAGTACAGCAGATGTTATGGTCAACAGTCTTTTGGGAGAAGTAACTTGTAAGTGCTTTTTATTTCAAAGGATCAACTAAGTAGAATATTTTGGCTTTTCAATCATCTGTTCTTCTCCAGGTCAGCAGACCCAACATCTGAGTTTTACAAAGCTATGCAAACATACTGACACATGAAAAATGACCAACTGAGCCGTAAGAGGGGGCAAATTAATGCCCATACAGGCAGAATGAGGGGATATGGGTTGCCAAATCATTTAGTATGTATGAGTTTCTTGACTGATAAGAAATGACTGATTTAATAATTGACAAAGTAATATGATCAATGCTACTAGTTTCGCCCGGCTATGCGACCAATAAGACTCATATGGCTCGTATGATGTGATACATATGTGACATGATAGAGGGCCTATTAATCACAGATAGCCTTTCGAATACGATTAATAACCTTATAAAAATTAGGTTTGTCTATTTAGGTTAGTAGTTATAATCTATACATATAATAAACTAAAGCCATTTTAATGACATTGCATTCAAAGAGGCATTCTCTTCCTTGAGTGTGTCATGTGTCATCCCATGTGGCATTGAGATATTTTAGGAAAAAAAATTTAAAAACAAAATTGGATTTTTCTCTCTTATCTCTTATGTTTCCTCCCATAATTTTTAAACGTTAATATCTTTTATATACGAGATTTTTTAAAGAAAAAAATTACGCCAAATTAACGAGCGTTTTATTATCTTTCCAACGAGTGCCATAGTGTTATATAAATAACGGAGAAAAAAACGACTATTTTTTTGTAGGGTTCTGTTCATACAGGAAAAAAATACAAAGTACTCAGGTAAATCATTAATCATGTATAGGCAAGTCACTAATTATGTTTCGGTAAATATGAATTTTATTTTCAACATGCGTTACCATTGGAGTTTGAAGAGATATGTACCCGCGCATGCGCAGGAAAGAAGCCCGCATACACGTCAACGCAGCAGTGTGACGTGGCATTCTAGAAGACGGCGCATGCGACCACAAAAAGGACAGGTGTCACCCGACAGGAGCAGAGCCAACAGCCAATCAGAGGCCCAAATACCCTGCTCCATGATCACCTGCCAGTATGAGGTACAAGAAAGGACAAAAAGGACGATGTCAGGACACGTGGACCAATCGAGGGAGGACAACGCAGGAAATGACAACGGCCACGATCGTACAAGACAGCTGCCATTCTCCTCACAGCCAATCATAGGCCACCTGAGTAGCCTATAAATACCCCCCTTCGTCATCAGAAGAGGGGATCGAATACCATTACAAAGAATTCATATAGCAAGCTGTGAGAGATAGATTATAGTCGAAACTCTGTAATAATCATATAACAGTGTCTTGTATCTTGTCCTGATAAACATATATAAAGCTCGTCCTTTGCATTATTAGTACATTATCGTTGTTATACTTGATTATTAGATTGGTGTTTCTTCATTGGCGCCATCCGTCTATTGAGTTATCAAGAACAACAACCTAAAAACTTCTATCTCTCAAAAAACCAGTGATGAATTCTTTACCGGGAACGACGGACGCTCCAGTAGGCATGTCTGGCACTGGTGCTGCTCCGGCAAGCACCAGCCAGCCTGACAGCCATACGGAGGAGCAGCTCCACGGTACAGATGCGGGCCGTACCCCGTCCTCCGGGACGAGGCAAACCCCATCTTTCCACTTTGTAACTGACAATATCCAAGCTTCTCCCACTGGGCCTACCGCGCCGATGGTTAGTCCGGAGGTGTGGTACGCACAGCAAAAAGAAGCTCTGAGACAAGCATTCATTTCCAAAATCAAAGAACAACAACTGCGAGAGACATCCCGCGCGTTATCCTTCAGCGAAGGAAGGCCCATCGCCACGTCAGAAGGGCCATCCAGAGCTGCGGGACATGCCGGGGGAAGCAATCATGACACTGACCCAACATGGAGGGAGGACTCCGACGAGTCACAGAGTTGTTTTCAACGTGACACAAGCCAGTACTTGACCAACACCGTTGATCGAGCACACTTGTTATCCGGAGAAGACGATCTCACGAAACCATACTACCCTCCCTCGTTCAGTGAAAAATCAAAGTTTACACCGCGCATCGCACTCGCCACGCTACCCGCTGGGACAAAAATGCCGAGCACCTTGGGAAAATTCGACGGCACTGGCGACCATGATGACCATCTACGAAGTTTCGAGGTCGCAGGAAAATGCGCGCGGTGGACACTACCGGCGTGGTGTCACATGTTCGCGCAAACGCTTACGGGCGCAGCGCAAGTATGGTTTGACAGCCTGCCGAACGGAAAGATAGACAATCTGAAAGAGCTAACTGACAAGTTCTCAGATCACTTCAGTCAAAACAAAAGAATCGAGCGTGATTCCACTGACATTTTGCAAGTTAAAAGGCGCGATAACGAGTCCATCGAGGATTATATCACCAGGTTCAATCGCGAAGCTTTACAGATTGGTCCAATCGGGTTTGAGCTCATGAAAGCAGCATTTACGCAAGGCGTAAGATGCGACTCGTTGATCCGCACACTGGCCGGATGCACAGGCATGCCAAACACATGGGAAGAAATCATGCGCGGAGCGAAGAATTATGCAAAGACCGAAAGAGAGCTATCCGTCTGGAGCAGAATTCAAGCACCACAGTACAGATACACAGGCGCAAGCAGTGCGCAACCGAAACAATAGGCATGACAGGAAGGCGAAGGGCAACGTCTGGACGAGGCTTCAAGGAGCCGACCAGACAGCCCCAAAGCCCTCCGCACCACAAGACTATCAGCGCAGCACCTCACTCGTGCACAAGTCCAACAGAAGGAGTCACAACAATTGGACCCCTTTAACCAAAACACCAGCGCAAGTTCTAGCAACGGAAAACGTTGACTTCCCGGAGCCTAAGGTCATCAAACGGCGCGAAGGGTTGGACCACAACAAGTTTTGCGCCTATCATCAAGACATCGGTCACGACACCGATAAATGTTATCAGCTAAGACAAGCCATTGAAGACGCACTGAAGTCCGGCAAGCTCGGCCACCTGCTACAAAACGTCAAGCGCAAGCAAGCGGGAGGTCCTCCGCCAAAAAAGATAAAGAATGTAAGCATGATGATACATAGCAGCGGGCGCCGGACCCAAAAGAGAAAAACAGAATCAACAGCAGAATGGAGGGAACAGCAGGTATGCTTCCCCATAGTAAAAGGCGGCCCATCGGCCACAAGGGCAATCATCATCACAGCCGTCTTTGACCACTACAGAACCACCAGAGCATTCATGGACACGGGCAGTAATTCGGACATCATGTATGGTCAATGTTTTGACCTTCTGGACGAAGAAGACAAGCAACGCCTGCGCCCCATCAACTCTCCGATTATGGGATTCTCCAACGAGGTTGTAACACCCCTCGGAGAAATATCCTTCCCTCTCACTTTGGGCGTGCAAGGGCGATCACGAACAGAAGAAGTTACCTTTCTTGTCATTCCATCTAAGTCCAAATACGATATCATCCTGGGCAGGGACTCTATGGCTTCATACAACATGGTCACCTCCACAGTCCACAGCGCGATCGGTTTTCCCACCCCAAACGGGGTGGCAATCGTATGGGCTAACAGAGAGTGCGCCATGACCACAGAGTCCCACCCAGCCAAAATGTTGAAGCCGTGCTCACGCACAGAACCAGAAAAGTGGATCTTGAATCCAAAGTTCCCTGAACAGCCCATCACAATAGGGCCAGAAATTTCTGAAAACGTCAGGAACCATTTGAAGCAGCTCCTCCGCAAAAACATCGACGTTTTCGCATGGCAGCCATCAGATATGATCGGCGTTCCACGCGAACTCGCCCAGCATAAGCTTAACACATACCGTTCTGTAGAGCCCATCGCGCAGAAGCGCAGAAGCATGGGCGCTGAAAAAACTCAAGCGATGAATGAGCAAGTCGGGGAATTGTTGAAAGCAGGAATCTTGAGGGAGACACGATACCAGACCTGGGTTGCTAACCCGGTGATGGTAAAGAAAAGCAATGGTGGATGGAGGATGTGTGTAGACTACACCGACCTCAACAAAGCATGCCCGAAAGATTGCTATCCCCTGCCAGAAATTGATTTGAAGATAGACTCTCTAGCCCCGTTCCGCTTCAAGTGCTTTCTGGACGCCTACAAAGGCTACCACCAAATCCAAATGGCACTTGAAGATGAAGACAAAACTGTCTTCCGCACAGATAAAGGAGTTTTCTGCTACACAAAGATGCCATTTGGCCTAAAAAACGTCGGGGCCACGTACCAACGACTGATGGACCGCGCATTCGCCAAGCAGATCGGGAGAAACCTAGAAGTCTATGTGGATGACCTAGTCATCAAAAGCAAAGAAGAGGATCAGATGCTGAAAGACATTGAAGAAACCTTCAAGCACTTAAAAGCAATCTGCATGAAGCTGAACCCAAGCAAATGCGCTTTTGGGATGGAAGAAGGCAAGTTTCTTGGGGTTGTAGTCACCAAAGATGGGTTCAGAACAAATCCTGAAAAGATACAAGCCATCGCGCAAATGCCCTCCCCATCCACCCTAAAAGAAGTTCAAACGCTGAACGGGCGCCTTGTAGCAATCAACCGCTTTCTGTCACACCATGCAAGCAAATCCATTCCATTCATCGAAACACTGAAAAGCTGTTTGAAAAAGAACCATTTTAAATGGACGACAGAGGCAGAGAAGGCTTTTCAAGAAATGAAAGAATGCTTGATGGACTTACCAACGCTCACCGCTCCACTCCCTAGGGAGCCCTTAACGATGTATCTTTGCGCCACAGAGCAGGCGGTGAGCGCGGTACTAATGGTAGACAGAAAGCTGGTTCAAACGCTTATCTACTACGTCAGCAGGGTGCTAACAGACGCAGAGTCCAGGTACACCACCATGGAGAAGCTAGTTTTAGCCCTCGTTCACGCATCAAGAAGGTTGCGCCGCTATTTCCAGGGCCACCCCATCAACGTGCTGAGCGATTACAAGCTAAACAATGTCCTATCAAAGCCATAAGTCTCTGGGAGATTAGCAAAGTGGGCGATTGAGCTGGGTGAACACACCATCTATTACAAGACACGCCCGGCAATCAAAGGACAAGTACTAGCTGACTTCATAGCGGAGGTACCAAAAGAAAAAATCGAAGAATGCAAAGCTGAACAAGACCCGCAGCCAACGGACGATGAAAAGGCCATCTGGAACCTCTACACAGATGGGGCTTCAAATGAAGATGGCGTCGGCGCGGGGATACGCTTGGTTAGTCCGGAAGGAGCAGAATTCACTTACGCGATAAGGCTCGAATTCAAAGCCACCAACAATGAGGCTGAATACGAGGCATTCCTCGCTGGACTACGCATCGCGCACAAGCTGGGCGCTAAGCACATCTTCGCGCATGTCGACTCAATGTTGGTTGCCGGTCAAATCACTGGGAAATATGAGGCAAAAGAGCCCTCAATGATCATGTATCTCCAACGCGCCAAAGAGCTCATGGCTACCTTCCCCAGCTGCACCATCGACCACATCAAACGCAGTCAGAACAAGCCGGCGGACGCTCTAAGCAAAATGGCTTCTACAACCTTCAGCCATCTAGCAAAAGAGGTCCGAATCGAAACGCTAAGCGAACCGTCTGTGCCACCCAAGGAGGTCAACGTTATCCAAACGGGTGCTGACAGCTGGATGACCCCGATAACATCCTATCTGACCACCGGCGCCCTGCCCGAACAACGCGCCGAGGCCAGAAAGATACAGCACAAAGCCCTGCAGTACCAAATTCAAGACGGAGTGCTCTATCGGAAGTCATACCTAGGGCCATTGCTGCGATGCGTGGATGCAGTTGACGCGGACTCTTTGGTGCGGGAGATACATGAAGGAATATGTGGGATACACGCGGGGCCACGCATGGTGGTCGCAAAGATTATGAATGCGGGATACTATTGGCCAGGTATGCACTTAGACGCCTTAAAAATCATCCGCAAATGCGACTCATGCCAGCGACACGCCCCCAACACCCTACGTCCTAAGAACGAGCTCATCCCAGTGACTTCAGCATGGCCATTTCAGAAATGGGCCATCGACCTGGTGGGACCATTCCCAATGACGACAGGCAAAAGGAAATTCCTGATAGTCGCCATCGACTACTTCACCAAATGGGTCGAAGCCAAGCCACTCGCTGAAATCACAGCCAACCATGTGAAGAAGTTCATTTGGGAATTCATCATTTGCCGCTTTGGGCTGCCCATGTCGATCGTCACAGACAATGGGACTCAATTTGCGGACAAGGGGTTGCTGAAATGGTACGCGGATTTGCACATCCAACCAATCTTCACCTCGGTCGCGCACCCGTAGGGCAACGGCCAGGTCGAACGTGCAAACCGCAGCATCGTAGAGGGCATCAAATCCAGGTTGGGAAAAAAAAGAAAGGCTTGGGCAGAGGAATTACCGAGCGTGCTATGGGCCAATCGCACACTAACCAAAACGAGCACCGGTGAAACCCCGTTCAGCCTCACATACGGCTCTGAAGCCATGATACCTGCGGAAATTGGATGCCCATCCCCAAGAGTCCTTACGGCAACAACAACAGACAATGATCGAGAGCTACGCACAAACCTCGACCTAGCAGAAATACGTCGCGAAGGGGCAGCAATAAGAGAGGCAAATTACAAGCAACAGCTCGAGCGCTACTACAATGCGAAAGTCAAACCCCAAACATTCAGAGCCGGAGATTTTGTCTTGCGGAACAATGAGGCCAGCGGCGCCCTCCCCAAAGGAAAGTTAACTCCAACTTGGGAAGGGCCATATCGCATACAAGAAGTCCTTGGCAAAGGAGCCTACAAGCTATCAACGTTAGAAGAAAGGCCGGTTCCCCGAACATGGAACGCGGCACAATTGAGAAAATGTTATATGTAATTCCAAACCACAATGTAACAAAGGCCAATGCGCCGTTTAAATGAAATGAGATGCAACACTTTCTTTAGCTTACATGCACTTTGCCTCTTAAAACCGAAGTTGCACTGTTAATTTGCAGCTTCCTTAAAAACTGTTGCGCGGCTGTATGGTTAAGATACACCGCGCAAGCTTAAACATTGTATGGTTAAGATACAATGTCATAAACTTAGAAATTGCATTGAGAAAATCTGCAATTTCCCTAAAAATGCGCGTTGCATGGTTAAGATGCAACGCGCACCCTAAACATTGTATGGTTAAGATACAATGTCATAAACTGAAGTTGCACTGTTAATTTGCAACTTCCTTAAAACTGCTGCGCGGCGGTATGGTTAAGATACACCGCGCAAGCTTAAACATTGTATGGTTAAGATACAATGTCACAAACTTAGAAATTGCATTGAGAAAATCTGCAATTTCCCTAAAAATGCGCGTTGTATGGTTAAGATGCAACGCGCACCATAAACATTGTATGGTTAAGATACAATGTCATAAACTTAGAAATTGCATTGAGAAAATCTGCAATTTCCCTAAAAATGCGCGTTGCATGGTTAAGATGCAACGCGCACCATAAACTGAAGTTGTGTAACACCCCAACCGATGGCGGAAACATCGGGATGTCACGTAATGATGATTGTTCAGTAGCTCATGGTGAATAGTAAAATTTCATTAAATAATTTAAATGAATTACATACAATTGTTCTAGGATTTGTACATCAAATTGAATAAAACTATACATACATATCTTCAAGCATCAAATCAAATCTTCAAGCAAATAGAACCTGAAACATGTTAAGTTGAAAATATTTTGGGTCAACAAAAGTTGGTGAGAATTACATAGGTTTTTGATAATTGAGTAAAAATGATGTGCAATTCATGTGTCATGTCAATCTAGTCCATATGTGAGAACATACTAGAAATAAATCGAGTGCATAATCAACCCTGATGACCGTTATAATATGATACATACCATACGCTCATGGTCCAATTGAATATGTTATACGATAACAAACACCCACGCTACCTTTGTAGGAGGCACGTATCCGGGTGGGATTGTCAGTCCAATAGATCTATCAATGTATACCGCCGGCTTGTACGGAGTTAATGATTATGCTAGAATGGTGCTTACTCTAATCATGCTCAAGACATAATGCAACATAGAAAACACATAGACACATTGATGATTGAATTGCATAAATGATGTTGTAACATGTTTCACCCCAAAAACGGTGATAAATAGAAAAGGGGCTATGTAAAACTCACCTTGGTAAAATGTTATATCTGTTGAGAAATTTGGATAATTGTGTTGACCAAATGTATCAAGTATCACCCTATAATAAAGTAATAAATATGTCTAAGTCTATAAAGTAATAAGTTTCTAGGGCTTCGAATTGGGGATAGATGCTTGTTTGATTATTATTAAAAATATTCGACAATTGAGAGAAATTTAGTAAATAAATAACCAAAGATCTTTTTATAAGTTTTAAATCCAAGATGGTTACAAGAATATGCTTAAAGTATAAAAATAATTTTTATAAAATTATTTTTGTTAAAATAGATTATTAAATCTATTTATTACAAATTGTCAAACTTTAACTTTAATAATTAAAATTACTAAAATTAAATAATTACTATTTTAAAAATCATATTTCTGTTCCAAATAATCAGAAATAATTTCTATAAAATTTTGGTGCAAAAATATTAAAAATTGGATTTATTATGATTTAATTATGATTAAAACTAACAAAAATTGATTAAAAATATAAAATAAATGATTTTTCAGAAATAAAAATCATTTCTGAAAAGCTTAATGTTATAAAAACTAAGGATAATTTTTGTGGAAATTAATAAGATCGTTTTGATATTTTTATAGAATTTTATAAATAAAATAGAATAAACTTGATTTATTTATTATATATATTAAATAAATAAATTTTTGAAAACTAAAAATTGTAAATAAATCTTTTACCTCAGATTTGATAAATATAATTTTTTTTAGAATTTATAAAAAGGTTTTAATAATTAAAAATGAATTTACAAGATTAAATGTAATGTATATATATATATGGTTTGTAAAACAAAAATGATGCAAATAAGGAAAAATAAGTGCCCAAGCCAGGACTCGAACCCGGGCGGCTAAGGTCACCAGCACCAGTCACAACCACTTGGCCTAGGCCTGTGGTTGTGATTTATCTCTGCTTTATATAATATAAATATCGTATGCAAAACGAGTTTATCCCCAATCTAAGACATTCGAACCCTAATTTCTGCAATTGTTTGATTCACACATCAATAGCCCAATTAACCTTAGGGCTATTGATGTGTGAATGCCGAAGATCAAAACCCACAAAGATAATTATACTTACAACATTGTTACGAGCACAAACGGCCAGTCAACTTGTAAAGTCAAAAACGTGATTGGGTTATAAGAACAGAAGGTTTTTGAGTGAAATTGAGAGTTGGAATAGGATGTTCGGCATGGTGAGATGATCCAGAACCCTTCAATTTATAGTGATCGAGTCTGAATCATAAATTTGGCAAATCGTTGACCTTGTTTAATGTTTGACGCGTTTTGGCTAAATTTGGTTATAATTGATTGTAATTATATGTATTGCCGAGTCATAGATGGCCGGATTTCACGAGTTATACCATAATTGGGTGATTGATAGATAAATTAAAGGATTGTAAAAAAAAAATTATATTCAGCTGCTGCTTGCTGTCACGCGAACAAGGAAGAGGAAAAAGGAAGGATTTAAGTTTGTATTTATATCAATCAGGTTGGGATTTACACCAAGAATGAGCATAGCTCAACTGGTTGAGACGGGTGTGGGTGTGGAGGTGGTCTCCGGTTCGAAACCCGGGGAAGCAGTTCTTTCCACATTTTTTTAAAACAGGTATTAAGGTTCTTGGGCCAAGGCTGTTGGGCCGCCCCTTGGGCTCAGCAGGCCCAGAATACAAAAAGGAAGGGAAAAAGGGTGGTTGGGTTTGGGCCGAGATTAAAGAAAAGGTGGGTTAATTTGTGGGCTTATAATTAAACAATTCTTATAATTATTATTATTATTATATATATATGTATATAAATATATAAGTTGTGTGGTCGGGAAATAAAACTTAGGCACATTATGGAAATAATATACGTTATAAAATTTGAAAATTTGGCGATGTTACAGTCTCCCCTACTTTTAGGAACTTCGTCCCGAAGTTAAAGGAAGACACTAGGTTAGCAATTGGTCGACTACCGATACTCTTGATAAAATTTCACACTACCTTAATGTACCTGTAAATTCATGATTACGTTCCGGACCGTAATTATCAATTTACCTTACATTAGGGTTTTGCGCCCTTTTTTTACTTTACCGATTGTTGAGCAGATCTGATAGTCTCCACCAGTCGTTGAGCAGGTGGTAGGGCCTCTCCCGACTGTTGGAAAGACATGATGACTTCTACCAATCGTTAAGCAGGTTGTTTGGTAGTCAACTAATTGTTGTACAAGTAAGCAAGTATGATTATAGATATAGCAATTAGTTCACATTCAAACAAGCATGCACACAGATGTTATGACAATACTTGAATTTATTACTTGAATCAAAAGCGCCATTACATAGAATTTAAAAGCAAACAACATTTAAATGGTGGTACTTGCTGTTAAGTAGCTGGAGGGTCTTGATCTCGGTTTAGTTTAGGGCATCGGTTACGGTAGTGATTTGGGTTTCCACATTCATAGCATTGACCATAGTTGAAATTACCAGGACGATTAGGATTAGTAACCTGAGCAGGGTTGTGGATAATCGCAGCCAGTCGGGCATCAACACCTTTGTTGTTTTTGTTGTTGTTGTGGTTGGTGTTGTGGTTGTTGTTACTTTCCTCTTGGTTTTTCACCACTGTTATTGCGAGTGCTACGACGTGGAGACATGATCCGTAAGGGACACAATGAAGGTTCAATGTGGCATGAAATGAATGAGGTGATATAAGGAATGTAATCATTTATTCATTAATTAAAACGAATAAACGAAAACGTTGACTTATCAAAGACTCCAGATTCTAATAACATATGAAGACATGCTTTAGCCTATAAGTGAACACTCATCCCGAGAATTCCCAGGTAGGCATCCGGGTCCCTCGTCTGATTGGGATATATGCGCAATGCCAGCCTAGACAGAAGACTTAGAATACAGGCGTTCACCCTTCCAGATTGCACGTGTTCGTTATTAAGATCTAGAACTTCGACGAGATCTCAAGGGGGTTCAGGTTAAACCTGAGGAATTTGTCCTATTAGTCTAAGAGTAGATCCACTGATGGAGAGCAACCTTCTTGTAGGAATGAAAGTAGGGATATGAAGTAGGAGGGAGATAGAGAATAGCAAGTAAAGGAAGCAAGTACTTGTTAAATCCTATGGTTATAGACTAGATTATTTTTCTAATAACCTAATTCCCTATAACCATGGCTCTGATACCAATCTGTAACACCCCAACCGATGGCGGAAACATCGGGATGTCACGTAATGATGATTGTTCAGTAGCTCATGGTGAATAGTAAAATTTCATTAAATAATTTAAATGAATTACATACAATTGTTCTAGGATTTGTACATCAAATTGAATAAAACTATACACATATCTTCAAGCATCAAATCAAATCTTCAAGCAAATAGAACCTGAAACATGTTAAGTTGAAAATATTTTGGGTCAACAAAAGTTGGTGAGAATTACATAGGTTTTTGATAATTGAGTAAAAATGATGTGCAATTCATGTGTCATGTCAATCTAGTCCATATGTGAGAACATACTAGAAATAAATCGAGTGCATAATCAACCCTGATGACTGTTATAATATGATACATACCATACGCTCATGGTCCAATTGAATATGTTATACGATAACAAACACCCACGCTACCTTTGTAGGAGGCACGTATCCGGGTGGGATTGTCAGTCCAATAGATCTATCAATGTATACCGCCGGCTTGTACGGAGTTAATGATTATGCTAGAATGGTGCTTACTCTAATCATGCTCAAGACATAATGCAACATAGAAAACACATAGACACATTGATGATTGAATTGCATAAATGATGTTGTAACATGTTTCACCCCAAAAACGGTGATAAATAGAAAAGGGGCTATGTAAAACTCACCTTGGTAAAATGTTATATTTGTTGAGAAATTTGGATAATTGTGTTGACCAAATGTATCAACTATCACCCTATAATAAAGTAATAAATATGTCTAAGTCTATAAAGTAATAAGTTTCTAGGGCTTCGAATTGGGGATAGATGCTTGTTTGATTATTATTAAAAATATTCGACAATTGAGAGAAATTTAGTAAATAAATAACCAAAGATCTTTTTATAAGTTTTAAATCCAAGATGGTTACAAGAATATGTTTAAAGTATAAAAATAATTTTTATAAAATTATTTTTGTTAAAATAGATTATTAAATCTATTTATTACAAATTGTCAAACTTTAACTTTAATAATTAAAATTACTAAAATTAAATAATTACTATTTTAAAAATCATATTTCTGTTCCAAATAATCAGAAATAATTTCTATAAAATTTTGGTGCAAAAATATTAAAAATTGGATTTATTATGATTTAATTATGATTAAAACAAACAAAAATTGATTAAAAATATAAAATAAATGATTTTTCAGAAATAAAAATCATTTCTAAAAAGCTTAATGTTATAAAAACTAAGGATAATTTTTGTGGAAATTAATAATATCGTTTTGATATTTTTATAGAATTTTATAAATAAAATAGAATAAACTTGATTTATTTATTATATATATTAAATAAATAAATTTTTGAAAACTAAAAATTGTAAATAAATCTTTTACCTCAGATTTGATAAATATAATTTTTTTAGAATTTATAAAAAGGTTTTAATAATTAAAAATGAATTTACAAGATTAAATGTAATGTATATATATATATGGTTTGTAAAACAAAAATGATGCAAATAAGGAAAAATAAGCGCCCAAGCCAGGACTCGAACCCGGGCGGCTAAGGTCACCAGCACCAGTCACAACCACTTGGCCTAGGCCTGTGGTTGTGATTTATCTCTGCTTTATATAATATAAATATCGTATGCAAAACGAGTTTATCCCCAATCTAAGACATTCGAACCCTAATTTCTGCAATTGTTTGATTCACACATCAATAGCCCAATTAACCTTAGGGCTATTGATGTGTGAATGCCGAAGATCAAAACCCACAAAGATAATTATACTTACAACATTGTTACGAGCACAAACGGCCAGTCAACTTGTAAAGTCAAAAACGTGATTGGGTTATAAGAACAGAAGGTTTTTGAGTGAAATTGAGAGTTGGAATAGGATGTTCGGCATGGTGAGATGATCCAGAACCCTTCAATTTATAGTGATCGAGTCTGAATCATAAATTTGGCAAATCGTTGACCTTGTTTAATGTTTGACGCGTTTTGGCTAAATTTGGTTATAATTGATTGTAATTATATGTATTGTCGAGTCATAGATGGCCGGATTTCACGAGTTATACCATAATTGGGTGATTGATAGATAAATTAAAGGATTGTAAAAAAAAAAATTATATTCAGCTGCTGCTTGCTGTCACGCGAACAAGGAAGAGGAAAAAGGAAGGATTTAAGTTTGTATTTATATAAATCAGGTTGGGATTTACACCAAGAATGAGCATAGCTCAACTGGTTGAGACGGGTGTGGGTGTGGAGGTGGTCTCCGGTTCGAAACCCGGGGGAAGCAGTTCTCTCCACATTTTTTTAAAACAGGTATTAAGGTTCTTGGGCCAAGGCTGTTGGGCCGCCCCTTGGGCTCAGCAGGCCCATAATACAAAAAGGAAGGGAAAAAGGGTGGTTGGGTTTGGGCCGAGATTAAAGAAAAGGTGGGTTAATTTGTGGGCTTATAATTAAACAATTCTTATAATTATTATTATTATTATTATTATTATTATATATATATGTATATAAATATATAAGTTGTGTGGTCGGGAAATAAAACTTAGGCACATTATGGAAATAATATACGTTATAAAATTTGAAAATTTGGCGATGTTACAAGTTGCACTGTTAATTTGCAACTTCCTTAAAACTGTTGCGCGGCGGTATGGTTAAGATACACCGCGCAAGCTTAAACATTGTATGGTTAAGATACAATGTCACAAACTTAGAAATTGCATTGAGAAAATCTGCCATTTCCCTAAAAATGCTCGTTGTATGGTTAAGATACAATGTCATAAACTTAGAAATTGCATTGAGAAAATCTGCAATTTCCCTAAAAATGCGCGTTGCATGGTTAAGATGCAACGCGCACCATAAACTTTGTATTGTTAAGATACAATGTCATAAACAGAAATTGCACTGTTAAATTGCAATTTCCATAAACTGCTGCGCGGCTGTATGTTAAGATACACCGCGCAGGCTTAAACATTGTATGTTTAAGATACAATGTCATAAATTGAACCTGCTCTACTAATTTGCGATTCCGCTACAAATACTGCGCGGTCGTATGGTTAAGATACATCGCGCAGGCTCAAACATGATACGTTCAAAATCCTATGTCTAATCTGAAGTTGCACTATTAATTTGCAACTTCATTAAAATTCTGCGCAGTCGTATGTTCAAAGATATCCCGCGCAGGGTAAAACTATAAAGCTATGATGAGACATACGAACATTAACCCAAAGCGGGAATCAATCAAACGGCCATTGACGAAATCAAAATGTACAAACATACTTACAAAAGTAAAAACATTCATATTGATTAAGCAGGTCAAAGGTGGAATTACAAGACATAAGAAAAGTACAAATGCAAACAAAAGAAAATAAACAAGCGACATCCAGTTTCATTTTTTGAGCTCTGAAGACGAATCGCTGAAGTCATCGTCTTCATCTGACCCTGATAAGTCCAATCTTTCACTGCCTCCGGGTTGCTCCCCAAGCCCCAAGTCAGCCGCAGTCAGCTTCTTCATGGCATAGTCGCGCCGCGTATGCGTCAAGCCCCGTTTATCAAACGACTCCTTGAGCTCGAAACAGCTTGGCCGGTCGCGATGGCTAACAACGAAGTCAACAAGCTCATACTTCAGCTCATCAAACTCGGCGGCTTTCTTGGCGAGCACAGCATCTAAATCCTGCTTGTATAGCGCGAACTGCTCCAGCGGCTTGCCAGCCTGTGCATGCTCATAACCTTCAATAAATCCAGCTTTACGCCCAACCAGCTTGGCGGCAGCATTCACAGATGCCACGGCTTGGCGTGTCTGGGCGCAGTTCTTCACATGATGAGAAACCTGCGCAAACATTCAGAAGGCATGATTGATAAACGCACGCGCACAAAAACAGATAAAAACAGTAATACAAGGACAAACCTCAGGGACGCAGCGGCTAAGCACCCATGCACGATCCTCTTCAGCACACTCCTTCTCATTCTGCGCATCCAGCAACTAAGTCTCCAAAGAAAGGATCTTTTGCTGCAAGGACAGATTCTCCTTATCCAACGCTTCATGCGACTCCTGCCACTGCTTAATATCCTTATCCTTCTCTCGCAGCAAGTCGCGGGCTTCAATCAGTTTGTCATAATGTTGCTTCACAAGTCTGCCCTTCACATCTAACTCCTTGTGGAGCTCTTCCTTCTCTACTTCGACCTCCGCAACGCGTTTCTTCGACGCCTCCATCTTTGCGTTGGTCTTGTCACAAGCAATCTTCCATTGCTCCTCCCGCTCAGAAATGTGCGCCTGCAGCTTGTCGCGCTCCTCACGGAATGTGGCAGCATCCCATTTAGCGCGTTTTAACTCGGAGTGCATACGGTCACGCTCCTCGGTAACTTGCTGCAAAGTTTGATGGGACCGCTGCAACTCTTGATGAAACCTATGGCGGTCGTGCGCCATCAGCCCCCATTCGCGCACAATCTCCGCTGAGGTAGATAGCATGTTAGCCACACTGAGAATGTGGTCATCCATAAGCTCACCGCGCGGACGCGTGGCTTGAAAGTCACGTTCAACAGGAGGAACAATGTTCGCCAGAAATTGGCGACATTCTTCTACATTCAGAAACCGGGTGGCCGGTGTCAAGGTCCAGCTAGGCACAAAAATGCCAACCGCCGACTCACCACCCCCGGCAGGAAGAGCGCCAGAAAAACTAGGCTCCGGCTCCGTCACAACCCGCCTCTCACTCTCCTCATCGTCATCCACAGTCATGTCCACACCATGACCGTACCCCTCGCTGATATCCGGCGGTGACACCAGCCCTTCACCACCCTCGGGAACATCCTGGGCAGGGGTGGGGAGTCGCACAGGTGTCGGCGACCGTGGCGGGGTAGGCAAAGGCACGGGCGTGGATACCCGCACAGGCGTGGGTTGACGCGCGGGCGGTGACTGATGCGCCGGAGAAGAAACCGCCGATACTCCACCCTGCAACTCCACATGCGGTGGTTCTTCGGTCTGCACAGCGGGAGACGCTGGCCTTGCAGGTTCGATGTTAAAACCCTCAGCAATGGGGGAAACTGATACATTTTCCACTGCGCTAACACCCAACAAAGCCGCTACAAAAACAAAACAACAAGTGTCAGTAACGAGACAAAGCGTTAAAATGCATAAACAAGAGAAGACAGCACGCTTACCCAGCAAACTCTCCTCTGCGGAATGAACAAGGTCACCCAATTTGACCCTCTTCTCAGCAGGAGATGCCGACCCCTCGGCAACCTTTTTCCTCTTCTCAGCCGAGCGCTTGGACCGTTTCTTAGGGCGAGGCACATCAGCAGCAACCGGCCCAGACCCAGACGCCCCTGCGGAAACAGGTTTAGTTACCACGCCGCTCACAGCCTCCTCAGCCAACTTCTCTACCGACTCCCCATGCACGAGCGCATCTGAAAGTTCAACGTAGCTTCGTTCAAAAGGCTGATAATTTTGAAAATACCTATTCACCACTTCGTGGTTTAAAACAAAAGAGTAATCTTCACCTTCCGCCGCACCCGCTTGCGAACGCATGATGCGATGTACAAGGGAGTCGTCTTCCTCCGTCTCCTCACCAGAGTCACCTTCCGCATGCAAGGGAGATGGTTGCGGGTCTTGAACGCCTGCAGTCGATGGAAGTGGCGAAAGCACAGATGCGTCAGAAGACTCATCGCTAGATAACACAATTAAAGGGAAACACGTCCGCATGAACATGTTGACAGGTGAAGGATTCTCATAAAGCGGTGAAGACTCACCTGCTTCAGTAATCAACAGCTGCGCAAAGGCAGGCTCCCGCGACGCGTCGTCCAACTTCGGACGGATAAGCGTGTCCCATGCCTTCTCCAAAATATACAGCTCGTTGTCCGCCAACTCCTTGAAGGCAAAGCCCATGTCATCCCCGCCAAGAAGCATGGAGTACAAACACGCGACCTCTGCAAACAACAAACATAACAAATGTAAATTCGTGATTATCCAAAACAACTCACGCGGAACGGGAAAAGAAAGGAAATACAAATAATTACAAACCTTTGCCATTTTCAGTAAGGTGCGGGTTGCGCCCCTTGACGTCATACTTTATGCTCATCCCCGCCATTACCAGGCCAGTCTCCGGGATCTCGCACACGTCAACAGGGTGGCTAGTCAAAGTTTTGAACCACTCCTGCTCCTTGTACTCTATGAGCACAGTCTTCCCAATTCCCTCAGCCGGGTCCAACCGACCCATCTCTAGGGGAATAACTCCCTGATTGATCCAGAAAAACTTAGGCTTCCACTCCCGGAAACTCTTCACCCCGGCCCCAGCGCAGGCGGAGACCCCAGGGCGCGGCCTACATGAGAGCCAGCTCTCCACAAAGCTTAAACTATAAAATACCAGAAACATGTCCACCAAAGGCTCGATTTTGTTGGCACGGCAACAAAACTCGAAGAACATCAGCCTGGACATCAGACCGGGGTGGATCTGGTTAATATGCACACCAATCGCCCGAATAAAGGTACCGAGAAACTGGGTAATTGGAACCCTAAAATTGCAATCTCGGAAATAGCAAGCATACAACCCCACCTTCCCAACAGGGGGCTCCAATATAGTTTTATCCGGAGCAGGAGCCTCCACCCCATACGAAGAAGGGAATCCAACTCCTTTCCTGAACTTCTTGAACTCCCCTTTAGCCCAAACTGTTGTCACCTCCCCAGCATGGGGCGGCCTCTTCTTCGAACCATCATCCCCCCTTTTCGATCCACGCTTCTTCTTAGGAATGTTGGAAATGTGATCCATAGCTCACAAAGACGACGGATTTTCTGAAGAATAATAAAGGAAAAAGGAATTGCAGGAGAAGAAAACCGGAGGATTTGAGGGTAAATTATGAGGAAAGTGAAGGGATTAGAGAAGAAAGAGGGTTTAAATAGGGAAGCCACACGTGGAAGACACGTGGCCTGACGGTTTTCGAAAAGCCCACCAACCAACGAACGACACTTCACAACAAGAGAGAGAAAAAGCGACTCGAACGGGCCACAGGGGCCCACCACGTCTCTGACATTGTACAACCGTCAGAGACTTTTCGGCTACCAACCTGTCGCGTCGCACACGCGGACTGACAAAACTGATGTGCACATTAATTACGAGACGTCCGCACCTACCCCACTTGCACAGCACCGCGCAGGAGCTCCCCCCGCCTAATCAACGCGCAAAACACCTCGCACGGACTACGTCAATAAACTGAGTCCAGCATCTCGCATGCTACGCATACAACACACTGGACTAGGGGGACTTGAAGAGATATGTACCCGCGCATGCGCAGGAAAGAAGCCCGCATACACGTCAACGCAGCAGTGTGACGTGGCATTCTAGAAGACGGCGCATGCGACCACAAAAAGGACAGGTGTCACCCGACAGGAGCAGAGCCAACAGCCAATCATAGGCCCAAATACCCTGCTCCATGATCACCTGCCAGTAAGAGGTACAAGAAAGGACAAAAAGGACGATGTCAGGACACGTGGACCAATCGAGGGAGGACAACGCAGGAAATGACAATGGCCACGATCGTACAAGACAACTGCCATTCTCCTCACAGCCAATCATAGGCCACCTGAGTAGCCTATAAATACCCCCCTTCGTCATCAGAAGAGGGGATCGAATACCATTACAAAGAATTCATATAGCAAGCTGTGAGAGATAGATTATAGTCGAAACTCTGTAATAATCATATAACAGTGTCTTGTATCTTGTCCTGATAAACATATATAAAGTTCGTCCTTTGCATTATTAGTACATTATCGTTGTTATACTTGATTATTAGATTGGTGTTTCTTCAGAGTTATACATTGTTTTAGGTTAGATATTAATATTAGAGTTATACATTGTTTAAGGTTAGGCGTTAACATTGTAGATACATTTTTAATTGTTTTAGGTTAGGTGCTACCTGAAGCTTTCATGCATGTAACTATAAAGCGCATCATTCTATTTTATATGTAAGATTAATATGTCATATTAGGTTTCTCAACATCGGAAAGTTTCCGGGGTATAATCTAGTAATAACCATAAGCGAATTGACACAAACATACTTTTATATAAAATAGCCATAGGTCTAACTTTTAAGAATTGGGTTACGAGGACCCCTTTAACTAACACAAGTTTAATACTTGAGAGACTATTTATATAGGTCCCGATTGAATATGTCTGAGTTTAAAAACCTTGCTTAAATATGTCGATAAATGAATCCCCTAACGTACATGTAATGTTTTGTCCTGCCTAAGATGCTGCTAGGTGCATGGGCGAAACTTCATTAGGGCGAGGAGGGGTCTCGCCTCTAATTTTATCTTTAAAACCTAACAATACAGTGCCTTTACTAAACTACCGTCGCATCCCACCGGAGTAAATATTATGGCCTTCAACTTCTTCTCTTATGTTTTTGTTTCAACAAAGGCATTATTTGAAGGGTGGAAGTATAAATAAACATCACTGTTAAATTTTGGTTTAGTTTGAATTTAATGTGCCGAAAGGTCGCCGGAGGGTCAACGGACCCTCCTGAACCCCCTGTAGTTCCCCCCTTGGTTTTGAAATATACGATCTTTATTTGTTTTTTTAAATGTGTGTAAAGTGTAATTTTAATTTCTAATATTTTTGGCCTTTGGTTTATAATTTTAATTTACTATATATTAATTTACTAGTTGTTGGTGCATTGTTGATTGTAAAGTTTGCATAAACGATTAGACTTTATCATTTTTTTTTTCCTTTTAAACTTTATGCTTTTCAAATTTTAAATTTTGTCACAAAACTTTTATAATTTTTAACTCTATACTTTTCCACTTTCATTTTTAGTGTCTTATACTTTTCATCTTTTATAATTTTTCCATTTAAGTTTTCGGTCTAAATTTTACGAGTTAACCCACAACAATGCGCATGTGTAGTTCTACATTCTTGCGTCTATTTTTCACCTTTTAACGGTCCCGTTTAATGTGTGGGTCCTAAGTCAACTTTGTTTTTTTTTTTTATGTTTTACATTTTGGTCTAATTTTTGAGCGTCAACACGCAATGAGCGTGCGTGGTTAAATATTTTTACATCTACTTTTCGTTCGGTTTAATAGTCCTGCCGCAAAGCGTGGGTCCAACGTTTCTTCAACACACGGGTTCGATAAAAGGTATTAACACTACTTTTTTTCACGATTTACGTCAACGCTGTAAGTCTGTAACGCGGGTGTATAATGCCCATTATAAGTTGTTAAAAAAACCGATTATATACAATTATACTTTTTTTAAACTTTGGTTCAACCATGTACTCGTTATCTTTGTATCATACTAGTTTTTATCCCGGGAGCGTCCCGAGGTTGAAATATATAATATGACATAATAAAATATATTATTATTATTATTATTATTATTATTATTATTTTAAACAAATCTATGCCATAAGTTATCATATTCAAATATAAAAAAACGAATCTCTGCGCCGGTGTATAAATCTAGTGCCATTACAAATGAATTCGGAAGTTTGTAATCGATCATTCTAAAAAGAACTAACATGAAATAAGAAAAAAAGTTAATTATTGAAATATCGAACGTATTAGTCTAAGGGTTATGTGATGCGTTAAAAAATTCATGGGTATATGATCGGGTATATAGTTCGGGAATTTGGGTATGTTGTTTCGGGTAATCGGGTCGGGTATCACCTAATCCCAGACCCGACCCAAACCCACAATTTTTTTAAACTAATCCCAAACCCGACACAATACCTGTCGGGTTACAAAAAATAGTCATTTTTTCTCCGATTTTTATATAGCATGATGGTACTCGTTGGAAAGATAATAAAACGCTTGTTAATTTGGTGTAATTTTTTTCTTTAAAAAATCTCGTATATAAAAGATATTAACGTTTAAAAGTTATGGGAGGATACATGAGAGAAAAAATAGTAAAGTTTTAATATTTAGATTTAGTAGATTAGGTATTTAATAGATTAGGTTAAAGATTATAATAGATTGGTTTAAATCATATTTATTCTTTTTTTTTAATTGGTTTACACTTACTACATCACATCCTATGTGGCATCTCTCAAAAGAGATATTACATAAGAGTATGACATATAGGATTAATCCCTTTGCAATATATAAATACTAGATTATACCCCAGGAGCGTCCCGGGTTGAGAAATTTAATATGATACATCAATTTTACATATGAAATAGACTGATGTACAACTCTAATATTAATATCTAACCTAAAATAAATAACAATGTACAACTCCAATATTTACTGATTTGAACATAATTAGTGACTTGCCTATACATGATTAATGATTTACATGAACACTTTGTGTTTTTTTCCTGTATGAACAAAACCCCACAAAAAAATTCTTCGTTTTTTATATAGCACTATGGTACTCGTTAGAAAGATAATAAAACGCTCGTTAATTTGGTGTAATTTTTTTCTTTAAAAAATCTTGTATATTAAAATAGTATCTCAATGCCACATGGGATGACACATCGCACACTCAAGAAAGAGAATGCATCTTTGAGTGTCATGTCATTAAAATGGCTTTGGTTTATTATATGTATAGAATATAGATATAGATATAGATATAGATTTGGTACACTAGCGTCACATTTTTCTACCACAATTATTTTTTTGTAATTTGACCATATTTTGTACATATTCTGATATCATTAACGATATGTTTATTTTCAAAGATGTTGGTCTTTAACTGTACGAAAGATTCAACTTGGTACATAATAGCATAAGTGATGGTACAATAACTAACAAAAGTACTTGTAATCTTTCTTTAAACTTTTATCTAAGGTGATGCATGCTAATTGTTTTTTTACCAAATAATAAAGTATAATTATTTCATGACTGTATTTATAGCACAATGTTATTCGCATAGGAACTTTATTTTTATAGTCATAAAATAAAATTTGGGTTAAACGAGCTGTGTTTATTTTAACATGTTAAACTCATGTAATGATCGGAGTCATGTGCTTGACACGCTTTTTAAGATTGTGTCATGTTAGGGTTGGTATCAAATTTTCAAGTTTAAGTGAGTTATGGTGTTGTTAGTAAAAAGTGAATGAGGGATGAAATGAAAACAAAAACATGGGGGTGGATGGAATGGTTTTGAGGGAATAGAATGCCTTGTGGAATGAGTGATTTCATTCCTTTAACCAACCAAACACACTATTTTTCATTACCTCGTAATGGTCCATTCTATTCCCTTTCCATTCCATCATACCAAATACTATCTTAAAATCACGTAACTCATTTATCTAAATGAGTTAAATTTGATGGGTTGTAAATTATAAACTCCAAAGGAGTGGCAATAATCTATATCTATAATAACTATTAATAAAAGAATTGAACTTAGATGATGTGGCATTCAATGGTAGCCTCAACCCTTCCTTGAATGTGCCACGTGGCATAATGAGGTGAGAGTGTTTAATTTTTTTTATTTTGTTTTTATTATTAAAATCTAATAATAAAATTAATTAAAACCCTATAAAAGATATACATATCTTAGAATTTAAAATAAAAGATTTACGAGATATTTTAGGAAAAAAATTTAAAAACAAAATTAGATTTTTCTTTCTCATGTTTCCTCCCATAATTTTTAAACGTTAATATCTTTTATATACGGGATTTTTTAAAGAAAAAAATTACACCAAATTAACGATCGTTTTATTATCTTTCCAACGAGTACCATAGTGATATATAAAAACAGAGAAAAAAACGACCAAATTAACGAGCGTTTTATTATTTATTTCAACGAGTCCATAGTGTTATATAAAAAACGGAGAAATTATTAAGCGTATTCACCTGCATATTTGGTAATAGCTGCAAGAAATCAAAAGACTAAATTACCACTTCTATCAATCCAAATAAACTTTCTAAGAAAATTGGGATTACAATACAAACAAACTTTTAGTCATTATCTGTAAGCAGTTAGCAGCACAATCCAAAGTATCCAGAAAACTTAAAAGAATCTGAACTTGACTACAACCTAAGTGCAACCATTAACGCTTAAACCATCCAATATGTTTAGAATTAAGTTATTACTTATTATTCATTACGTAATTTACCCGGTCACTTGACCCCGTTGTGGCTAAGGGTGAGCACAGGAGCGACTAAAGCTCATTTTCTCCCGTTAATGCACGCGACCACCATCGCCTGTGCTCGTGCCACGGCTGTTCACGTGGGGCTGTTGTGGCTGGGGTGAGCACCAGGCTCGCTCGCGCCTGCTCGCTCACGACCGACAACGGATAGTCTTAAGTTAGGTTCCAAACATAACTGTTTTTGAATATGTTTGTTCCAATTGATTAGGGGACCAATATAATTAAGATGGTAGCATCTTAGGCGGTTAGGGGATACGGTAACAGTCAAAATGGTTTATATTTTTTGTTCTGATTGTAGATAATTGATGTTATAGTTTTGATGACAATTCGTGATTTGAGTTTTCTTCTTTTATCATTTTTTATTAAGTCATGTTAAAATTTTCAACCCCGGGACCTTCCCGGGGTAATCAGCTAGTATATATATATTGCAAAGGATTAATCCTACATGTCATACTCTTATGCAATCTCTCCTTTGAGAGATGCCACATAGGATGTGATGTGGCAAGTGTAAACCAATTAAAAAAAAGGAATAAATATGATTTAACTTAATCTATTATAATCATTAACCTAATCTATTAAATACTTAATCTACTAAATCTAACTATTAAAACTTTACTATTTTTTCTCTCATGTTTCCTCCCATAACTTTTAAATGTTAATATATTTTATATACGAGATTTTTTAAAGAAAAAAAGTACACCAAATTAACGCGTTTTATTATCTTTCCAACGAGTACCATAGTGTTATATAAAAAACGGAGAAAAAAATGACTATTTTTTGTAACCCGACAGGTATTGTGTCGAGTTTGGGATTTGTTTAAAAAAAATTGTGGGTTTGGGTCGGGTCTGGGATTAGGTGATACCCGACCTGATTACCCGAAACAACATACTCAAATACCCGAACTATATACCCGATCATATATCCATGATTTTTTTAACGCATCACATAACCCTTAGACTAATGCGTTCGATATTTCAATAATTAACTTTTTTTTCTTATTTTATGTTAGTTCTTTTTAGAATGATCGATTACAAACTTTTGAATTCATTTGTAATGGCACTAGATTTATACCCCGACGCAGAGATTCGTTTTTTTTATATTTGAATATGATAACTTATGGCAGAGATTTGTTTAAAATAATAATAATAATATATTTTATTATGTCATATTATATATTTTAACCCATGACGCTCCCGGAATAAAAACTAGTATACTAATATTGTAAACATGTGGTGGTTCTAAAATGAGTAAACATGTCGTAAATGAGTTGGCGTGTCAACCTTATAAAATACTTTCCAAATTTTATGTTGGAAGCTCGTTTAGTGAATCTATATCTATATCTATATCTATATCTATATCTATATATATTACAAAGAGATTAATCCTACATGTCATACTCTTATGCAATCTCTCCTTTGAGAGATGCCACATAAGATGTGATGTGATAAGTGTAAACCAATTTAAAAAAAAGGAATAAATATGATTTAATTTAATCTATTATAATCTTTAACCTAATCTATTAAATACCTAATTTACTAAATCTAAATATTAAAATTTTACTCTTTTTTCTCTCATGTTTCCTCCCATAACTTTTAAACGTTAATATCTTTTATATACGAGATTTTTTAAAGAAAAAAAATTACACCAAATTAACGAGCTTTTTATTATCTTTCCAACGAGTATCATAGTGCTATATAAAAAAACAGAGAAAAAATGAATATTTTTTGTAACCCGACAGGTATTGTGTCGGGTTTGGGATTAGTTTAAAAAAAATTGTGGGTTTGGGTCGGGTCTGGGATTAGGTGATACCCGACCCGATTACCCGAAACAACATACCCAAATACCTGAACTATATACCCGATCATATAACCATGAATTTTTTAACGCATCACATAACCCTTAGACTAATGCGTTCGATATTTCAATAATTAACTTTTTTTCTTATTCGATGTTAGTTCTTTTTAGAATGATCGATTACAAACTTCCGAATTCATTTGTAATGGCACTAGATTTATACCCCGACGCAGAGATTCGTTTTTTTTTATTTGAATATGATAACTTATGACAGAGATTTGTTTAAAATAATAATAGTAATAATAATAATAATATATTTTATTATGTCATATTAGATATTTCAACCCGGGACGCTCCCGGGATAAAAACTGGTATTTATATAAGGAAAAATTAGAGAATTTGTCTTTTAAGTTTACATTGTTTTTCAGTGGATACTATTTAGCTTTAAATTTGATGAGAATCATCCTTAACGTTTTAAAACCTTGCACAGTTTGTCATTTAGCACTAACCTGGTTAAATTTTTTAGTTAACTTTGATCATGTGTCTTGCACATAAGGGTAAGTTGATAATTTAACTTAATATATGTTTAAATAATTAATAAATAAAACAAAAAGAATTTTAAAAAAATATATAAATTAAATAACCAAATCTCTCCCTCTCCCTCGATCTTTCAGCTTGATATCCCCCACTATCTCTCTTTAACTTCAACCATCCCCACAACCCCCACAAGATCTGGCCACCTAAAAACCCACACCACCTGTGGCGACCACCACTAACACTTGATTTTTGGCTTTCACCAACAGAAGCTCGTGTTTAACGTCCTCCTACCTTCTTTGACTACGCACCACCTGCCACGATGCCACCACCACAGGTCATCTCCATGACTCTTCATATACATAAATATATATATATATATATATATATATATATATATATATATATATATATATGTGTGTGTGTGTAAAGGAGAGAGAGGGGGAGGTCCAAATCCTGAGAAAAGAATTCCAGAGAAAGAGATAAATGAGAGCGATGGAGAGATAGAGAGAAGGAGGATGATAAAGAAACACGAAAATGGCTTGATGTAAACCCCCAACCCTAACTAAATGCCCCACCACCATCGCTACCACCTGATGTAATCCTCTTCTGATCTATGAACCCCCAACCCGACTAAACGCCCACCACCACCGTCCGGCCAACTCAAATCGTAGTTTTATAAATTAGAGGTTTCCATCAATGCTTGATGTTGGGAATAGATAGATCAATAAATGAGGTAGAGGCGGTGGTTATTGATGATAAACACTAGTATTTCTCGTTTCTGGCTCAAACAAACACCTACAACTAGCCCCTGCAAACATTGACCACCAAAAATCCCACGGTTATTCTCCTCTCTGGCTAAAACAAACAGTTTGTGGTATTAGAAGGTATGGGTGATGGTGGTGGCAGGTGTGAGAGGTGGTGGATGGTGATGATAAAGTAGGTATAGGTGATGTTTTGGACGGTGGTGTTGGTGCTTGTGGATGAAAGTGACAATCAGATATAGCAGGTGGGTGTTTTATAAGAGTGGACGTGAATTGTGAAGTAAAATGGCAATTATGCACTCACGTGGGGTCCACGTGACCAAACTTAACGAGAAAAACAAACCAGGTTAGGCATAAAGGACAAATGATGCAAGATTTTAAAACGTGAAGGATGATTCTCAACAAACTTAAAGCTAAAGGGTATCCACTGAAAAATGATGCAAACTTAAAGGACGAATTCTGTAATTTTTTCTTTATATAAATACATGTTAAGTTCATTCATGATTTTTTAATTATTCAACTATTTCCATCCAGGGTCAAGATAATTTTAGAACTCTAAAATTTGAAGAACTTCGACAACTCCTAAGAGCATTCATATCCCCTTCACCATTTTATACCCTATAATATAACAAAATATCATATTTTTTCAAAATTTATCTCTCATTTTAAAAAACTTCCACATCCCCTCCATCATATTTACCTTTATCTTACTCACAAACAATTATTTTATTATATTTCTCGTTAAAATACACTCACAATAATTTGATGGGGTGAATAGTATAAAAAGCTAGAAGATAGATTTTTTCAAAATATAAAGATGCAGTATAAAATGGTAGATGGGATGTATGGTGTTTTTAGTAAGTTTTTTTAAATTTTAGAGATGGGGGGAGGTTTGATGGAAGGGATGTGAATGCTTTAAGAGCATTCACATCCCTTCCACCATTTTATACCCTAAAATATAACAAAAAAAATCAAACTTTTCAAAATTTATCTATCATTTTAAAAAATCCTCCACATCCCCTCCACCATATTTACCTTTATCTTACTCACAAACACTTATTTTATTCTATTCCTCGTTAAAATACACTCACAATAATTTAATTGGGGTGAATAGTAGCTTTTTATATATAAAAAGCTAGAAGATTGATTTTTCAAAATATAAAGATACAATATAAAATGGTAGATGGAATGTAGGGTGTTTTTAGTAAGTTTTTTTTAAATTTTAGAGATGGGGAAGATTTGATGGAGGTGTGTGAATGCTCTAAGAGCATTCACAACCCATCCCCCATCCCCAACCATATAATTTAAGGAAAAATCATAGTTTTCTAAATTTGCCACTCACTTTTGCAAAATCTCTCACATCCCATTCCCCATTCATATCCCTTATAAGCTTTTTATTATTATTTTTTTATTTCTTTACAACCAACATTAATTCACTCCACCTTTCATTTGTATTATTTTATTATTATTAAATGATATGGGGGAAGGATGAAAGACCCCATATATGGGGGCTCAACATAGGTTTTTTGTAAATTTTAGAAATAGGGTATGGGGAAAGGGGTTGGGATGGAGTGAGTTTTTGTAGGATTTTCTTAAATTTTAAGAATGGGGGAGGAAATGGGGGATGGGTTGTGAATGCTCTAACAACAATTAAAATTTCTTGTTTCTTTTTTGTATTTAATATTATTTAAGCGTAAGTTTATCATTTTTATAAGTCATTTTGTGATTACACACGTGTGTATTTGTGTGTGTAAGATAATTTGAAACCCACGTAAGTTGACAATACTTTGAAAACTCTCACTAATTTTTGTGTTACAATATCTAAAACAGCTTATTTTTATAAACCTTTCAGGCATGTAATATACATGTTTTATTAGCGTTTAGAACAAAACTAAAAATAAAAAAACGTCGAGTGGATATTTAAAAAATAAAATAAAGTTTCCTATGTTGCATATGTAATAAAGATCATGTTACACAACTGTTACATAGGAATTTCATTTATTTATTTAAAAAAAAAATTCCTCAGCGCTTTGTTGAATTTTTATTTTATTTTTTTGGCAAAAAAACAATTGGAAACATGTATATTACATTTCATAAAATTTCACAAAAAGAAAAATACATTGTTTTAGATAGTGCTCACAAGGTTTTCACACTTTTCTTAACTAGAGTGAGTTTTCATCCCAAGCCCCGTATGTATGTGTATATATATATATATATATATATATATATATATTCATTTCAGAAGATGTTTTAATGGGAAAAGTGCGAGAAGAAGATTAATAATTCATTTTTATCACTTTTAAAAAAAATATAAGAAGAAAAGAAAATTGTTGAAATGTGTTGTTTATTCATCTATCTTGAAATATGAAGCAATTTCATAAATTTATATAAGCTACACATGTACAAATTTTGTGTAAGAACATTACCTACGCATAATATAACACATGTGTAGGAAAGATGTTTAAACCTTAAAAAAAACATTTGATTGCATTAATTTAATGAGTTTTTGTATATATAACATAAACAATGATATAAAAAAAGTTTTAACTTCAAAAATATATGAACCATTACTAATAAAAGGTAAGATTTATGTTTCTTCTCGCACTAAAACATCATTCTAAAAATAACCTAACACTATATATATATATATATATATATATATATTTGTTATTAGAATATGTAAATTAGATAGTGTACACAAGATTTTCATAGTTTTCTTAGCTAGAGTGAATTTTCATCCTAGCTCATATATATGTTATTAGTTATTAGAATATGTAAATTAGATAGTGTACATAAAGTTTTCACAGTTCTTTTTTTTTTTAACTAGAGTGAGTTGTCATCCTAACCTATATCTATATCTATATCTATAATAAACCAAAGCATTTTTAATGACATGTCATAATATTATGCAATTTCTTTTTTGAGAGATGCCACATAGGATATGATGTGGCAACTCTAAACCAATTAAAAAAAGTAATAAATATGGTTTAAATATGTTTTAAAATAATTTATTAAATACCTAATCTAGTAAATGTAAATATTAAAACTTTATTATTTTCTCTCTCATGTTTCCTCTCATAACTTTTAAATGTTAATATCTTTAATATACGAGATTTTTTAATGAAAAAAATTACACCAAATTAACGAGCGTTTTATTATCTTTCCAACGAGTACCATAGTGCTATATAAAAAACGTAGAAAAAAACGACTATTTTTTGTAACCCGACAGGTATTGTGTCAGGTTTGGAATTAGTTTAAAAAAAATTGTGGGTTTGGGTCGGGCCTGGATTAGGTGATACCCGACCATATTACCCTTTTTTTATATTAATATATGATAACTTTTGGCAGAGATTTGTTTAAAATAATAATAATAATAATATTAATAATAATAATAATAATAATATATTGGCATATGTCATTTTTATAGTTTAGATACTTCTAATTTTATTCATTTTACTTAGATTTCTCAACCCGGGACGCTCCCGGGGTATAAACTAGCATACATATATTATTGATTATTATTGGTTATTAGATATATGTAAATTAGTTATTACACATAGGAGAAAGATCCGGTACAAGGAGGGTATTTTTTTTATTTTTTTTTTAAATTTTTTTCCCATATTGTTAAACATGTATCATAGTATTGAAAACTAAAAAAAAAAAAAAAAATTGGTGTAGAGTAATTACATGTAGAGTAATTACATAATTACTCTGGTGTAAACTAGTGTATTTACTTTAATGACGTAATTACACTATTTTTTTTTTGTATTATTCATCTAGAAAGTATGTTTAAGTATATGGGAAAAAAATTTCTAAAAAAAAATAAATTTTTTTACCCCCTTTGATTCTCACAGTTCTTATCGAAAAACAGTTTGTATTTGATCTTTACTCTATGTGTATATATGTACCCATAAAATTACTTGTAATAAATGACAAACTAATCTTAAATAGTATTAAATATATAATATATAATATAAGTAAATAAAATAATTGTTTGTTAAGAGTTTAAAGTTCTTATTTATTTATTTATTTATTTAATGTTTGAAATGAACCAAACACTTTTCTTGTATTAATTTTATTATATATATATGGAAACTATAATATGAAAACTTAAGGTGAGTTAAAAAAACTTTATAAACCCATATTATGGCTCTCCTCTTCCCATGTCATATTCATTATGGTTTTGCCTAAGGGTAATGTTGTCAATTACTATATATTTTATTTGTCATATCATTTTGATTGTCAGATGGATAAATATTCAAGACTTTTGTTTATGTCCTCTTTATAACTTTATTTTAACCTACTCCACTTTGTTTTATCTCTCTTTGTTACCTTTCTTTTCATAATTTCAGCCATAAACAACCACTCTATAAAACTCACTTCTCTCTCTATCTTCTTTTTGAATATCAAACACAACACAACCTACAACATTATTCTCTTTATTTTTTATGATATAAACACAACAAGGGTGGTGAAAGTCGACGGTTGGGTGTTTGTTAGCAGTGTCGGCTTACGGACAGTGTGTCACACCCCGCCAAGGCGGAAACACGGAGATGAGACCTCGAAAGGTTTTCAAGCACAAAGTATAAGCAACACACACAATTTATTAAAAAGTACCATCAACGGATGGTCGTTGTCATAATCTTATTTAAAACATAGTAACATTGTCTGAAAGTAAGTAAATTGTCTGAGATTCATGAAACTGAAATTACCACATTACGGGGTTGACAAAACCCCATCCATAGTGGTACCATCCGGTGCATGCTTGGACCCTTCTCTCAAACCCCCGCTGCTCTCCATTAGTTACCTGAAAACATGCATAAAAGATTTGTCTAACATAACGTTGGTGAGTTCACAGGTTTGTATATGTCAAGTAAACATTTGTGTAATTCGTGTATGACCAAACATAAGCTAGCTAAGCGAATGATTACTGTGCGAACCATGAATCCCGTAACCAAACCTCTTGACTGTTGTGCCTCGTGCATTGTACACTAAAGATAATGTATATATAGTAGAATACTAACACTCTTTGTGTGTAACTGGTTAGAGCGATTAACCAAGAGAGGGGTGTCAACCCAATAGATCTATTAAAGTGTTCCATGACATTGATAGCTAATGGTTACAGTGTAATGTAAGGACGAGGACTATTGAGATCTCATGAACCAATTTGTCTCATGTTCCACATGGTAGTCAAAATAGAATATACACACCAAATGATAATGTACTAGTGGTAGCATGTTTTCCCCCTGAAAACGTGAAAATAGTAGTGGGGCTGTGAAAACTCACCTGATAGTGTCACGTGTGGTCTAGTGAAGCTGAAGTGTGAGATAGTGTGACAACCGTCACCCTCGTCTTTCTTCAAGTTGTCAATGCTAGTCCCTGTACTATTTGTATTTAAAAAAAATAATAAATAAATAATAAATTTATTTTGTGGGTTGATAAAAAGTTAAAAAAAAAAAACAAAGAGTGTTTAAATTTTAAAAACTTTGTTAGGTTGGTTAAGTTTTAAAAAGGAAAAATTAACCAAGTAACTTATATATCTAACCAACTTACAAGTCAAGGGGCCATTTTTGTAAATTTTAAAACTTCCAAAAAAAATCAGCCCTCTTTCCTTCCTATGCGGTTCCGATCAGATTTCGGTCACCGGAATAAAATCCGGCGACCTTTAAATATCGAGTTTAAACAGTTTTTGACCGATTATAATCATTCCAACGTGTATCTCCATCAATTACGAGTCGGTTACAAGATTTAATCGCCCATTAACGAGTTAAAATCATGGTTTAATTCGATGCTTATGAGTAACCGTCGCTTTTTATCAAGAACCGACCTGTTTCAAATGTGTTTGTTATAAATTGAACCTATATTCCTTCTATGTAACCATTTGCGAGTCTTAATGTGACAACTCGGGTAAATCTCTCTTTTGGTTTCTATCTTTTGCTTGTTTCCTTCGTTAGTTCTTTTGTTCTTTTGGTACTTGTGCAATTTTCGGGACGAAAATTCTTTTAACGTGGGGATGATGTGACACCCGGCAAATTCTGGTTAACAACGTTGTCTAGATGAAAGTCTACCTTAGCGAGTCACGCGTATGTTGTACTTAACTGGGTTAGTTAAGTCGGGTTATGGTTCGGGAACTATTGGTTAGTCTAGAAGATCATTGGATGTTGGTCTAGAGGTTCGTTAGATGTCAGTCCTTAACCAAGTGTACAAACGGTGACGATTTGTAGGATCGTCAGGGCATACGGAACGTACGAGTCTCGAGTCCCAGGAATTGGTGAACGAGTGTAAATATGTGTATTTACTTGTGTTATGTGTTTACAATCATTATGTGACTTGTCGGTACGTGAATATGTATTAACATATGTTAAAACGGGGTTTAACGCGCAAAACACACAAAACCAACCCCTATAGGCGATTAGGAAGCCTAATCACCTATAGGGGAGGCGAGTAGGGAACTTTAAGGGCGAGTAGGGCCCTAATCATGTGTATGTAGGGGCGATTAGGCCCAATCACATGAACATTCATGCGATTAGCAGCCCTAATCGCATGAAACTGCTGCATACTCGCTAGTAACGGGCTGGACGACTAAAAACGACTATAAATACCATACTTAACCTCCTAAACTTCATTATACAAACCCTAGTCGTCCCATAACCCGCCCCAACACATAAACAACCTCTGGAAGGCGATTTTTGATCAAAACACAAGGTTTCAAGCTTGAATCATCATACTTTCATAATCCTAAGGTTTGATTTTCATCCATAACTCTTTATAAACGTTTTTAATCAATCCCTAATGGTCCAGACCTGTTTTTAAATGAAAAAGCTTTCTGAAAATCTTCAATAAGGGTTGTTAATCGGATTATAACTAATATGCATGCATTATGGGTGTGTATGATTAGAAAGCTAGGATTTTTATGATTCATGATGATGATTTGATATGTTATTATGTTAGATCAGTATTGATATTGATAGTATGATGATAGAAATCTCAGTAATTGGATATTAGGGTTATGATTACGCGTGTTAGTATGATGTTGCATGCTATGTGAATGGTGTTTGGATTACTTGGTTGCATGCAGGACTGATTATACGAGGTTAAACGAAGGATTTTGGGTTAAACATGTTTAGGATAGTGTTTGGGATGATATTGGGTGGTTACACACGTTCTGGATCTGATTTTGAGCGTTAAACGCGCGAAAAACCGGAACAGCAAGGTTACAGGCGAGTAGCATTCCTAATCGCCTATGTTATAGGCGAGTAGGGTGCTAATCGCCTATAACTCAGGCGAGTAGAGGCCTACTCGTGTGACAGTAGGGGTGATTAGCCCTAATTGCTAGTAAGTTCAGGTGATTAACCCTAATTGCTAGTAAGTTCAGGTGATTAGCCCTAATTGCTAGTAAGTTCAGGTGATTAGCTCCTAATCGCCTATAATAAAGGCGAGTAGGGTTCCTAATTGCTAGTTGACCAACCTAAATGCTAGTTGACTTTTCCTAATCGCGTGTACTGCTGCTGTAAGTGTAAATTAGCATTCCGAGACCCGATTTAACATGTAGTAACATGCTAGGAACCCCGTAACATGTCTAATAACTTGGTAACATATATTTGGATGTAATTCGGTGATACGTGAACTATGTGCTATAACTTGTTGTGCGTTAACGTATGTTAAGTGTGATTGCGTTATTGTCTGATTAAGAGCGTAAACATAACACGGGGAGTCTCGGGTCACCAATGGGATGTCGAGTCTTGTACTTCGGGTCAGTTAAACAGTCACGGTGTTTTTAAACGAACTTGGTTATGGTCTGGACATCTAGGGACTAATTAACCTACGGGTTATTAGTCTAAGTACTTGTAACTGTCATATGTTAGGTCGCCGCTTTACGGGACTAGCATAGCAGCTGAGTTTACTCGGGTTAAGGAGTAACGCAACTTAAGGTGAGTTTACGGCCCCTCTTTTAAACTGGTTTTATACTTTCGGGGGAGAAAACATGTGTTAAAACGATTATTTGGTAACTACTGTCATACTATGGGTTTCTATTGTGTACTACACGATCTTTGGAAGTCCCGGGGGGAACCATGAATGTGCGGGTTTGCACAACGGGGAAATGTGAATAGCGCTATTGGGAGTGACCAACCCCGCTCGTCGGCTTGGAGGGCCGGGCGAGTGCATATTGTCTCAAACAGGAACAACAGGAACAATTGGTACTTTTCGGGCACAACATCTGGTATTCGAATTAGTAATGGTTTTCCAATCGTGGTAGTAACAAAACTTACGCCTAGCTAGCGTATACTGGTTTTCGATTGTTATAGTATGGACAGGTGGACTTGGTACTTGGATACAAAACCTATAAACTCACCAGCATTTTTGTGCTGACGTAAACTTTTACATGTTTTCTCAGGTCGCTAAGGTAGCACGACTGGACTAGGGCGCACGCGTCTGCACGGCGTCTAACTAGGGTTGCATGGTCTTTTGAACGTTGAACTATTATTTCATTGTTGAGATACTGTTTTTGAATAAGCTTCCGCTGTAAACGGGATTTTAAACTATGTTTTGAAATTGCATTTATATTCATTTAGACTTGTTTATTGTGATCGTTGGTTTGGATCCTGGTTTGTCATGCGCCTCGCGGTAAAACACCGCAAGTGGATTTTGAGGGTGTGACACTTAACCCTCTATTTAACCCACCTCTTACACGTTCAAGACCCTCTGATTTGTCAAAACTTAGTTCCTTGGTCGACACCATCGAGTTCTCCTTCAACAAACCTTGTAAGTTCTATATAATTATGCCATTGTGCTCGTTTCCACGTATAGATCAAAAGCCCTATACATTTAAGGGCTGACTGCATCAAATTAAAGGTGTTATTAATTGTGGGTTATGGTTAGGGTTCTTAGGAAGAGATTGGGGAAGAAGATGAGAATGGGATTTCACAAAACATGCTTGGTCTAGTTGGTTTGTGGGAATGTAGGGGATTGAGGCCACCCGGGTTCGAACCCAGGCACCCCCCTTTTCATTCTCAGAATTTTTTTATTTACATAATATTGTTTATTTTCTTTTATTCGTTCATTATTATTGTGCATTAAATTTATAATATTCATAGTAAATTCATCATTTATCCAAAAATTATAAAACTATAGGTGTAGCATCTTGACATTATGAAGAAAATTATCATATTTTTATTTTCTTGAAAATAATTTATTTACATGCTTTTATTAAATAAAAACGTTTTAATCATAATTAATTGATTAAATATTCGTTTTTAATGATTTTAATCTCAAATTTTTGGGTAATTATTTCTAATCATGAAAAACTGAAACAAAATTTATTTGCACAGAAAACTATTATCATCGCATTAACCAGGGAGCATTAGCCGATATGGTACATCAATACTGTTTTTTTATTGGTTGTCATATTTTTAATCATTTAAATAGGATTTAAATTCGTTAAATCCGTTTTAAATGCAAATAAATTGAGAAAAATTGTGGAAATTTTATTTTGATCATTGTTCATCAGAAATTATTTTATTTTTCACAAAAATATCATTTTTGAGCCATATCTTTTATTTTAGTTATATTTATGTTTATTTAAATACATAAATCATTTATTAACTCATAATACATAAAATTTATTTTATAAATTTAATATTTTATAAAAAAGAAATATTTTATGTTTGAAAGTCATAATCCTCAACATTTATTTCATTTGTGTAACTTATATTTATTTATTCAATTATCTATAATACTGTAATTATTTACAATTATAATTTTCAAACAATTAATTCAATTACTTTGTCCCAATTATTTAGGGCTATATTTTTATCTAGATATTCAATTGGTGATAATGATTTACCTAAACCACGTTTATAAACTTTGACATATTATTTTATCATAAAAACTCTAATTCCCCAAATCAACTTAGTGAATCCTAATGCCTTAGAAGCCTAGATACCTTAGACTTTTAAGACATTCCATTTATTAGTATTCTTATACATTATAGTATAATTCTTTGGAATTCCCATTTCTTAACTCACGTCAGCTTAAGTTGGATTTTGATCGCTTTCGCAAGCTGTAAGTATATCTTTACCCCCTTTTCATTTTACTGTTTGGGGCTACTCATGTACCTTATGTCAAATTACTATTTCTATTCACTAAGTGCAATTCTCATGTGTGTTTGCTTTGTGTTACTTTGTGTATCTATAACTTGTCAAAATTATTAACCGTTGCGGCCTAGCATTTCAATGAATAGTACCATGGTATATACCCCTTATGACTTTGTTGATAGACCTTGGTCATTGCTATGTGTTTCATTACTATTGTCAATAGCGCATACTATATATAAATTTTATTTCACTTTCATAGGGTTGATTTTGACCCGGATACTACTTAAATACATAATTGCAAACGGTATACAACACATGAATTGCGAAACGTTTTTCCTACTATATGTATGCAAAACAGGGTATGCTCACCAATACAATTTTTGTATTGACAAAATTATTTTGTACATGTTTCAGGTTATTTTGAGATGCATTCTTTAAGCTTTCGGATTCATATTTAGATTTTGATTCATTGTATTTCAGTTTAGTTGGCATTTAGAATCGTTGTATTTCATTCTAATGTAATAAACTATTTAGTCAATGTATCAATATTTACATTGTTAGTCCATGAGCTATTGAACAATCTTCACTACATGACACCTCGATGTTTCCGCCATCGGTTGGGGTGTTACAGATAGCTACCGTCCCAACAAGGGTTGCCCTATGATTATTAAGAGCACGGTAAATCGCATGCTTTCGTTGTTTATCATTAAAATTGTTCACCTGACATTAGTTGACCCTAGTATTGATGTATGTGGGCCATGTTATTGTACACGTGATGATTTTAAATGCACTCGTGTAATGTATGGTTTCGGAAAAATCCCGGGTGTTTTGTTGTAAGATGGGCCTTTTTGTAAACAAGATGGACCCCACATGTCGTCATGGTCCATAACTTAACACCAATTCGTCATGTGTAGTCGATTTTTGGGAAAAATCGTATTTTAACATGTTTTTATGTCCAATCTATGCCCAAAATAGTATTTAACATGTGTTTCGGCCTAGTTAACATATGTTAGGTTAGTATAGCCGAAATAATCACATTCATAGGCCTCGAATTTGGTTGTTTCACGAATTAAAACTTGTTGATTCATGCTTATCAAGGTACTACCGAAGCTTTACAATGTGTCTAAGTGGATGTATGGTGGAAACCGATTGTGATCACTTCCCAAAACATACCTTAGCTTCGAGTGCACCTATAGCATGTTTTGCCTACTAAAACTCGACTCTTAGTGTGGTTAAGCAATTTGTAGGTGATGTTAAAGCATTACTTCGAGTGATGATGCATCTAACAAGATTGATTGATAGCATGAAAAGGTGGTGGTCTTATTATAATGTGATCTTAGATATAGAAACAAGTGTAAGTGAACTATATATACAAAACTTGGTCGATTAAATACCATTTATATGCATAGTTTGAAAACCAAGGTATCATCATGCTACATTGTTGTGTTAGTCAATTAAAACAAGATTGAAAAGGGTCTAGGGCCAAGTTGATCATTAGGCCGATTGGTAAGAAAGAATCACTGTGATTAGAGGGAGGTTTGCTAACATACCTAGGATTATTGATGTTGTACACTTGGATGGTGTCTTAATGCTCCCTTGCAAAAGCTTGGTGGTGGTGATGAGGGCCGAGAGTTTTGGGAGTGTGGTGAGTGTTTATGTGATGTTTTGGTGCAAGATTTCCAAGTGTTCATGGCCTCCTTTGTATAGCTGATTGTTTGGTAAGCTAGAGTCTCTTGGAATGATGCAAGTGTATAAAGAAGCTTACTACTTTGGTGCTAATTTGGATGATAAGGACGGTTCACGTGGTCTCTTCTTTTGGCCGATTAGTTGTCAATGTAGAAGAGGTATAGATAGTTATCTAGGGACATGCAAAGATAAGTGATTGTTTCCATTTGTGTGCAAGTTGTAACCTCTAGTGTTGAAAGGGACTGGAGCTAAACATGTAAGGGTGGACTTCGGCCGATAATGTTGCACACAAAGGCCTTCTAAATTGGGTAACTCTCATGTCTAGGGATAGAGCATAGGCTTGTTTAGGGCATGGT
This sequence comes from Ambrosia x helenae, assembly GCA_030844895.1. Taxonomy (NCBI): domain Eukaryota; kingdom Viridiplantae; phylum Streptophyta; class Magnoliopsida; order Asterales; family Asteraceae; genus Ambrosia; species Ambrosia x helenae. Next base: position 84,587,856 of record CM061223.1, read on the forward strand.
TGTGTCTAAGAGGATTTGTCTTGCTATAGCATGTCATGCGTGTAAGAATGAAGACAAACTAGGTCCATGACTTGTGTGTTGTCTTACTCAATCGATTTGGGTAGGAAAAAGTGGTAGGGAATGTTTGTTTTTCATGTAAGGAAGTCTATCCATAGGTGAATGTGTTGCTAGGAAGTTGTCACTCCACTTTGGTATAAGTTCTAAGGAAAAGGTACTTGTGTGGTGGCTCATGGTCTTCGGCCGAATGATAAGAAAGGAAGAGGAGAGGTAGTTTGTTAGTTACATAAATGAGGAAATGATAGTTGTTGGCTATAGGGTGGCAAGGAGTTGACTTATCCCTTTTAGTGAAAGTTTGTAACTTGTGATCATCCTTATTGGGTTCTAGGATCGACCGAATATATGTGCAAGGTGTATGATCCTCTTTTTGCAAAAGTAAGTCATGGTATGCATGTGTTTATCTTTGCCATGTATGTATATGTGTGTGTATAGCCATTGTGTCATCTAGATCAAGGATGAGATCACTTGTTTGATGAGATATAAATCGTTCTTCATCAAGAGGTGTGTGAGTACACATGTTTTAGCAATGCTTCGGCCCATATTGAATCATCTAGTGTGGGTATAGACTTAATGGTGTGGATGATACTACATGTAGGTATAGTGTACTTTGAATTAAATGTCAATTTGTACTAGATATCGTCAATCATTTGCATAGGAATGCGGCTTGATTTCATCTTAATGGCAAGGGTGCTTGATGACGATATTAACATGTATTGGTGTCCATTAGTTATGAACACATGTTGTTAAATGTTTGGGATCTCTTGAGTTTCGTATACATGTGTTAGAGAGAATTTACCATGTTTTAGAGGGTGGTAATCTCTTTGAATACTTGTTTGGTGATTGTCAGGGTGCTGTATGACTACACAGGTGTTCTTTGTTGAGTTTTCTGAATAACTCATGCTTCACTAGACTGGGGGGGGGGGGGTATTGTGTGTCCAGAATGTCTAAACATGCACATATAATGACAGTGATAAATGAAATGCGTACGGATGTTGACCTGGATCGTTGACTGTTGTCACACAGTGGGTGATTGTAGGTGATTGGAAAAGGTACAATGGACAGTGGGTTTCAAACCCGGTGACGATTCAGATCCGACAAGGTGAAGCATAGTTAAAGCCCAATGCTTTCAAATCCATTGCCGGTTTAGATCCACCACCACCATCTAAACCCACCACTAGGGAACCCACCTGGCCAACTAAACAAGCAGACGTGAAGGGATATAAAGGCGTTTTTGTCAACTAGATCTGGAACCCGACCCGTTTTGCGGATCTCAAGATCGTAGATGGTCGTTTTCAAGTGATTTCGGTATGTTAAATTAACTCCTTTTTGGTTCTTAAGTAAAAGCTTGGGGCTTTCATGGCAGATCTGTAATCTTGGGGATCTCATGATGTTTGGCGTTGAGGATGATTAAGCCGGTCATTCTCCAATCGTTCTCCAAAACCCATTGTCAACGAACCAGGGACACGTTAACCGACTGAACCCGATTTGTAAGTTTTCTCTCCGAAACCCGATCTGTTTATTTGTATGATTTGTTGGTTGTTAAATTATGTTAAAATTTTATCTTGTGTTTTTCTTGTTCAGTTTGTTAAATTTTTACTTCTTAAACTTTTTATGAGAGTTCTATTTTATTTGGCTTTCATATATTTAAACAATCTTGGTAGATTAAAAAAATGTTTCATATTTGTAAATAGTTATTGTAATCTTGTTGCAGTTTTGGATTTATTGACTTATTTTGTCATTTTATTTTAGGTTGCTTTTTACATAAATAAAATGAATTAAACATAAAAAATCAGTAAAAAGATTACAAATTTTAAATGTAACCTTTTGTTACAGTTGTGCAGATGGAATTTTTGATGAATAGTGAGAAGAACATCAGACTATTTGTTACAACGAACACTTTTTTTTAGTTTGGGCATCTTAGTAAGTTTTTTTTCTTGTTATAAATGTATATTTCGATCTATAACAGATTTGTTATTGTATTTTTTTTATTTCCCAATGTATTTTTTATTTCTTTGAATCCCGATCATGTTAAATATATCTAACATCGGAAGTATAAGTTGTAACATTTGAGAAAGAAGTACAATTTGTTACATTGTAAATTATATGTCGTTATTTTGCTAAGTTTTATATGTCACGGACTGTGTAACATTTTTAAATTATAAATTTAACATTCTTAGGTAACATAAGTTGTTACATTTAAATAAACAACATAATTGGTACGATTACATGTTTGCAAGAATGTAACAAATGCTATTTACAAATGTGACAATGTAGATAAATACAACTGATATATACAATATGTTACAATGTAACATAGAAGTTGCTACACTTAAATATGACAAATCTGTTACCAATTTAAGGTAAAAAGTTTGATTTTAAAGGTAAAAAAGAGAAGAGATAGAAAAGAGACTTAAGAGAAAAGAATAGAAAGAAGGGAGAGGAGAGAGGAAAGGGAATTGAAAGAAAAGAGAAGAAAGATAAGAAATGATTATTTTGTGTAAGATGGAAAGAGAGAGAATGGAATGATGGCTCTTTTGTATGTCGGGGGAAAAGAGAGAATGTGCAAACTATGGATGGGCAATCCTACCTTTATGGTAGTTTAATATGTTATTTTAATCTTCATATAAAGAAGAAATGAGCAGATCAAATGTGAGCCATGGATTGAAGGTAATAGATGGTGAAAATGAGGTTTGCAAAGTTTCTTTAACTGGAGAAGGTTTTCAATTTATGATTCCCATATATATTATAATGTATTTAGGAGCACACGTTAAGATACTTAAAAGTTATGAGTTTTTTTAATACATAATGTATAACCTAAAATAGAGTAAATTACTATTTCAAACATTAAGGCTGTTTGGTGAGGAGTCGGGGGACGGGATCGGTGGGGGTGAGGTGGCACCTCCCCCCCCCCCCCTTAGATTTTTTTTGTGACTTCGGTGGATTTTCCCCACCTCACCGAGTTTGTTGATTGGTTTAAAATTTGCAGCCGTTAAGTGGACCGTTGGAGTTTAATATATTTTTCATTCAAACTATATAGTGGAGGGTTCAAATGAGAACAAATCAAATTATGAAAAGAAAAATAAGAAAAACTAAGCAAGGGTACATAAGTAATTTGATAAAAAAATAATTAATGTAATGAATGCCACTAAATTAGGTGCTTTTAATAAATCAAACTTTATAACCCCCACCACCATTAAATCAACTATTAAAAAATTATACTACATCTCCTTTTTCATATATACACTATAGGTATATTTTTAATACCCTACACATATCACTTTTTTTTGAAGAGCGAAATTTCATTAAAAAAACCGGAATCTCCAAGGAGGAGATTACCGAACAAACACCAAAGTTACATTACATCAAAAACAAACAACTTCCAATCCTTCTATCCCACCCTATTGTACTTTCCTCTACTATTAAACCATAGGAAACTTAAAGACTTGATGTCCGCAATACATTGGGAAACGATCGTATTCGCCGCTTTAAAATTTTTCACATTTCTCATTTTCCAAATCCGCCAACAAGCTATCATCAAAATTCCCATAACAACTTCTTTCTTGGCTGAGGAATAATGCAAGTGTATGGCCACATTCTGTATATCTTGGAACGAAAACATGAACAGAGGAGGGATCTTTAACCATCGAGCTATGCCATACCATATACCATCCGTAATCCTACAACCGGCAAAAAGGTGATCAACCGTCTCTTCTGCTTCTTCACACAAAACGCAAAGATTATTTCCAACACTTATATTCCTCCTTGAAAGGGCTACCTTCGTAGGAATGCGATCTAACCACGCACACCACATGAAAATATTGCACTTCCCCGGGATCCATTTGCACCATCGCATCACAATACTGTCCACATCTTGCCGGCTACTACGAATCCATTCCTTAGAATCTTTGACACTAACGTTTTGCAGCGCGACATTATTCCAGCTCCATTTATCCTCCTCGTCCGTCAAAATAGTAACTGAAACCATCCGAGTGCACAGAACTAACTGTTGGGATTCCTGCATACATATCGTTAGATACCTACACATATCACTTGGATACCTACATACATATCGTTGACCAACCTACACATGTTGTTTGGACCCTACACATAAATAATTGAAGAGATTTGACACTACAATCCTACACAAAGACAATAGCATTGCAATTATGTAGGAATCTCACAAATGGTGTAAACTACAACCCTACACACACATATATTAACACCCTACATACACATAATAATGTCTCGCACACACACAATGGCAATGTAATTTTAAATCTCGTTGGTATTATATAGTTTTTTTTATGACAACCATTTATTAGCTTAATAATTGGGTTGACATTAAATAAATATATGTGTAACGGTTATATTAATGATTATTTACTACACTAAAATCTCTAAACTACCCTTCTTATTAGAAAATAGAAATAAAAAGTTTAACTAATTATAAAAATGCCACAATCATTTATAACCTTTGATCTAATGAATGAAGAGTTGAGATTTCTTCTTTTTATTCTCAATTTTAAATATCTTCTTAAAAGATCCATCCCATATATATATTTCACACTATGATTGTTGCAGTAGTGATGACGATGAAGATGATCTAGAACTTTGTTGCAGATGATCTGAAAGGTAGGTTTAGGGAGGTGGAGTTGTTTTGGGACTTGATATTGAATTAATAGGATTTGTTGGAGATGGATGGAGGAAGATAAGGATGAAGGTGGAGATGGATATGAGTGTGTGTGTGTGTGTGTGTGATATATATATTTTAAATTTTAATGTATTTTTTAAAATATAAAATATATATTAAATAGATTAAATAAAATAATAAAAAAAGGAAGGGGGAAGGGGAAACCATTTCCTTAGCTTGGGGGAGGGATAGCGAAAATGATACGGCGCTATTGTGGAATTTGGGGGAGTTCGGGGAGGGTGTCACCACACCAAACAGCCTAATTACACATTAATCTTCGTATCCTATTTACAAATAGTTCTCTCGAGTGTTACTTGTTTAAATAATAATTACACTTTTTTCCGTTATTTTAAGTCAACTACCTTACGATTTTTAAACAGCCATAAATTCTCCATACGTTAATAAAATACACCATAAAAACGAACATTTTTTCTCTAAAATTCAAGTATAGTACTGTCATTTTTTTTTAATTTGAAAAATTTTGATGTGTTAGGCAATTAACAATATCTAGGGGTGAGTAATAATTAAACCGTTAACTGAACTGAACCATACCAAAACAGACGAAACCAAACTGAAAAATCGACAATCTAACCAAATAAATCGAACCAATTAATCAATTGGTTAATAAGATCAATTAATTGATGACTTCGGTTTCAATTTTGGTTTTGTTTGAGGCTACTAACTGAACTAAACTAAACAATACACTCTTGAAAATGCATGTGTTTCCTACCGCATCGCGCAAACACCCCTCTAATATACCATGATATATATTTTTTAGGTTTTATCATCTATAATCTATAACTTATAATAAAAGAATTGAAAATTGATGAGTTGTCATTCAATGAAAGCCTAAGAAAGCCATCTTAATGACATGGCATTCAAGGAAGCATTCTCCTCCTTGAGTGTGCCATGTGTCATGCCATGTGGCAAATAAAAAATAAATAATTAATAATATAAAACCTAATCTACTAAATTTAAATTGAGTTATTTTAGGAAAACAGAATTTAAAAACAAATTTAAATTTTTCTCTATTATATTTCCTCCCATAATTTTAAACGTTAATATCTTTTATATACGAGATTTTTTAAAGAAAAAAATTACACCAAATTAACGAGCGTTTTATTATCTTTCCAACGAGTACCATAGTGCTATATAAAAAACGGAGAAAAAACAACTATTTTTTGTGGGGTTTCGTTCATACAGGAAAAAAACACAAAGTGTTCAGATTATTCATTAATAATGTTTTTTCTTTTAAACTAGGTTCTTATCTACGATGTTGAAATTCAGTCCAATCGCCATGCTTTCATTGGAATTTTACTCTTTTAAAGATGCATATGTATACTTCATCAAGAGAAGCTAGGAGAAAGAATCGTGCAACACTGCAACACATGGTGTCACCTTATAGCAAGGTTATTTTTTTATTTATTTAATTACAAGGTTATTTTAGAATTGTTATATTTTTCAACCCCAGGACACTTCCGGGATAAAAGCTAGTTATTATATATGTAAAAAAGCAGCGTGAAAAGAAGGGTGAGTAACCACCGGAAAATAACAAGCGTTTACAAAAAAATTCATTTTATTATACAGCAAAGATAAAGAAATATCAAGAAATATGCAAATGAATAACATTTTTTTATTAGAGTTTAACGTTTTAGATATATTTTTTATTTCATAGAGCAGAAAAAATAAGCAGGTGATTTTTGTAGGCTTAAAAAATCTAACATAGTATTCGTTATACAACGTATATAAATATAAATAATTTTTTTTTTGTTTTTTTTATATAAATAAAAAAAATTATATATGCTTTAATTTTATATAAGGTAGTTTCAATAATTAAATAATTTCACTAAAAATCAAATAGTTGTATTAATCAGGTATAAATTGTGTTATTGACTTGCTCGTAGGATGTATGGTATTTTTGGGTGACATAAAATAATTGTTTGTCGGCTGGCACCGGATAAAACTCGTTAGAGATAATGGGGGGATTGTATTACGCGTGAATACAATCCTAAAGTGACCTATTCAATTTAGTGGATCAAGTAGGTGACCCAAGTTTGATGTTCTGTGGGCGTAGCTTCCCCATCCTTGTCCAGTAACACACATATAGGTTGAGAGCTTTGAACTTTGACTTGTATACACGCGGCACTTGGAATCGTGGCCAAAGGGTATACGCTGTCTACCTTTCGATAATGCTTGAGGGCGGTTGTGGTCAAAGAACGGAGTACTCCTTTGTCCAGTGGGTACTTCGAGAATGTTCGGGATTGATTTGTTGGCCGTTAAAAAAAAAATCGTGTTTGCTGTTAAAAAAAATCAGGTATAAATGATTTGACATAGAAAAATATTGATACTGTAATGTAAAAAGAAAGGTTAAAAGAAAAAAGAACGTACAAAATCAAATCATTAATCAATAACAGATTGTGGGTCCCTACCCAGAATCCTTTACAACAGAGTTTCATTCTCTTACCTGTTTTGGTAACCTCTTTTCCCAACTGAAAGCAACATATTTCGATTAATTTTTAATGTAATATAAACTAAAAATTATGGCAACTAGGGTTGTTCACGAGCCGAGCCGATCCGAGCGAAGCTTTGCTCGTGCTTGGCTCGTTTACAAACTGAACCGAGCGGAGCGGCTCGTTTACAATCGAGCCGAAAACCGAACGAGCATTCTTCAAGCGCAAATTTTCCGAGCGAGCGTCGAGCGAGAATCGAGCGGAGAATAATATGGACGATTATAAAATTGGGATGTTTCCTTCGATGTTTTCATTGTCGGGTGACAACTTAGGTCAAAATGTTCGATGCTAACACTAATATTGAGATCACAGTGTCTAAGGATAAGGCTTAGATTGAGGCTGGTGAGGTGATGAGCATACTTCAGACAACAGTTGTTGCATTGTGACATAGGTGTAATATCAAGTGACAATTAACGATGGGCGACTATTAACATAAAGAAGTCAAGACTATCACCTCATGACTTATTGTTTTACTATTAAATCTAGTGTTAATTTTTTATTGTGTTAAGTGGCCTGGTTATATTTTGTTTGCATATACTGAGTCAAATCCAATAGAATCTTATATATAAAGCCATAAATTTATCTATAAATTGTGTGTATATTTATTATTAAATAAATAAAAATATATTCGAGCCGAACCGATCCGAGCGTACCTTTGCTCGTGCTTGGCTCATTTACAAACCGAACTGAGCCGATCGGCTCATATACAACCGAGCGGAAGAACGAGCGAGCATTTTTCGAGCATTTTCCGAACGAGCGACGAGCGATCCACGAGCGGCGAGCGATTTGAACAGCCCTAATGGCAACTAGTGACGCAATGGTGTAAAGTGGGTCCGATTTTTGCGTTTTATCTCAAGGATTTATTGGACCTTCATCTACACATCAACGGTTCGGTTAAGAAAAAGAAGGCATTTTACGCGATTTGTTTGGCGATAATGTGGTGTATTTGGAAATATAGAAACGAAATGGTTTTCAATCAAAAACAAGTCTCACTTCAAATGGTTCTTGGCGATATCAAATCTCTTAGCTTCTTTTGGGTTAAGGCGAGGGCGAAACAACCATCTTTGAAGCGGAGTATGTGGTGCGCTTTTAATTTCTCTAGACTTGGTTGGTGATAATGTTTGTATTGTTTGTATTGTTTCATATGGATTGTATGGCGTATTGCTAGTATCCCGCTAGCTTTGGTGAATAAATTCGTTGATCGTTCTAAAAAAATATATAAACTAAGATTAGTTTCCTAATTAATTGTAATTTAACAATTTCTTGAGTAGCAAGTTAAAATCAATCTATATAAACCCTGTTAGAGTTTCACATTGCAATCAAAATTTTAAGATGTCATCTTGTTAATATACATTTGGAAGCTAGCCAAATTATTATTTTTCTGTTCTTATTTATCAATCTCTATCTTGAAACTAATGACTAATTTGAATATGTTTAGACTAAACTCAAACATGCAAATTTCTTGTTAGGCTCTTAATGTTGTGCCGTGGCAATATTTCTTACCTCGAAACATAATTGATTAGTCTAAATAAGTTATTTGTTTTTTTCACACCATTCTTTATGGTGTGTAAAACATGTAAATTGCTATTAAGTAAGATGCTATCTTTGAATCAGTTATGATTAAGTGTGTTTGGGTCACTAACAACACATCTCTGAATCAGTAAGTAAGTCTCGTAACCAATAAGTTTTAAAACGATGCTAAATGAAAATTTTACCTTATTATGAATTCACACATGTTCATGACTCTATCCGACCACTCACGCACCACCTCGTCGACTCACTAACACGGTAACACCATCAACTAGTCAGCCGAGCCAAGTCAGGCCTCTTATTGGTCCAGAGTCTCTTACGCAAATCAAACATCTTAATAACTCAGCACTTAGTGACGCAAAGATTATTAAATAGCCTCTAATTCATAAATCTTTCATCAAATGTATTGTTTAATATCTACGAGTCTTTTTTTTTTGAACAGCAAATTATTACACCAATCCGTCTTTGACGGGGCTCGAACCCTTGACCTCAAGGGGAGCAACACCTTAACTCCAATGGCTTTGCCAATTGGACCCAACCCCCCACAATATCTACGAGTCTAACATTAAAAAAAAAAAAAAAAAAAAAAAAAAAAAAAAAAAAAAAAAAAAACATTTTCTTACCATTTACCCAATTTATATAAACAATTGGCTTTGTAACTTTCTATCTTCACTTCAAGTCCTCTACTCCCAACCTACCCCTCTCTCTCTCTCTTTCACACACACACACCTGCAATTCTTATTCTTTCAATGGCCATTTGCTGATTTCTTATTCTGAGTATCTTCAAACTTCCATTAACAACACCAACACCTCATCTTTTTATAACAATATTATCTCATAACCACAAATTCCAAACAAAATGCTGGATAACACAGACATGTTTGAATCAACTGCTTTCTTCGATCCAAACTCTTCAACCCATCATCACCAAATCCCCAGTTTCTCACCCATTGAATCCCAACACCTAATCAACATGGAAACAGAGCACCATGACCCGACCCGAATCGATCAAATCACCTGGAACCATAACAACAATAATAATAATAATATTAACATTAATCTCCATGACCAAATTCTAATGGGAAACACCACCCAAATAACACCCCCTGATCTCCTAAACCTGTTCCAATTACCCAAATGCTCAACAACTTCAACACTCTGTTTTTCTGACCCGACCCGGATGGATCAGAATCCGGGTCAAATGTTGTATGACCCGGTTGTGGCAATGAATTCACAGCCTCCGTTCTTTAGAGAGCTGCTGAATTCGCTCCCGAACGGGTTTAATTTGTCGGGTTTCCGGGAATCGGGTTCGGGTATGGAGAGAGGGGAACAGAGTCATCAGTTTTATCATGAAGGAGAGGCTGTTTTGGAGTTTGGAGGGAAAGGGAGAGAGGGTAAAGATACAAAGCATTTTGCTACTGAAAAACATAGGAGACAACAAATGGGTGGCAAGTATGAGGCACTAAAGAGTTTGATTCCTAATCCCACTAAGGTATAATATTATTTTTAATAGTATTTTCTATTTTGTTATTGTTAATATGGTATGTGACATTTTAATGCGGATTGAGAGTTTTGGTTAAGAGGAATGTTTTTAAAACCGGATCGAACTGATTGATTGGAATGGGAATTGGAAACATATTTGATATGTTTGTGTGTATTTGGAGCACTTTTATTTGATCTGACTAGCTATCGATTGGCTGGAACCAAACCAGGTGGTCGGACCGGATTTTATTGTTCCTTTATTTTTTTTTGTTTTAATTCAAAATATTATTTAATGATTTATTTAATAGTTTTTAGTAATATCGTAAATTTATATAAAAATAAAGTATTGTTAAATATTATTTTTAAATCGTTATATATGTAGGTGTTTTAATTTTAAATTATTTATCATACGTCTGTGTTTTTGAAACCTGTCCGACCAGTGAACCGACGACATATCTAGTTCAATGACATGTACAGTTATGAAAATAATGGATTAGACTGTTTAATATTTTGATGAATTTGATCACATTTTAACACTTTTGATTTTGTGTGATTATTGTTAACAAAAGACCGATCGCGCATCGATTGTTGGATATGGGATTGACTACATTAATGAACTCAAGAGGACTGTAGAGGAGCTGAAGATTTTGGTGGACAGGAAGAGATGCAGCAGAGGTAGGGTGAAAAAACACAAAACCGAAGACCATTCGACTTTAGATGTAGAGAGTATTTACACGCGTAGCAATGGTGGCGGCGGCGGCGGTGGTGGTGGTGATGCTCATGATCAGCAAGCTTATAATGGTAACTCAACTTCTACCATGAGGAGTTCATGGCTGCAGAGGAAATCAAAGAACATTGAAATCGATGTTCGAATCATTGATGATGAAGTTACAATCAAATTGGTGCAGCAAAAGAGGATTAATTGTTTGTTGCTTGTTTCAAAAGTTCTTGATGATCTTCAATTGGATCTTCATCATGTTGCTGGTGGTCTCATTGGTGATTTCTATAGTTATCTTTTCAATACCAAGGTACAACTTTTTTTTTTTTTTTTTTTAGCATATGTTGTGCATTGTTGAGTTGTGCATTAGGTGGGTGGGGGCGCTATCATGGACTCAACCGAACTACCCTGATTTCCACCAATAATGTACTGCAACCTCACTTCACTGATTCATTACACTGAACATAAATTTGAAGGCAGCACTACACTGAATAACTAACCAATAAAAAATAAAAAACTCACACACACACATTCCATTTGTGAAAACGTACCCCTGAAACATACTCGTACCCCACTATCCCTGTCACCTGCGTCGGTGTTGCTGTGGGTAGTGAGATACCCGTGAGATTTACGGGTTGCTCCATTGCCCCCTTACAACCCATTTGTGTATATTCAAATGTTTGATTAATTATTGTAGTAAAGCCTGAAAAGGTTTATGATTTGTATGACATGTGCAGATTTGTGAAGGGTCCTCTGTTTATGCAAGTGCTATAGCCAATAAGCTAATTGAGGTGGTGGACAAACAATATGCAACTACCCCAGTTACTTCTAGCTACTAGGTAAAGAAATAACATAAACTACAGCTTTAACTGCAAAAGGTACAACTTTCTTATGCACAATGTACTAGTCTTTCTGCATAAGGTACAATCCACCCAATAGAGAGGAAAAGGAGACACTTTTTACATGGTGTTTCTACATTTGAGCATGCATACTTGCATGCTTATCTGCCTTTTTCTTCTTTGAGATAAACATTATTTTTTTATTTATTTAATCACTAAATTTATAACAAGAAAATGTATTTCACAGTTAAAAAATAGTTGATGGATGACAAAATTTTTTAAAAGGGTATGCAAACTTGTAAACTAAAGCTAAATACAATAACCATACCCAGTAAATCCTACAAGTAGGGTATGAAGAGGGTGGTATGTAATCAAACCTTACCTCTATCCTGAGAATAGAGAGACTGCTTTCAGAGAGACTTCCGACTCTAAAATAAACAAAGGACCAACAAACCGAGCTTAAAAAACAAAGGCGACTATAATCAATGAAGTAGGGAGAGAGTTCTTCAAACTAAAAACACATTAAACATCAAACAACAAGATATAGGCGTAAAAACACGAAAGTTAAATGAATGTATGAAATAAAGTTTATTATCGTGCATACAAAGTTTGTTTTGCTGATACAAATGGACATTTTTTTTTATTAGATACTAATAATCAAACCATTCAAAAAAACAAAAAAAGTATAAACGTTTATTATGATTATTCTTGTAAGCCAGTCATTCGAGTTTCTCATCCCCTCATTAGTTTATACTTTCGTTCTCAAAGAGTCAAAGTTATTTATTTAGTATTAGTTGACTTATGTATTCAAGGAATATATCAAATTGTTTGCACTTAAAATATACTTGCTTTCTCCAATTCCTTTTTAAAGAATTTATCAAGAACTATATTTTCCATTTCAGTTACTATTTCAAATTTAAATATTTGTCTATTGATATTTATAATTTTATTTTTATTTATTATTATTATTATTATTTTTTTAAAATATGCAATCACAATGTTTTTATTAATTTATTTTGCAGATTTATGGCGGACTAGATGGGCTTATGCTTGTTTGTTTAGGTACTAACATGTCTTGAAGCTCTTGAGGGAAGACAAGATGATTTTTTTTTTTTTTTCATAGAATTTGGGATTTAAAGTGACACTATTATAGGGACAATTTACCACAAATGAAATAAAATAGGGGTAACTTAAGTAGACTTGTGAATTTATTTGAGGTTTAATTCGATATCTTCCTTTGATATTTTTGCAATGCGGTACAATCTTTGTTCTTGTTTTCTTGTTTTTTTTTTTTAAAAAAAAATTCAATTACAATCTATTAATCTATTATAATATATATAAAAGAATTGAACATTGCTGACGTGGCGTGCAATGGTGCCTTCATCCTCTTCATGAAACTGCCACGTGGCATCATAATTTAAAAGATTTTAATGTTTTTTTAATTATTTCCTTTTTTAATTAAAAAAAAAAGATAAACATAAAACCCTAAATTTATCTCTTTATCTCTCAATTCTCAATTACTAAAATTAAATTGAGTTATTTTAGGAGAAAGAATTTAAAAACAAATTTAAATTTTTCTCTCTTATGTTCCTCCCATAATTTTTAAACGTTAATATCTTTTATATTTGAGATTTTTTAAATAAAAAAATTACACCAAATTAAACGAGCGTTTTATTATCTTTCTAACGAGTACCATAGTGCTTTATAAAAAACGGAGAAAAAAACGACTATTTTTTGTGGGGTTATGTTCATACAGAAAAAAAAACACAAAGTGTTCAGGTTATTCATTAATCATGTTTTTTCTTTTAAACCAGGTTCTTATCTACGATGTTGAAATTCAGCTCAATCGCCATGCTATCATTGGAATTTTACTCTTCTAAAGATGGATAGGTATACTTCATCAAGAGAGGTTAGTAGAACGAATCACGCAACACTGCAACACATGATGTCACCTTATAACAAGGTTATTTTTTATTTATTTAATTACAAGAGTAATATTTTTCAACCCCCATCATGAATTCTACATCTATATAAGTCAAAGTCAAATTGTAACATATTTTAAATTACGTGAAGATCACTATATGTTGAATGTTATCCTTTTAATACTGTATTATGTTTAATATGGTTTATGCTTTTTATTTTTTTTAACTTTTTAAATAAATGTTTTTTTAACTAAGATTGATTATGTTTAAGTTATTTACGCTTTTCGTGATTTGAGTTTTCTTCTTTTATCATTTTTTATCATTTTTTATTAAATCATATTAAATTTTTCAACCCCGGGACCTTCCCGGGGTAATCAGCTAGTTATCAATATTTGATAAACCATAAATGAATTTTCTTAGAACATAAGGGGGGACGGGAGCTACCAGAATTGGGTACGGGTACCTTACTATCAGCACTGTAACACCGTCATCACCCATGCTGGTATAGGTCCCGTGAACCGTTTTCTGGTTGTAGTTAACGGGCTGGTAACCGTGTATTTTTTATTTTTAATTTACTTTAATTCCCTTTTTATTTATTTATAACCATTTTAAAGCAACATTTTGTTTATTTTTTTTACTTAAATCGTTTATTTAAAATAAATAAAAAAAAGTAAATAAAAAACATAAGACAATATTTATTAATATCTATATCTATATCTATTCTATATATATATATATATATATATATATATATTGCAAAGGGATTAATCCTACATGTCATGTTTTTATGCAATCTCTCTTTTGAAAGATGCCACATAGGATGTGATGTGGCAACTCTAAACCAATTAAAAAAAAGAAATAAATATGATTTAACCTAATCTATTAAATACCTAATCTACTAAATCTAAATATTAAACCTTTATTATTTTATCTCTCGTGTTTCCTCTCATAACTTTTAAACGTTAATATCTTTTATATACGAGATTTTTTTAAAGAAAAAAATTATACCAAATTAACGAGCGTTTTATTATCTTTCCAACGAGTACCATAGTGCTATATAAAAATCGAAGAAAAAAAATGACTATTTTTTGTAACCCGACAGGTATTGTGTCGGGTATGGGATTAGTTTAAAAAAATTATGGGTTTGGGTCGGGTCTGGGATTAGGTGATACCCGACCCGATTACCCGAAACAACATACCCAAATACCTGAACTACATACCCGATCATATACCCATGAATTTTTTAGCGCATCACATAACCCTTAGACTAATGCGTTCGATATTTCAATAATTAACTTTTTTTTTCTTATTTCATGTTAGTTCTTTTTAGAATGATCGATTACAAACTCCCGAATTCATTTGTAATGGCACTAGATTTATACCCCGACGCAGAGATTCGTTTTTTTTTTATATTTGAATACGATAACTTATGGCAGGGATTTGTTTATAATAATAATAATAATAATAATAATAATAATAATATATTTTATAATGCTATATTAAATATTTCAACCCGGGACGCTCCCGGGATAAAAAGTAGTTAAACATAAATAAAAATACATAAAAACATAGAAGATAAAGCTTAGAGTTGACGCATGAGTTGCCAGGCCTGAAGATGCTCAAAGTTGCCGCGGTAACGAGCCGCATAGCTCGCCTGGGTCAACTCCACAGCCAACTCCGGCACAATGCCTGGGTGCCGGCTCATGGTGCGCTCGTAGCACGTGGTCCACCAATCACATTTGTTGTTTAGATCGATCCACTTTCTCTGTAGGCTCTCAATTGTGCGATCACTTTCGCCGACTTGTTGTTTGAAGTCAGCCAAGACACGGTCCCAAAAGCTTGTTTGGCGACCTCCTAAGCCCCCCGAGCCCCTATGGGGTTGGCGTTGCAACGATGGGTCGTTTTTGTGCGTCCTTAACGCACACAACCAAAGTCATTTCTTCATTTTCGGTCCACCGAGTCATTTTGAAGGTTTGAAGGTGTGGGTGTTATTGTTGACGTTCAACTGTGCTTTCACCACCGTCGTTTATATACAAAAAAAACCCAACCGTATTGCATGTTAAAAATTGAATTTCTCTGACGGTTAGATAAGATCGACTGTTAATGGGAATAAATTTTTTTGACCGTGTTGGGTGGAGACGGTTGAGAAATAAACATGGTCTGACGGTTTGGTGATAAAATTTATAAACCGTGTGAATTTAAAAAATAAGGTTTGTATTTGTATTAAAATGAAAAAAAATAAAATCAGTAGAGTACTGCCTACAAAAAAGTGTTTTAGTGAAGTAAATCAGTTAAATGATGTGGCAGTGGATAATTGGTTAAAATCAGTTAAGTGAAAAGCTAAATCTACAAGGGTTTATGCCCTAAAATAACTTAATTTTCATAATAAAATTTTAGATTTGTTTCTTTTATGGTCATATCAATTGGGAAGTTCTTTATAAAATGTAAGAACTATCCTTAAGGGTTGTAAATATTTTGTTAGGTTTCCTTTTTAAACGCTCCATATAACTAAAAATAAATAATTTTTGTATTCGTTATTCTGGAGTGTTCTTTAATTTTATTGTGATTTTGTTGAATACTTGAAACAATTCAAGATATTTGTGTGACTTGATCCTTAAAATGAAAAAGAAGAAGAAAAGAATGAAAAAGAAAGAAGGCGGCGAGAACTTCCTTAGAATAATGAATATTCACAAAATATTATACGGAAAATATTATAAAAAACACTAAACTTTCAGTTTTTTCTCATTAAAGTCACTCAACAATTTTTTGCATATAAAAAGCACTATACTTTCAGTTTTTTCTTACAAAAGTAACTCAACATTTATTTGTACGTAAAAAACACTATACTTTTTGTTTTTTCTCATAAAAGTCACACAACATTACTTTTTTTGTCATGTCGTTTTTTTTTGTAGTTTTTTAAGACATTTTGTAATTATATATTTATTTTTGTAACATATTATATGACAAAAAAAATCTATTGTTGCAATCAAAGTAATATTAGTTCCGCTAATTTAAATATTTATACAATTCTTAAGTATAAAGAAAAAAAATTATATAACAAATAAACATGGTTTTTAATCGATATAAGACGCGTAAAGTACTTTACTTTCTTAATCAACTTCATCATTTGAGATTTTTTAAGGATACAAAATATATAGACTACCTATGCAACACGTAAGCAAACACAACTAAGAGTTTCGGTTCCGGGTTATTTAAAACAAAAACATCAAAATTTTGTTCAAAATTGACATTTTAAGGGGTTTTATGCGAAAAAGAAATGTTTGGTGACTTCTATGAGAAAAAACAGAAAGTATAGTGCTTTTAGGTGCAAAGAAATGTTGAGTGACTTTTGTAAGAACAAACTGAAAGTGTAGTGCTTTTTATGTGCAAAAAATTGTTGAGTGACTTTAGTGAGAAAAAACAGAAAGTTTAGTGTTTTTTATGGTATTTCCCCAATATTATACATTGTTGATCAAATATTTACGGTACAATATATAGATATTAACAAAGGTATTATGCATCTTAGGAGCAACAGTGTACGAACTTTGCAGCCTGAGAGAATCTTTATTTCTAATACTAGCATGAACCCGCGCGTTGCGGCGGAGCTGCACTGTGTTTGGCTGTTGCTTTTGGTCAATCAGGTTGTTGGTGTTGTACGTTATACAAACATACTGATAATGTGTAATATATGATCGGAGGGCGTGCAATATTAGTAGAAAGTAGGTGTAGATGTTGTAGTAGAATAACACGTTAAGTTTGTAATAAATATCATGCGGTGTAAAATTAACTCACAGTTTGAAACAATAGATGACATCATAGAGTTTTCTAAATACAAAAAACATATGAAGTCTAGATAATGTTATAGGCTATTTTAAATAGAAAATGAATTATACATAATTAAACATACAGTAATACACAATGAAAATGATAATGAAAATGAGAAAAAAACAATAAAACAATGAATTAAAAGAAAACTACTCTACTATCTACTAAAATGAATCAAGACCACCAAGTATACCTCACAAAACGGATGGGCCACTCGGGTTGGGTCATGCTTCAAAAATGGATCAAGTCAGAATGGGTCACTTTAGAAAAATGGTCATATTAGTCTGGGTCAAGACGGGTTTGGGTCATGATGGCTGGGGTCAGAACGGTTGGGTCCAACCCATGTACTAATGAATAGACCACTTACATATATTGTAGACCACCCACAGAAAGAGCTCAGCAAGGTACTGTGCAAATATACGCTTCACGAAGAACTGAACCTAAATAAAAAACAACACCAATTTAGAACAACAAAAAGGACACTAATTTACAAGTAACGTACCCAACTTGAAATACAAAAAATGTTGAAACTAAAGAGTTCAGAGAGGTCACACTATGAGTAACATGGGTTAGGCATTAAAGATTAAAATAATCAAAATGACTTTACTCTCCAATGCTAATGTGTGTACAAAATTTTCAATATGGTCTAGCATTTAGTTAGTTGAACTAACCTGAGTATCGTAAGTATTGGGGAATTTGATGATGAATGAGTGGGCATTGGCGACACTAGCTGCTTGCTCGACCTCAATCATGAATTAAGTACCATTACTGGTAAACCATTGTCATGATAGCTTTTCCTTCCCCAATTGACTCATTTAAATGTTTTATAAGTAAATGTGTTATAATTTCACTGGTCATAATATATGTTTTGTAAACACCTACACAATATAACCTTTGGGCCCTTGTTAATTGGTTATAACGTGTTGTTTATAACATTACTGTGATCCAGGTGTTCAAATGTAGTACTCACAAAATCAATTAGCTTATAAGCACTTGTTTAGAAGTAAGAACCATCTTTTTCAAATCTTGATAGAAACTTGATTATAGAATAGTAGATAAATAACAACCATCAGAAGATTTGTTCACTTTACTACAAAACAACTTTTATCATTATAATACTAACATTTCTTCAAAGCACAAACACCTTTAATATTTACCATAAGTGGAACTATTGATGAAGGAGTAACGGATTGCTTTCAATTGCATTCAAGGTGATGAATGACAATTTGTTAATGAATGCTAAAGTACAGGGGATTATGTGTTGCATTATTGTTTTGTACAATTGGTATCAAAGGTGATACACAAGGGTATAAATGGAAGAGCAGAGACAAAAATTTGAGGATTACACTTGAGTCTCTTGGGATTCCATCTAAAAATGGTAGTGAAATTACATTGATGCCCATCTAGGATGCATCATAAATAGATTATAAATAGACTAGCAGGAACCCGCGCGTTGCGGCGGGACTGCACTGTGTTTGGCTGTTGCTTTTGGTCAATCAGGTTGCTGGTGTTGTACATTATACAAACATACTGATAATGTGTAATATATGATCGGAGGGCGTACAATTTTAGTAGGAAGTAGGTGTAGATGTTGTATTAGAATAACACGTTAAGTTTGTAATAAATATCATGTGGTGTAAAATTAACCCACAGTTTGAAACAATAGATGACACAAAAGAGTTTTCTAAATACAAAAAAACATATGAAGTTTAGATAATGTTATAGGCTATTTTAAATAGACAATGAATTATACATATTTAAACATACAGTAATATTATATTCAGAAATTGAAAATAAAGAGGCAGTTAATACACAATGAAAAAGATACTGAAAATGAGAAAAAAAAAACAATGAATTAAAAGAAAACTACTCTACTATCTAATAAAATGAATCAAAACCACCAAGTATACTTCGCAAAACGGATAGGCCACTCGGGTTGGGTCACGCTTCAAAAATGGGTCGAGTCAGAATGGGTCACTTTAGAAAAAAAGGGTCATATTAGTCTAGGTCAAGAAGGGTTTGGGTCATGATGGCTGCGGGTCAGAACAGGTTGGGTCCAACCCATGTACTAATGAATAGACCACTTACATATATTGTAGACCACCCACAAAAAGATCTCAGCAAGGTGCTGTGCAAATATACTCTTCACAAAGAACAGAACCTAAACAAAAAACAACACCAATTTAGAACAACAAAGAGACACTAATTTACAAGTAACGTACCCAACCTGAGATACAAAAAATGATGAAACTAAAGAGTTTAGAGGGGTCACACTATGAGTAACATGGGTTAGGCATTAAAGATTAAAATGATCAAAATGACTTTACTCTCAAATGCTAATGTGTGTACAAAATTTTCAATATGGTCTAGCATTTAATTAGTTGAACTAACCTGAGTATCGTAAGTATCGGGGAATTTGATGATGAATGAGTGGGCATTGGCGACACCGGCTGCTTGCTCGACCTCAGCCATGAATTAAGTACCATTACTGGTAAACCATTGTCTTGATAACTTTTCCTTCCTCAGTCAACACATTTAAATTTTTCACTAGTAAATGTGTTATAATTTCATCGGTCATAGTATATGTTTTGTAAACACCTACACAATAAAACATTTGGGCCCTTGTTAATTGGTTATAACGTGTTGTTACAACATAACTATGATCCAGGTGTTCAAATGTAGTACTCCCAAAATCAATTAGCTTATAAGAACTTGTTTATAAGTAAGAACCATCTTTTTTGGATCTTGATAGAAACTTGATTCTAGAATAGTAGATAAATAACAACCATAAGAAGGTTTGTTCACTTTACTACAAAACAACTTTTAACATTTTAAATACTAACATTTCTTCAAAGCATAAATACTAACGTGTTGTTATCATAAGTGTAACAATTGATGAATGAGTAATGGATTGCTTTTAATTGCATTCAAGGTGATGAATGACAATTTGTTAATGTATGCTAAAGTAGAGGGGATTATGTGTTGCATTATTGTTTTGTACAATTGCTATTAAAGGTGGTACACAAGGGTATAAATGGAAGAAAGATGATAAAAATTTGGGGATTACACTTGAGTCTCTTGGGATGTCATCTTAAAATGGTAGTGAAATTACATTGATGTCCATCTAGAATGCATTATATAATAAATTAGCAGGAACCAGCGCGTTGCGGCGGGGCTGCATCCGTAAACTTTTATTACATATATAATAATTTTAAACTAAAAGTCATCATGTATTCTTGTGTGACAATTATTTTGGTGGAAGTCCTTTGATATTGAAAGCACAAATAAAAAATAAAAATTGATGCGGGAAAATACTGAAAACATGAAACAGAAGACAAGATTTCAGTCTCTGAAAAAAAAAGTAGCTAAATACTCTAAATGAAGCCATTAAAAATAAAGAATGACGTGTGGGATGGGTTTGCCATCCCGTAGTACTAACTGGTCGATTTTGTGGTATATTCCCGAATATGCTCCGAACGTATATATGTCATTTCTCATGTTGGCGATTGTTTCGTCTAATGAGACACCCATACCCTCATTATGAAGAATTCTAATTAATATAATATTCTATTCATTTAATCTAAATAAAAAAAACGTAAATCACTTTACATACATATTAAATGGAATTATCTATCAAGTTATGCTAGTTACAAAAATGCCAAACTATGTCTAAGTATAAACACCAATCAGTAGTATGTATGAAAATGTCAAGTTATATATATTTCAATAAATAAATATCACATAATGCGAAAAAATAACTATTTCTACATAATTAGAATAGTGAATATGACAAAATGAATATAAAAGTGCGTGTAAAACTAAATAGTTAATTTTAAATTAAATAACTATCAAAAGTCTACCCTAATATATATATATATATATATATATATATATATATATATATAGATTTAGGTTCCTGTACAAATGAGTTTTTTTGTGAGAAGTGTAAGAAGTAATAGAAACTTAACACGTGGTAATCTTATTTATTTAGCAATAAGGGTATATTAGTCAATTTAACTATTAATTATAATTAATCCATTAATTTATTTTAGGCTAATATCATGCATTTACATACATTTCCATTTTTAATAAAAGATTATATCTTTTCTTCATTTTTTTATTCAACCGTAACACCACAACATCAGCATAAAACACAACAGTATGATACAACTCATGAGTATAAAACACAACATCAGTATAAAACACATCATCATACAACCATGAGTATAAAACACAATAGATGCATGATAAAACACATCAGGAGCTAATAAAACACATCAGGAGTTGGTAATACCATCCTCTCTTCATGTAAAAAAAAACTTTGATTATAGGTTTTTTTTTTTTTTTTTTTTTTTTTTTTTTGCTCTGCGCCCCTTTCATATGATCCAATATCATCGTTTAAACACTCTAATTCAGCCTTCTTCATGCTAGTCCCTATACATGCAACAAACAAAAGAAAAAAACCCCAAAATGCTTTTTCGATTAGAAATGATGTGTTTTATCATCAACCATAATATTGAGTTATTCGAAAATGGTGTGTTTTATTATTAACTATAAGGGCGTTTTTTCTGATGAACCGGTGTGTTTTATCTTAGTCATTTTATCATTAAATCATTAACTCATTAACATTCACTACATAAGACTTAATGAATATAAACCTTACCTTGGTCCTCCAAACACACTGCAGTAACCTCTCATCATTTTCATCCTCTTTCTTGTAAATCCAAAAACCCTTTAATTTAAAACACCCAAATCATTCAATATTTGTTTCATTATTAGACTTATAGAAGAAAAAAAATAGGTTTCAAATGCTTACTATGGTGGGTCACGAGATGGTCCTGGGAATATTATGGTCATCGATCTTCATCTTGGAAGAGAGAGAGAGAGAGAGAGAGAGAGAGAGAGAGAGAGAGAGAGAGAGAGAGAGAGAGAGAGAGAGAGAGAGAGATAAAAATGATAGTAGATTGAGAGATTTTAATGGAAGAATTAATTATCTCTATTTTAAAAACAAACAAAAAGACTAATATACCCCTATCAGGTCAAATCTTTTAATTAAGTTTATAACACTTATTACAATTTTGCCACTACTCAATCTCAACCATTCATCTCTAGATCTAGTGGACCAAAACACTTCTTACACTTCTCACAAAAAACACCATTTGTACAGGAACTCAACCCTATATATATATTAGAATAGGATTATTAGAAAAAGAGGTTACTAAATAAAATTAAAGGCAATTAAATTAATAATTTTCTAAACATATAGGTATATGTTCGAGTCATAAAAATCCTTAAAAAGTCTATGGATTTAAATATATAAATTAAGTAGTCCAAAATATATATTTAATTGAAAAATATCATAAAATTATCAAATAATCACTAAAGGTCGAGACTAAATATCTAGACCAAAAAATACATAATTGAATTCTATGAGAAATTGTTTTTGAACATAAAACTTCATTCAAAAAACGGGGTGGACCTCAAATAAAGGACCACACACCACACCAATTACAACATATACAAAGGAAATCTAACCCAAGAATTCCATTCAATCCTATAACAGTTGTATCTATATTTTAACCAAATAAAAGACATAGATTTAACCAGAGCCACGACTTCCACCACGTTCGGATCCGCATTATGAAAAACCACCTTATTGCGTTCTTTCCAAATCGCCCACTACGTCACCATGAAAATGCCTCGAATTATATCCTTCCTAGAAACGGAACCTGCAGGAGGGTTAGTCCACTGCAGAATGTCTTCCAAAGAGATAAAACAGACTGGATCAATGCGACACCAGCTCCAAACAAGCCTCCACACCCCAGATGATAACCCACAAACGAAAAAAATGTGAGGGACAGTCTCATCTTCTGAACAGCACAGCGGACAAAGAGTACTAGGCAAACCAACATTCCTTCTAACCAACTCGACACGCGTAGGTACTCTACCCTTAGCGATTCTCCAAACCAAGACGTTTACCTTAATAGGAACCCAGTTAATGCACCACAAACCTTGGTTCAACGACCCGCTATAATTCTGCCTCATAGATTCTTTTACAGCCGCAACAGAGAAGCCATTATTCGACTTGTTATCCCAAAGCCAACGATCTTGACCATTCTTAAATTGAACCTGATAAAGCATAAACATGACGTCTTGAATTTCCGAAATCCCTTCAACCGAGTTAGCTCCCAAGTCCCAGGAATCCGCTAATTTATTCTGCAGCCCGTCAAAACAAACCCGACTGCCGACAGAACAATTTTTTTCTTTTTCCAACGCGAAGAGAACCGGCCATCTAGAGTATAGTGGCGTGTCGCCATACCATAAATCCTTCCAAAAATTAATGTGATCCCCATTCCCAAGCTGACATGTAATTAAACTGTCAATACTCGATCCATTAATGCGACTTCTTTCCAATAAATTGACAATCGCCTTCCAGGTACCCGGTAACGCTTTATTGATCGGGAGAAACGCCCATTTGTTTCGACCCCCATGTATACTAATCACAACCTTTCTCCACAGCCCTTCCTTATTTGTTTTAAACCTCCACGCCCATTTCACTAGGAGCGACAAATTCACTACAGACAGTTTCGAAATACCCAACCCTCCAAACTTTATTGGTTTTGTAACAACCTCCCAAGAGACCCAATGGATACCTTTACCTTCTTTACTCCCTAACCACAAGAATTTTCTCATCAACCTCTCAATCTCTTCAATCACCTCCTTAGGGGCTTTAAATAACGAAAGATAATAAACCGGGAGGCTAGCAAGGACCGATTTAATCAAAGTCAACCGACCACCCATAGAAAGCACCTTAGCCTTCCATGATAAAAGTCTAACATGTCTAAAAGCATCTATAATTTTTCTATATATTAATAAAATATCGATTTAGAGTTATGTGTATAAATTATATAATGTGTATAGTGTGTGTGTATTAATTTAGTCCAATTCATAACATCATATACGTTTTAATTCATTAAAGTATATTTACACCCTCATTATGAAGAATTCTAATTAATATAATATTTGAATAGGATTATTAGAAAAAGAGGTTACTAAATAAAATTAAAGGTAATTAAATTAATAATTTTCTAAACATATAGGTATATGTTCGAGTCATAAAAATCATTAAAAAAAGTCTATGGATTGAAATATATAAATTTGAGTAGTCCAAAATATATATTTAATTAAAAAACATCATAAAATTATCAAATAATCACTAAAGATCGAGACTAAATATCTAGACCTAAAAATACATAATTGAATTCTAAGAGAAATAATAATATGTCTAAAAGCGTCTACAATGTTCCTATATATTAATAAAATATTGATTTAGAGTTATATGTACACATTATATAATGTGTATAGTGTGTGTATATATAAGTATGATATAGAATATATATATATATATATATATATATATATAAAGTGCTCCAATAATAACTTCATATATCTAAAATAGTTCTGAATATTAAGTAACATTTATAGAATTTTAGAATATATAATGTTTAACCGTACCTTGATTGAAATAGAGAAAAATAACCAGTATATTGACGATCTTGAAATCCTTATGTTCGAAGTGGGTGTTAATCAGAGCTTGGCAATGGCTGCATTCTTGTGATCAAAATGGTGATTGAAAAGATGCTTTGTGTGTGAATGACAACATAATGACATATGTGGTCATGCCATTGGTTATATAAATGCATTTCTAACAAGTTCTTTTATTGCCATGACTCTTCATTGCAAATTAATCATAATCTTCAATTCTATTTAATTTAGTTCAATTCATAACATCATATATGTTTTAATGTATAAAGGGGGTTACATTGTGGAGAAGATATTAACCGTGTATTAGTCACATGTACCATAGGCATGATATGTTGTATAAAGGGGCATAATGGGAAGAAAGAGGCTAAAATATAGAGATGTATGTTTATGCCTCTTCATATGCCATCTTAAAATGGTAGTGAAATTACCTTGATACCCATCTAGGATGTATTATATAATACTAGCATGAATGCCCGCGCATTGCTGCGGGTACTTTGTGAGGGAATTATGAGTGCTCAACATACGTTGACCAAGCTTCAATATTGTAGCACTTATAAAGTTACTCAATACTGTGGGGAACTAAAAGTAGAGAGAAATTTCGTTAAGAGATCTTATCAGTATTTCACTAATAACCAGTGGGGAATTAAAAGTTAAGGAGCAACGTAGTGTTACAAGAGCATGTATGATGGACTTGACATCTTACTTGTATCATATTATAAATAAGACGATAAACGAATTTTGTTATATGCTTTCTAGTTAAACTTTGTCACTAATTCAACTATTAGCTAAAGTCTTTCTAAGTTCTACCAAGCACTCCGACCAAAAGAAATCATTGATTTAAATATCGATAAGATTGACAATTGAATACGATTGGTTGAACTGTATACGAAATGTAGCCAAGAATTTCAAATACCAGATACTCCATTCAAGTTCTACAAAAACTTTTTACTTTTATATTTCCAAACAATATCAACCTGACATCATGTAGCTATTTACAAACTAATAATCTGAGTCTAGTTCATCCAAAATATTTACATAACACGAATAGAGAAATACACATTAATTTATTGTAACAACATCAAACAAACATAATCACATAAATTATTACCAAATTACTTCAAATAAAAAGTGTAGTAGGGTACGCGCTCCGCGACAAGAACGTTTATGTGTGTAAGTTTAAAGTTCTCCAAATACTAAATCCAAGTGATATCATATTGCCAAAAGTGGATGCTTACATCATAACATATAAGCTATAGGTGGCCATTTACTTATACTATCAAAACGTAGAGCGCATTAAGAAATTATATTAGTTAGACATAGCTAACATGTTAAACTATGTCACAAACTTCTACTGAATAATCATAGTTGAATTGAGTATGCTTTAAAAATGTTGCCATCATTCGGTTATCTATATCCATTTCCTATCACCTTCAACACCTATAAGTTCCTGAAAGAAAAAAACAAGTTCAATTATTGGTAGTGGTAGAAGTATTAAATGATATAATGACAATAACATTACTTAAGATATATATTTTATTAAGTAAAGAGTTAATTACACGGATGCTCCCTGTGGTTTTCAAGAATAACACTGATGCCCCCGAATAACACGTATGGTCCTGGAGGTTAATACTTTTGCACTCGGATGGGTTTCAAGTCAAACGGCCGTCCATTTAGACGTTAAGTTCCCTCACATGCCTGTCATGTGAGGGTAATATTGTCATTTTACTTGGATTCTCTGCATAACATAACACCACACATACAGAAAGTTAGAGAGAGAGAGAGAGAGAGAGAGAGAGAGAGTTTGAGCCAGAGAGAGAGAAAGGCTGGATAGAAACAGAAGAGAGAGAGAGAGAGAGAGAGAGAGAGAGAACCGAGCAGAGAAATAGAGACACGAGAGAGAGAGAGGGAGATCAGCAGAGTAGGAAGAGGGACACAGAGGAAGAAGAAGACGCCGGCGGCTGGTTCCGACAGAAAAAGTGACGGCGGCGGCGGCGGCCTGCTAGGGTTCAGATTAGGGGTCCGATTATTGTGGTAAGATTATTAATCCTTGTTATTTTCTCTTGAATAATATCGATTGGGCTTTGAAAGGTTGAGATAGTGTTGCTAGGTGATGTTAACTGGTGATGACTTAAGGTGGTCTTATGGTAGGTTGCTGTAACAGTAATGATGGCGTAAGGTGATGACGAAGGAGGCTGCTGCGGTGGTGACAAGTGACAACAGGGGTGCTTGGGAGAATTCGGTCATACTCTCCAACAGAAGTCAACCTGGTCAATGGGCCTGCAGTGAAAAGGACCATAAAAATGACAATTTTACCCTCATGCTCGAAGCACGTGATGTACTTTAACAGACTGATTGACAGACGTTAGGTCAAAGGAGCACCAGTGTTATAAATCATAAGTTCTAGGGAGCATCAGTGTTACTACTAAGTTCTAGGGAGCAAACATGAAATATTGGAAAACCACAGGGAGCATCCGTGTAATTAACTCTTAAGTAAAAAATAGCGAAAGGCATAAAAACAAACTTACAATGGAGGGATTATGGTGCATAAACAAGATTGTGATGCTACAGAGTGATGATTAAATAATAATCTTCTGAATTTCTTGAGTAAACACACTCCTCATACTCCTATTTCTTCCCCTTGCATACATCAACACACACAAAACCATCTGGTACTTTCTTTGGTGGCTATTGATGCTATGCGTAGGTGAGAATATAAGGAGGCAGTAGGTTTTGCATTTGCATTGAATTCGTAATTCATGTTGATGTTTCATTGCACTTTCAATTGATAGCTCAGTTACATAGAGGAGAAGATGAAAGGGGAGGAGAGGAGAAGATGGGAACGTAATTTTTATACTGGTGAGGAGGAGGGCAGTGAAATGTCTCTAAGTGTTTTAATTTTCACCAATATCCCCATATTACCCTTAAATTTCTTGCTTAAATATGTTGTACATGTTGCTTATTAAGTTGCACAGAAATGAAAATTACCAAAGGGGTCATCACTCCTTTTTAGGTTATATAGTTATAGTACAAGTGCATAATGCAATAAGGGGTATTATGGAGAACTTTTACATGACATATCTATGTTAAAGCATGAGTCTCTTGATATCCCATCTTAAAATGAGTGTAAAATTACTTTTCTAGACATATCTTCTCCTTAATAAGGTAACATAGATATATATAGTATAGATAATAGTATAGATAGATATAGATATAGATATAGATAGATATAGATATAAGCTTACAAGTTGAATGAAACAAACAACTTTGATGAGCTTAAATGGAACTACAATTTTGACTATCTTTGTCACCTTTATTGTTTTAAACAAACTCTTCAAAATCACACAGAAGGACAGATCGTTATCATCTTTATTTTTTTGCAATAATTGAAATCTATAAAAGAGTCTTTCAATAAATCAATTTGACTATCAAGAATTTTGATTCGAATACGAGTTAAATAAATCGAATACAAATTTATGATTTTAAATTCGATTTAAATACATATTTTTTTAAATACGTATATATACACACACATTAATACACAAACATACACATACACATTGAAAAACAATCTTCTAAATTTGTGCCAAACTCTAAGACCATGCGTAATGAGCATTATAAGGGCATGAATGAGCTTGATAACGCCCTAACACTGTCCCCATGGGCGTTATAGGGACATGAAGGAGGAGCATTTCTAGTATAATGCCCAAAGAGGAGAACAATTATAAAAAATAATGATTGAAAAGGCATTAAGGGCATTAACCATTACACTTTTTTTTTTTTTTTTTTTGAAGGGGCATTATAATGGTGATAGGACTGTTCAAATTGCTCGGTGCTCATCGATCGCTCGAAAAATGCTCGAAAAGTGCTCGCTCGATCTTCCGCTCGGTTGTAAATGAGCCGATCGGCTCGGTTCGGCTCGAATACGTTTTTATCTATTTATTATATATTTAATTATAAATATTTGTAGCTTTATATATAACATTCTATTGGATTTGGCCCAATCTATGCAAAAAAATATAACTAGCTCACTTAACCCAATAAAAAAATTAACACTGAGTTTTATAGTAAAACCATAATTCCTGAGGTGACAGTTTTGACTTCTCTACGGTATTAGTCGTCCATCACTAATCGTCGTTTGATATCACCCTACGTCACAATTTAACAATTGTTCTCTGCGTTAACTGATCGTCTCACCAGTCTCAACCTAAGCCTCATCCTCAGACACTCAGAAATATTAGTGTTATTATCGGACAGTTTGACCTTAGTTGTCACCTGACAATGAAATAATTGAAGGAAACATCCCAATTTTATGATTGTCAAAATTTCTCCCCACTCGATTCTCGCTCGGAAAAAAATGCGCTCGAAGAATGCTTGCTCGGTTTTTAACTCGATTGTAAATGAGCCGCTCCGCTCGGATCATGAACAACCCTAAATGGTGATATGGCAAAAAATGCCCCTTAGGGGCATTAACCATTACGGATAGTCTAAAAAAGCCCATAGTCTCTACTAATTTTACCATAGCCGTATTTTAAATATTTACCTTATACATCACAAAACTCTAAAAATCCTATAGCCTCTATTACTTTTACCATTCATGTATTTGACATATTTTTGGTTATTAATTTTGTAGATTAGTATATTATATTTTAAAAGTAAGGAGTTTGTAGTAGTTTTAAAATTAAAAGTAACAATTTATTATTTTATAGTGAATTTGAATTAAATCGAATTTATTTAAACTCGGTTCGAATTCGAGTTTCAAATACAAATTGAATAAATCGAATCTTAATCGAAAACGAATTCTGATAGAAAATTAAAAATTAAAAAACTCGATTCGAACAATTCGGAAATTCATTATGTGATCCGTTGAACACCCTAAGTCTAGCTGCTATGCTTATCCATGGGTAGGGGTGAATCGAACAAATCCAATATGAATTCAGGTGAAAAAATAAAAATTACTATTTTAAGTTTTATTTTATTGCCTAAAGAATTAGAATTGCCTAAAGAATTTGAAATGTAAAAACCAAAAAGTAAACGGATTAGGAAATTATTTCGTTACCAAAGAATAAGCAAATATCCAAATACAAAAGGGAACGGTTACATGTATAGTTCATAAACAATAAACATGGCTATAACTTTAGGTAGTGTTCGTTTTAAAAGGGAACGGTTACATGCATAGTTGTCAAAAGCGCGCCTAGGCTAGGCTCGAGGCACACCAAGTGCGCTTCGCCCTGTGAGGCGTGCGCCTAGGCACTGAGGCGCACTATCAGGGCTGATTTCCAGCCAAATTCAGGCTAAAAGTTGCATAAACCACTAAAACATCCTAAAGGAGTCATGAACAAGTCATAAACAACCCTAAAACATCCTAAAGTGGCCCTAAACAAGCTTAAAATATCTCTAAAATCCCTAAAAATTGTATTTTATACTATGCGCCTAAAAATAAAAAGCCCACATTTTTTATGCGCCTTGGGCCTAGGCTCCGGGCTCGGCCTGTGCGTCTTAAGTGCGCCTAGGCGCTTTGACAACTATGGTTACATGTATAGTTCATAATCATGGCTAGTAATCTACTTAACATTATATCCATGAAAATTTCTAAATCCAATATTAGATTTTGTCCCATACTTGAATATCCATTCCAAATGTTCCAGGTTTTTTTTGCCTGTCAGGTTTAGGTTGGAATGCTATCGTTGAATTATTAAGTGTTTAGATTTAGCTAATGTGACATTAGTTTAGTTGGTAGAGATACACATGCCTTTTAAATAAAAGTTTTGAAAGGGTATGAGTCCAAACTTCACAAAGGTTAATAGCGGCCCATACCTGAACAAAGCCTAAAATAAGCTAACTCGGCAGACCATACAGTTGGTGGTGTCATCACTCGGCAGATTCCACTGCTTGCGGATTGAACCATCGGCGGATAAGTGGTCACGCGTGCGTGCCACTTATATCATGCCCGCCATGTCTCACACGAGTGTCGTACAAGTACACCGTACAACCTGGTACAGACCAATTACAGCTAGGGCTGCAAACGAACCGAACGAACACGAACAAGACCTTGTTCATGTTCGTTTATTAAGAAAATTATGTGTTCACGAACTGTTCATGAACACTTACTGAACGGGGTTTTTCTGTTCGTGCTCGTTTGTTAAGAAAACACCCATGTTCCTGTTCGTTTGTTAATTTTGTTCATGAACGCACACGAACAGAAACAGATATTAATGAACACAAACAAGTGTTCATGAACAAAAAGAAGTGTTCATGAACGGAAGCAAACACAAACGAACATATATTAACTTTTGAATAACATCGAATTCACATACATTTTGACATTAGTTAGATCCACCCAAAATATAACCTAATCGTCCAAACATACTTAGTATTGGAGAAAGACGTTGGAGGAGGTGCATGGCAGAGGGCGTTTGAGGTGGAGGTGGAAGGCATCAACGCTGTAACGTGTAAACATATAATGAACTTGAATACAAAAGGTAGGTTTATTGATCCCATATAGTCATATATTTACCTCATATATAGTATTTATTGGGTAAAATAAATAAAAATATAAGAATATAAAAATATTATAAAAATTAAAAACCTTAATAAATTATCGAACACAAACGAACATAAACGAACGAACATGACTTTTGTTCATGTTCGTTCGTTTAACTAAACGAAGCTCCCGCCGAACGGTTCATGAAATGTTCGCTAAAAGTTCAGTTCGTTTGCAGCCCTAATTATAGTAGAGGGACATGTGGCAGAGGTCATGGTGCACATCCAACCAATTAACGAACGCCAGTGAAACAGATCACAACGTCTGTGCATGGGCCAGGAGACAGGTCGTACGGTCCGCAGTAAAACTGACCAATCAGGAGACTCCACGAAGGGGCTAGACCTGTCATCACGCCGATGCAGATCCGGCACGGGGAACAACAAGTACAGTTCATATCCGCCTCAACCAATAGGACCACGTGAGGCCACCTCAGCAACGGTCTCCACTAACGACCAACAACAGAGGGGACAAGAGTACAGTTGACAAAGAGAATTAGCCAATCATGGCGTGTCAGTCTTGCTACCAACGAACGGATGACACGTGTCCAAGCTCCCAACATCTGCCAATGGCTTGACGCCACGCGGATAGAAGGGTACACACACTCTCTCTCTCTCTCTTTGATTTATATAATAAAATATAACCCCTTGTCCTCAACTAATTATGAACCCATGTGGAGACAGACCTTTAACTAGGCCTCAGCCCAATGGGTAGGTTAATGTTGAGACCCGTGTGGAACCTATTTAAGGAGGATTTCACCTTCTTGGATAGGCCATTCGGAAAACCATAAAGAACACACTAAGACCGAATACGTTTTTGTGTCTGTACGTTGGTTTCATTCTCGGTTTCTAGCAGTCGCCTCCCATTAGATTATTGTGTTATTTCAGGTTCACGCATTTTCACTACCCACCGTGTTGTTTGTCTAGCGAATGATCAACCTTGTAGCAATGTGGTTTAATCTCTCTAATCAAAGGTTAGACTATTGTTTCTTCAGTTCTTAATTCCAAACCTCAAAGGTTAGGCTATTGTTTGGATCCAATAATAATTAGGAAAGGCCTGCTGCCACAACATATCTATGGCATCGTATAACAAAACCGTTTTGCTCACTAGTGTGTAGACCGTGAGTGATGCCAAATAGAGAGAAAAAAAATAGAGGTTTCAGAATTCTCCCCCAATTCGTTTGGACAGGCTCGAGTCTGGTGTCAAAATGTCGTTCGACCATGACAAGAAATTATTTAAAAACAACATATGCATCTAATTATTGTTTCAAAGGGAAAATCTACGTGTAACGAGT
Organism: Ambrosia x helenae; assembly: GCA_030844895.1. Classification (NCBI taxonomy): domain Eukaryota; kingdom Viridiplantae; phylum Streptophyta; class Magnoliopsida; order Asterales; family Asteraceae; genus Ambrosia; species Ambrosia x helenae. The sequence continues at coordinate 84,620,806 of CM061223.1, forward strand.
AAAGGGATCAGCACAAAACAAAAAATAATTAATTTTGACCATCGTAAGAGGAAACATGCGTTGGCCCCTAAACATGACAAAACACTAAATCCAAAATACAAGTGGTTTTAAAATTAGAAGATGACAAATGTGGTTTCAAAGATTTCCCTATATGACATGCATTACAAGGAGAAATTGAACTTTTATTCAAATTAGGAAGGCAAAACTTAGGCAAAATAGAATGTAAAGACTGTGGATGATGATGTCCGAGACTTTGATACCATGTGTTGACAAAAGCACAAACCATAGTGCGTATAAACTTTTCATTCACAACAACAGAAAAAGGCATGAAAGTCAAAAAAGATATTACTATATTGACAAAATATCTTAACAAAAAGATGATTCTTTTAAGCTTTTTAATCTTCAAGATTTGTAAGAAATACATAAATATTTATCAATTTTGTGACGATTTATTAAGTTTGTTAAAATCTATCTTTAAATCCTTGAGTGACTAAAGTTATTGTGGGTGTTTGGGGGATTCAACTCTTTTGACAGGAGTTAACTAAACTAAGCTATGAATTAACAAGGGTATATGTTTGTTGAATGACTTTAAGTAGTAAATACCATATTAAAAGTGAGTTTTCTAAATCCTTAAAACCTTATTATCAACCTTGTGTTTTATTAGTTCAAAACATTCATGTTGCCTATGTCTATTTAGTATTGATGTGCCGAGAATTACACACTTTTTACATATACATTTTCACCCTTTTTCACCCGAAATCATGCTTTTATCTGAGTTTTGTCATGATTTATCTTTCTTTATTGATAACTAGACTATTGCCCGCGTGGACACGCGGTTCAATAACTAACAATTATTTGGAGCGGTAAAATGAATATGATGTGTCTTTCAAAATTCAATGAATATGACACAAATTACAGAGCAGCATAAAGAGAGACTTACAGTAAGTTAGAAAACATTGTGTTTTAAATTCTAAAATGAAAACAATGAAGAAGAAATTAAATGAGAATGATATTTTTAGTAATCATTAAAGTTTTTAATTCTATATTTATTTATATATTTATTACGGATTAATTGTTTATTTTCGGCATATTATTTATTTTGTTCATAAATTAAGAATTGATTAATTTTCATTATTTTTTTAAATCTGACGAAAATATTGCAATTTTTTCGGTATGGAAAATTAGTAACTTTATGTATTTGTTCGGTATGGAAAATTTCATTCATAAAGTTGTATTATAATTAATAATTAAAGTAATGTATTTTTTATATTATTAATTTTGTCAAATTCGAATTTAAATATTTCAAATTTTAATTTGAAATTTGAAATTCAAAATTCGATATTTAATTGATTACCAATATAAGCTAAACTAATATTAGAATAATATAACACAATTAATAGGATCAATTAATATATTAATTGAAGAGTTAACACTACTTATGTAGAGACTTTGAATCTTATTAAATGTGTAATTGAAAGAATAATTAGTATGTGTAATTTCTTACCATTATTAACCAAAACACAAAATTTGAAATTTTGTATAATTTAAATTTTGAAATTCAAAATTCGAAATTTAAGTTATTACCCTTAAACTTGAAGATAATAATAGAAATGTTAGATATTAAGTATCAATTATCATTTACTCTAATTTTGACTTCATGTGGCACAATTTGATGAAACCATTGAGAAACACAAGGAATTCAAACATACACATAAACAGATGCTTACCTCATCTAAACGTCTTTGTCCCATCTCCATCATCGTTACTTCACCTCAATTATTCTAGATCTGGGAGAAACATGTATATCTAGGTTATAAAAAATACTCATCAAGTGATAAACGAACAAACCACTAAAATAGTAAATATTATAAAGGATTTAATTAACAAAATCCATGTGGAAACGAAGGAGCACACCTGCTTACAACCTTTAAAACTGTGGCGTCAATTAAAGACAATTGATAAAAAACCGGAGGCCTCTCAAAGCTGCCCACATGTACCGCAGAATACCTAGAAGCAGAAAAACAAACACAAATCAGAAAAAAAAATTAAAATTATCAACTGAACAGAACAAATTTGGTGTTCACAATCTGTATTGTTGTCCATTCAACAATTAACCTAAGAAAAGGAAAAAAAAAACAGATGATAATTAACCTCAGAATTCCTCCCATATTGCGCATGTGCATCCTTAAGAGCACTCGAGAATTCATCCTAACTCAACAACCCATTTGTATAATTGTCTATTAATTCGTCCAAGAGATGGTTATTATTTAGATATGAAAAAAACTACTTAAACTAATAATCAAGAAGAAAACAGATCTATAATTAATTACGTGTGAAGGTTTAGGGAAAAGTTGTAACGCCCCAAACCTCGTAAAACTTTGTAGTTATTAAACTATATGAAACATGGGGGCTTAACAAATGAATCAATGAAACACGTAGCTAGCACATAAATAATCTCGGTTGCCCCGTCAATAACGAACATATGTTAAATTAATACTAGAAGTTATGTGTTAATGAATTATTACAATGAATCACTAGTAAGGGGGCTGATTATGACAATGTGACAAAGATTGAAACCTGGTGGGTCAAAACAAAAGTGTGGGTGTGAACACACACACTGGAAGTCGATTAAAACCCACCAAAAACACATGCTTGAAGAGCTCTCAAGAAATCAGCCCCAAATCTTGCCAAAATCAAGAGTTCCTGCATATGCATGATGAAAATTATTATCATCTAGTGCTCTATTCATCCTAAGGTAACTCTAGACTCTTTTATTTCATCCAAAACTATGGTATTTGGAAGATGGTGATTCTAAGGTTTATATAAAAGTGTGATTTCTTAGCATATATAGGTTTCTATGTGTTTACTAACATCAAAGAAACTATGATATGTGATAAAAGTTATATATTGCTTGATTCATGTGATTTAATTGAAACTTCAAGTATGTAAGAAGTGGGTTTTTAGTGCTAGACAAGAACCACACTTAGAGACTTGGGAATCATGTATAAATGTTGATGTTTTATTATATATATATATATATATATATATAAACATGATTTGATGGTGAAATCAATATTTGATTGTGTAAGTAAGGCTATGGTAAAGTCATGAAATCTAAAAAGCTTAGAAAAGCTACTTATAAAATTGTGCACTCGAGGTGTTTGATAAAATGCTTGAATGAATGAAATTTCATGAAAATATATGATAATGATATAATTGATATATGTGTTAAATTTTTTTTATGTGGAACCATGAAATGGACGCACAATGGATGAATAACTAAACACCTATGCGTATATAGCATGAAATAGGTGTGAAGTCAGAAAGCTCGGGAACCAAGGGAGGTAAAAGAATTAAAGTTAGAAAGGCCGCGAGTAAGGTAAGTCACTCGATGACTTAATTCTTAATATGTCTCTAGTATGTTTATATGCTTAATTATACCTTTGTATATGCATTTGGGAATTAGACATTGAAATGTCACAAAAAGAAGCATAAATAAGATACACGATTCATAGAAGATTGCCTTAGATGAAGGATGTTAATATCCCATTTAGACTATCGGGTCAATTGGGTAAAAATGCTAGATAGACAATAGCTTAGGCCATGAGTTAACCTTAAGCCGGTAACGAAATCGTGCTAGTTGTTTGAGTGTATTCATAGGCTCAATGTTATCTACCTCAAGCTAGTCTAGAAGCAAAAAGGGCGCGAGCCAAGGTAAGTCATATATATGACTTTGTAGGATATATATATATATACATATATGCTCATGTTGGGTGTATAAATCATGGGTATATCTTTAGATGAGATGAGATTGTGATTTCCAAGGGTCATAAGAAAACATCGTGTTTAGATCACGTTGCAAGTCATAGAGACCGAGCGAACAAGACCGAGAGAAATGGCACATGTGGCCATGGACACGAGGCATCGCAAACCCGGTATAAATGACTTGGGCGGAGGTCACCTAGTCGAGTTGAGGCTTGATAAGCATAGAAAAATCATTACTAGGCCTTGGAAATCATAAAATCTTAAAAACTTGGATGTATGCAAAAGTTAACGGGTCAACATATTGATGGACATATAATTCAGGGTTCTTGGGTTAGAAACCGAACAAGGAATCTAAACATATCTTTAATCATGTAAGAGGTACGTATTATGACCCATTAACAAGTTCCAAGAATCCCCGTAAATGGCCTTGAAGCTGCACTAAAAGTGTAGCTTGGTGCAAGAAAAAGGGTAGTTTCTAACAACAGGTTTACCCGCCCGGGTAAAAACACTCACCCGCCCGGATAAAGGTTCTGATAAAAAAAGGGTAGTTTCTAACAAGACTCGCGTTTAACCCTCAGGTACTCTATTATACTGAATGGACGATGATCAAGAATTGAACAAAGATCTGAACGCACAAGACTCGTCCGCTTCCGCAACTTTTGAGCTAAAAGGGTTATAAACTTAGTTTTGGAAGGTGCCATTGAAAACGTTTTCGCTATTAAAATCATCGTACGTATGTTTAAACCATGAGATACATGTGCAAATATTTTGTCAAAAACTCGTTGAGCTCTTAATGACGAAATCTCAAACTTTCAAATTAAGTTTATTAACTCGTATTTCTTCTCGTAATACTGCTTTAAACGGGGTGGGTCTTACAAAAGTGTTAAGTTTTTTGAAATTGGATCGATGAAGAGAGAGAAAGGAGAAGAATCTATCTATACATCTATACATATAATAAATAAAAGCCATTTTTGACACATGTGACTCCTACATGGGAGGAGATAGGAGGGAAGGTGAATTGTGGGAGTGATTTCCATCAAAAATGGCTTTTGTTTATTATATGTATAGATTCTTGACCAACTTTGACCTAATTTAATTATTCTTGACTGATTTTGACTTTTAATTATTTAATGATTTTCAATTTATAAAAAACAAAAATTTTATAAATTTTAAGCTTGTGCCATGTGGCACAATATGTGAGGAAATAGGAGGGAAGGTGAATTATGGGAGTGACATGTGTCAAAAATGGATTTTGTTTATTATATGTATAGATTATTGACCAAATTTGACCTAATTTAATTATTCTTGACCGATTCTGACTTTTAATTATTTAATGATTTTCGATTTAAGAAAAACGAAAATTTTATAAATTTTAAGCTTGTGCCATGTGGCACAATATGGGAGGAGATAGGAGGGAAGGTGAATTGTGTGTGTGACATGTGTTAAAAATGGCTTTTGTTTATTATATGTATAGATTGAAGGTTTTGAGGTCAAGGAGTGAAAAGAAGAGAAAAACGGCACAAAAGGCAAAGAATTGAAGACTTAGAGAGCTGTTTCAGATGTAGCATGGCCGCGCTCCGGTCGTGCACTATCCCGGGTTAACAAGTCAACATTTCCAAGTCAAAAGAAAGCAAAAGTGGTGCACCGTCAAGCACGGGCATGCCCACCATAGTGCACGGTCGTGCTTAAGTCAACACGTATCCAGGAATGTTCTAGAACCGACCAAACTGACAAGACGGTTGCCCAAACTGGCAAGCACCAGCGTGTCCCTATATGAGCACGGGCATGCTTATCCACTGACCCGACAGCACCTGCGTGTTAGGACTCTACAACAGTACCAGGTGTCAAGCATGGGCGTGCTCCACTCTTGAGCATGGGAGTGTTCCTGGTGGAAGGCCTATAAATAGAGACCTCCACTCCTCACTTTGGCATCCCTTAACCCATCAAATTCTCCACCTTTTACACAAAGTTTCTGCTATCTTTAGGACTTGTAGGTGTCCTTTGGAGCTTGGGATCACTCCATAACACCACATTCGAGAGGGAAACAACCCGAAATCACCCCAAAACCACTAAGATATCTACATTCCACCCGTACAATGTTTTGTACTCAAAACCACCCTTATGAGATTGTTGTATCAACCATGCTAGGCTAGATTTCTCTTGGTGTTGTTAGGGTGATGATGGAACTTGGTATGAATTAAATAGTTTACTTTTGTTTGAAGTGGTGTTTTGTGTTCTTAACAATTTCTTCTACTACTTCTTTGTTTGAAGAACTAGTTAATTAATCAACTTAGTATTTGGTATTGTGAATGTTTTGGTAGGATGTGGAGGGAGTTATGAGTGTACCCATGGCGTGTAAAAACCCACGCACTTGTAAGCTAACCTAACTCCACGTGAAGTGATTAGCCCATTTGTGGATAGAAATATTCACACTTTGTGGTTCAATCCTCAACTATCGAAACTTCACTTAGGGTCGGTATGTCTTTATACTTGGTCCTAGTGATAAGCCAAGACTTGATAGCGCGACTTAGCTACATGGTCTACGTGTTAGCTTTGGCGCAAATCAAGAATTGGTAAACTCGTGTTAGAAATAAACGGTCTATATTTACTTATATTATTATATTGCCTCACAATTAATAATAGGCCAATCACTTTTTGAAAAATTAACTAAATTAAATAGGGGATTAGTGTATGCGAGAAGCTGCGTCGCCTCTGCCAGGTTAAGTGGTAGCTTGTTCGGCCATGCTCCGGCTGCCGGCAAGTTATTCATAAAAGAAACTAGTAGTTGAATGTCAATATCGCAACTTTGGGAGGTGGGTTCTTTAGGGTTGGATGCATACAATCTTTGGGTGATCCGCCACTCACTGTTGAGAGGTGAGCTCACCGGGACGGGAGACCCTTACAATAACTTTAGGAACATAAATCGTTTAGAGTCTAGTGTGGTTATGCCTAGTTTTTGAACACATCACTTAAACAAGAGTTTACTATTATTTCATACCAGGCAACATCAGATCCCGAAACAACACCTTTGTTTTGATATTGATTTCTCTTACGGTTTACATCTTTCTTTTAGTTTTCTTCAAGCAATAAAAAAACTCTTTTAGTAATTTTTAGGAAGCTGAGTAGTAAGAATCCTGTCCTTGGATTCGATACTTGGTACTTGCTCATTTCTATACTACTCTCGATAGGTACATTTGCCTATTGTGTGGGGTTTAGAACGCTAAGCAACTATCGATTTAGATTATAAATTTAAAACTTGAAATTGTCACGCACCAAAGTTATTGACGTAATTTTCTTTTTCATCAAGCTTTTGGCACTTCCACCGGGAACTTACCATTTTAAAGAAAAGAATTTTAGTCACTAAAACCACACACATCAAGTACCAACATTTTAATTGCTTTAATAGAGGATTAGATGTTATGGTTCTGGACTTCAGGTTTAGTAATGCTTGCCTTGGTGTGGAGATAGGATCAAGACACCAAAATGACTTGATTTATTAAGGACTAAAACTAATATTTTAATGCTAGAACTTGGTGTTGGATGGTTCCATTATGAGTCTGTTAACAAGTTGGGTCAGATAAATCTGTTATGACTATTTTTCTACTTAAATTAGAAAAGTTCCATGCGGTCAAATAGTTTTCTTGCTGATTCTATTAACGAGTTGTACTTAATTAGACCTGACCGAAGGTTTCTCTGCTAATTCTACTCCAATATGTTTGAGTGTGAAACGACCCTAAAAAGGAGTTCACTAGTTCACACATTAACATACATAACTTCTTACCTAAAAACAAAGTAAGCTCTTTTTATCCATAGTTAAGTTTAGTAAAATGCCCAAACACCCCTTAGCTTAAAATTTGGTTACAAAACGTATTTTTTTTTTGTTATATCAACCGCATAAAACTTATCTTCTTGGCTTGACTAGACGTAGATAATAACTCAGTATTAAAAGCTCATGTACAGTGACGAAGTTGAGCCGCAACGTCCGCAACCCTAGTTATTCTCTATGTCCGCCCCTGCTCATGTACCCTTGGACGATCTCGGTATCTTATCCTCACTATATTATGAAAATGATGGGTGCACTTGCCCTCACGTGGAGTAAAGAGTGATAGTATCTTATTGTGTTTATATATTAAAGACTCGAACCAGAGTAAAAACGACAAAAATATACCATTAATTAAATACACTCCAACACACGTCAAGCCTTTGTCACACTAACCGATGGCGGAATACATCAGGGCACGACTTGTGATTGATTGTTCAAAGACGTCATACCACTAAATTGTGACAATAGATTAAGAAAAATTCCATTCATTTATAAGATTCAACAATAATAGTACAAATTATTCTAAGAGAAAGCACAACAAACATTTGTATCTTACAAGGACATTATACTTTGTTCAATCATATTTACCACACTATTTCATATACCAATTGTTTGCGGCCACCTCATGCTTAAGTCCGTCACGTGGTAGTCGCGACTCAGTTATACGGAGAGTCCAACGTTCAAACCTACGCTTTTTCGGTTTTCTATATTTTTTAAAGAATTGAGAGATAGAACAAGAATTCAAACTATTTCTTAGATTTTTGGACCCAATTAAAGGTGTACAAAAAATCGGTTTGGGACCTTACCTAGCCGGACGGCTTGAGCCAAGTTCAGGATTCCATATTCATAAACCGGTTTGAGCCCGAACCTGTTCATGAATTTCAACAACATAAAGAAAGCCGTTTTTTTGGGTTAAATCGGTTTTGAACCCAATCCAAATCAGTTTGAGTGGGTTGGTTTTTCCAACGAGAATCGGTTTGCTCCAAACTGGTTTATGTCCAATCCAAGAAAAACAGTCAGGTGGTCCGGTTCGGGCCAAAACCGGGTTTTATACACCTCTAGACCCAATATTAATTCTCTGTCTCTAATTTTACTTGGGTGTTTCTACCTATGATTTTCCTTAATAATCTGGGCTAAACTAACATAATAACCAGTATGTATGGAGGAAAATAGTAAATAACCATAAACCAAAAAAAAAAAAAAAAAAAAAACTTCTGACATTTTGAAAAATAATCACTTTTCATTTAATATTTGCAAACATAATGCCAAAGGTAAACGAAAGAAACTTTTCAAAATGACTAGTGACAATTATTGTAGATATTTTAGATATATTTGCCAGAGGTAAAACTTTTCAAGTGTAACATTTGCTGTTATAAAAAAAACGAATGACATTATTGTAGATATTTTTAGTGATACCCTATACTAAAATGAATATTTACTAGGAATCTATAATCTATCACTTGTAATAAAAGAATTGAAGATTGATGAGTTGTCATTCAATGAACGTTTAAAAAAGCCATTTTATTAACATGACATTCAAGGAGACATTCTTCTCATTGAGTATGTCATGTGTCATGCCATGTGACAAATAAAAAATAAATATATCTATCTATATATATAAAAGAAAATGTATATGCTGATTGAGTTATTTTAGGAAAAAAATAATTTAAAAATAAATTTAAAATTTTCTCTCTCATGTTTCCTCCCATAATTTTTAAACATTTATATCTTTTATATACGGGATTTTTTAAAGAAAAAAATTACACCAAATTAACGAGCGTTTTATTATCTTTCCAACGAGTACCATAGTCCTATATAAAAAACGGAGAAAAAACGACTATTTTTTGTGGGGTTTCGTTCATACAGGAAAAAAACACACAAAGTATTCATGTTATTCATTAATCATGTTTTTTCTTTTAAACCAGGTTCTTATATACGATGTTGAAAATCAGTCCAATCGCCATGTTATCATTGGAATTTTACTAGGTATACTTCATCAAGAGAAGTTAGGGGAAAGAATCGCGCAACACTGCAACACATGTTGTCACCTTATAGCAAGGTTATTTTTTTATTTATTTATTTTTTTGATCGGCGAACAACTGTGTGGCAACCACCCTTGCGGGGCGCCGTGCCCAAGAATCGACTACTCGACCTCCAGCAGCCCCCGCCTTCTCCCGATGCGCGGAAACCCGAGCCCCACCCGCCCGAAGGCACGACAGTGTTATAGAACTCGGTAAAACCTCGCCGCCCGTCAGATTCGAACCGGCGCCACCCGTATTCGATCTTCACCCGGATACCAAACCATAAATGTTGGAAGTGGGAATTGAACCCATGATAACCTAAGTGAACATAAGGCCTCTCCACCACTCCACCACTATTTAATTACAAGAGTAGTAATTATTACTATTAGAATTAGTATTATTAGAATGGTTATATTTTTCAACCCCGGGACGCTTCGGAAAGAAATGATAGTTGCTGACGTGGTGTTCAATGGTGGCCTCAACCATCTCTTGATTATGCCACGTGGCATAATGAGATGCAATGATTACAACTTCCAACTTAAGTGTTTGTTTAGTTGATTAGGTTAGGAATTATAAGAGCCATTAGAATGTGAGAAATTAGAGAGATGTGATTAGTTTTTTTAATAGTTGCAGCTTACATAAGTGATTCTTTAGTTGATTACTGATTAGGTTTTAGATTAGGGAATATGAGTTATTACTGATTAGAATACTATAAACATGCAATGATTGAGAGATTTTGTGGTTAGTTAACTTAAGCAATTTGCAATAGGTTATCACGTAAAATTAGATTTTTCAACCCCGAGACCCTCCCGGGATAATCAGCTAGTAATAATATAAAACATAATCTACTAAATTTAAATTAAGTTATTTTAGGAAAAAATTTTTTTTAAAAAAATTAAAAATTTTCTCTCTTATGTTTCCTCCTATAATTTTTAAACGTTAATATCTTTTATATACGAGATTTTTTAAAGAAAAAAATTACACCAAATTAACGAACGTTTTATTATCTTTCCAACGAGTACCATAGTGATATATAAAAAACGGAGATAAAAAAAACGACTATTTTTTGTGGGGTTTCGTTCATACAGGAAAAAATACAAAGTGTTCAGGTTATTCATTAATAATTTTTTTTCTTTTAAACCAGGTTCTTATCTATGATGTTGAAATTCAGCCCAATCGCCATGCTTTCATTGGAATTTTACTCTTTCAAAAGATGCGTAGGTATACTTCATCAAGAGAAGCTTGGAGAAAGAATCGCGCAACACTACAACACATGGTGTCACCTTATAGCAAGGTTATTTTTTTTATTTATTTAATTACAAGAGTAATAATTATTACTATTAGTATTAGTATTACTAGAATTGTTATATTTTTCAACCCCGGGACACTCCCAGGATAAAAACTAGTAGTGTATAAAAGTATAATAATTACAATACTCCAACCCCTCAACGAGGATAACGACTATATATGTATTGGTTATAATTAACTGAACATACCTTTAGAAAAATGGTAATAACCATTATCCAACCCCTCAATAATGGGGATTAGGGATGAGCATTTTTTCCCGAGTACCTATACCCGTACCCATATCGTACCTGTACCGGTACCCGTACCCGTACCGATTTTGAGTACTCGGTATAGGTATCGGTACCCACTTTTACTGATTTCGGTATTCGGTACTTTCGATATCGGTACGGGTACGAGTACAGGTAAAAATGGTACGGGTACCGAATTCTATATACTATTGAATTTGATTATATGTTTTACTTCGTATTATGGTATTTATGGTATTCGTATCAATTTTACCTATTTGGTACATGTACCATATTGGTACCCGTACCAAAATTTTCAATTTGGTACCCGTATAGTATTGATACTCGTAATTGTTTACCTACTTGGTACCCGTACGAGTGCTCAAAAAAGAAAAAAAATAACAAAATGGTACCAAACGGGTACCGTACCGAAATACCAGTACCGATACCCGTACTCGTACCCGTACCGTACCTATATATTTGGTACGGTACTCGGTACCCACTTTTGTTCAAATTCGGTACGGGTATTTTCGGTACGGGTACGGGTATAGGTACGGGTACGATGCCGATCTCATCCCTAATGGGGATAATGACTGTATATTAACTTATTTATACTTCATTGATAATACATCTACAAAAGATACAATAAAGTTGGTGTGTCATTGACTCATTGGGCTTGGTAATGTCATAAGGCATAATAATAATAATAATTATTATTATTATTATTTTTTTAACGGCCAACAAAATTATATTAATCACCAAGGCTAGCGGGATACTAGCAAACACCCGATACAAACGGTCCAAAACAAATGATACAATAGCCACCTATAACATCCACAACATACCGACCTATAATCTAAAGACTACAAAACATTCGCTAAATTAAAAGATCGCCATTTCTCCCAATCCACACCTTGTTGTTTTGATCTCGCCTTTACCCATAAATGACTTCTAGCTTTGATTTCACCTATGCATTGTTGTAGAGAAACTTGCTTTTGATCGAAAACCACTTCATTCCTATTCTTCCATATGCACCAAATTGCCGTCAAGCAAACCGCGTAGAACACCTTTTTTACCTTCACGGACCCACCATAATAGTTGTGTAAAGTAAGAAGATCTTTGAACTCGAATGCGAATACGTTCCCCACCTTGCACCATTGAGAGATAAGTTGCCAAATCGATTGCGCGAAACCACATGATAAAAATAAGTGCTCAATTGTTTCCTCTTGTTCACCACAAATTGGACAGATGCTCGAGCCAACGTTGATATGTCTCCTAATCAGCGCTGTTCTGGCTGGAAGTCTTCCCAGCGCCGTCCGCCAAGCCACAATCCATACTTTCATAGGAACCCAACTGTTTTGTTGAATCACCACAGCCGGTACAGCAGCACGAGCATTCTGCAGTGCGCTCTTTACATCCTTAACCCGGGAGCCTGTTGCGTCGCCCAACCCCTAAACCCATTTATCCCGACCCGTACCCACTGCAGGACACGAAACCATCCTCAGCAGATCCCCCAGCTCGCTTGTAACCCCTGAACCCAGCCCAGAAACAGCCCCTGAACCCAGCCCCGGTGCAGCCCAGTCCCAGGCCCAACCCAACCCACCCGCAGACACCCGATCAGCGACTACATCGAATTTATTCGTAACAGCCTGAAATAATGCAGGAAAACGAACCGACAACGGAGAATCCAAAGCCCATGTATCCAGCCAAAACAGTATCCCCAACCCATCCCCAACCACCCCTTTAATATTGTTCCCCACATCGACACCAGCTTCTTTAATAGACTGAATTGCCCCTGCTATATTCTTCCATGTTCCGGGAGCCGATAATCTAGCAGGAACCACATTCCAATCCCTAGACGTGTGATGTAACGACCATATAACCCGCCTCCATAAACGTTCCTGATCCACCTTGAAACGCCACCACCACTTCGCCAATAACGCCAAATTCGCATCTTTCAGCGAACCGAAACCAAGGCCCCCCGCACTCATAGGCCCAATCACATTATCCCATGCTACCCAGTTCATACGCGCCTTCTCCTCTGACCCACCCCAGAAAAACACCCTCCGTTTTCTATCCAGATCTTCCAATACCTTTAAAGGAGCTTTATATAAGGAGAAGAAATATGTGGGTAAGGCATTAAGGACCGACTTTATTAAGACCGCCCGACCACCAACTGACAACTGTTTCGCCTTCCATACCGACAACCTCTTACGAAATGTTTCCGGTACCGGTTTCCAATTCTTTATTAAGTTCATGTTTGCACCAACGACCAAACCAAGATACGTAAACGGGAAACTACCATATCTACACTTCAAGGTATTCGCCATGGCTTGTCCTTCCCCGCTTCCTACCCCGACACCGTACACCCAACATTTCCTCAAATTAACTTTCAATCCCGAGACTAAGTGAAAACACCTCAGAATACGCTTCAAATTTAGAGCGTTTATCTCCGACCACTCCCCTAAAAACACTACATCATCCATATATAAAAGATGCGACAACACCAAATTGCCATTACCACATGCTAAACCTCGGAATAGACCCGTCTCACATGCTCGCTTTATAACCCCCGTCAAAGCCTCCATAACAAGCACGAATAAAAAAGGCGACAAAGGGTCACCTTGGCGTAGACCACGGCTGCACACAAACTCATTTGTAGGGGATCCATTCACAAGCACAGACGCACGAGCTGAAGTGTGACAACCTGTACCCTTCACTTTCCATAAACGTGTATAATTGGTCTCTCAACTAATTCAAAAGTTTCAACCCTCGTATTTTTTATAGTTTGAAATATCACGTATCTTAAACTAATTCATGAGATATTACCTTTTTACTTGACTAACAATACTAGTCCTTTAAATTATATTTGTAGGCATTGTACATATTGGCTTTATATGTTACGTACATATAAAATCCATAAACATGCCAATACTTACAAAATTTGAGTTATTACACAATAGGTTTGGTTTGGTTAGTAATTTATATTATAGGTAAAGAGTTATAATTTAAATACATATTTGTTTGAAATATATTTGCTGTTGCCATCAAGACACAGATCAAACTTTGCTAATTAATTGATTCATCACTTCATTATATATATATTTTTTCTTCGATCACAGAAGCAACAAACTAAACCATTTAGTTTTTTTTACAACCTCGCCATGTCCCGCCTTCTTTTTCCGGCCAACTTTTCCGGCGACTCTTCAAATACTATTAAGTGACCTTTAAGTCTCGTTTTAATACGCGGTTTGATTTCTCCATCAGTTACGAATAGGATGGACTAATTATTACGCATTATAATAAAGTTTAATGCGGGTTTTATAACATAACCGATCGGAACTTTAATCAAATTTAAAGTCCGTTTCTTTACAACAATCATATAAATGAAGCGTGGGATCATGTTCCACTTTCATTTCCGGTCTAAACCCACATAAATTTCGTTCTAAACGTGATAAGAATGCTCTGGTTCGCGGCTTGAATTTTTCATATTTTACACTCTTCATTCGATCCATATATGTCTTTGTAAGTTTAAATTCTTGTTGTCGTTATGTTTATAAATCATAGCCAATCATTAGCCCTATTAAACTGATGCCTAAAATTTTATGAATCAGTTTATTAATTTTAAGATGAGGGTTAGGGTTCTTGTTTATTTGGGGAAGAAGATGAAATGTTAATATATATAAATAAATATCTTTTCAGAATTAAATCAATAATTTTCTTTGTGGTGTAGTGGTTGTTTGCGAGATTGTCTATTCAGCAGACTCGAGTTCGAGTCAGGCAACCCAAGGGTTGACATATACTATTTTCGTACATGTTTCAGGTTATTTATGAGATGACTTTTAAGCTTTTGGAATTTTTACTTAGATTTTGGATTCATTGTATTTCAGTTTTAGTTGTCACTTTAGAATTATTGTATTTTGTATTTTTCTTTCCTTGTAATAAACTACTTAATCAATATATCAAAATTTACACTTTTAGTCCATGAGCTATTGAACACTCGTCACTACGTGACACCTCGATGTTTCTGCCATCGGTTGGGGTGTTACAGATTGGTATCAGAGCCATAGGTATAGGGAATTAGGTTATTAGAATGCCTTTTAGCCTAGTCTATAACTAAGCTTACTTTCACGAGTCCTCTCGTGTATATTTCTCTTTATTCTTATATTTTTTTCAAGATATTTTTGTTATGATTCTTTCTCGTTATTCTTTCGATATTTCTCTTGGAGAAGAAGACACTCGTATTTCACAAACGAAATGATATCACCAAGTTAGGAGTGACATCCATACCTTGGTGATTAATTTCATTCCTCTATATGTTATACATCTTTGGAATATACCTTTGGGATAGGAGTGACATCCACACCTCAAAGAGTATTTTTCTTTAAAAAGAAACTTAACCACTAAGCAGGAAGTGATATCCTTAACTTAGTGACCGGTTTCATTCCACAATAGTTTTCAATTTTAAAATACATCTTTGAGTTAGGAGTGAAATCCACATCTCAAGGATCTAATTCTACATCTCGTTTTTAATCTTGCTAAAGTTTTGGAATTTACTAGTGATGGGGCACGTGCAATCTGGAAGGGTGAGCGCCTGTATCCTGAGTTTTCTGTCTAGGCTTGGCATTTCGCATAAATCCCAATCAGACGAGGGACCCGTATGCCGACCCAGGAACTCTCGGGATGAGCATTCACTTATAGGCTAAAGTACGCCCCCATAATTCACTAGGAAATTTCAAATACTTGGGTTAGTCAAAGTTTTCTATGGAAACAATCTCAATGTTTTATGATATTGATATTTATGTTTTGTTTATTATTTGAAGACTCAAATGATAAATTATGAATTTTCTTAAATATTGGTAATCCATTACATACGTTAATCTTATCATTCACGTCATTTTAAATCTTGGTCTTTTAAAACACATTAGATTTACACATACTTCATGAAATGGTTTCATTTTACATTTTACAAACTTGTATTGCATATTTTAAAGTTCAAATGTAAACCTTTTGTTTTCATATGACGTATCCGATATATGTTTTCGGGAGAAATTTGCAACTAATAATAAGCCTTATAACATTTTTCAAACTCGATTTCTCGTAAACACATGAAAACGTGTAATTACGAAGATTTTTCAAATAAATCTGTCTTGAATCTAAAACACATTTAGATTTCTAAAAAGTTATCCTCATGCATTACTACCATCCCTTCAACTATATTACAAAGTTTGAGCAAACTACGCTTTGATAAACAAAATTAATCTTATTACACTTACACTAATTATTAGTAGTTACTCCTACAACACTGGTTTTGAGCATTAATTTAACTCGTTTACTTTCCTTTTGAACAATTTACTCGATTTATATTATACTATTCTTTCAATCGAAATTTTATGCTATACTTATATACTTACATGAGTGCATATTTGGTATGCATATTTTCTTTCCTGTTTTGAGCAAACTCCTGTTATACTTTACATTATTTTGTTCATCATCATGGCCAATGAACATACTAGTTGATGACTCGTATGAGATCTAAACCAGTGCCCACGTACGACTCGGATTAGAGTATTTCTTTAATCCGAGGGGAACAGTGGAAATCTTAGAGTTTATCAATATGAGTGTTTAGAACCCAACGATGTGAACATAAATTTACCGGTTAAAGGTGAACCCGAAAGGGAAGAACCTCTAACCATGTCTATTACTTGCATGTGTAACACCCCAACCGATGGCGGAAACATCGGGATGTCACGTATTGATGATTGTTCAGTAGCTCATGGTGAATAATAAATTTCATTAAATAATTTAAATAAATTACATTCAATTGTTCTACAAGAATTCGTACATCAAAATGAGTAATACTATGCACACATCTTCAAACATATAACTCAAATCTTCAAGCAAGTAGAACCTGAAACATGTTAAGTTTGAAAATATTTTGGGTCAACAAAAAGTTGGTGAGAATTACATAGGTTTTGAATATAATTGATAACAATAGCTTGTACAACAATCACAGTTGTATGATGATAGAGTATGATTCCGACATGTAACAATGCGTCTTTGTACAACCAAACCTTGTGTCGACTGATGACTAACTCGCAAGTTAGTTAAATGTTGTTACTGTTATCGATCATCCCTGAATTTATGCGGGGGGATGGGTTTGTCAGACCTATAGCGCTATAATCTAAACAGGCGGCTTGATCATTGTTAATGATTGTACTGTGTCTTTTTGTTACAGTCAAATGATAGAATGACGATGTAATTGAATAACAAGTAAGTATGAGTAAATGATAGTATAAAATGTTTAAACATGTTTCACCCCAAAAATAGTTAAAATAGAGAAAAGGGGCTATATAACCTCACATTGGCTAAGGTGAATTATCCTCTAAGTGTTGTGAATGTATGCGAGGCGAATCCCAAAGACTCAACAACGTAGCTAGTCCAAATTGAAGAAAACGAAAAAGAAAGAATATCAAGCTTCCAATTCGCCAATTATAAGAGCTTATAATCAAAGCTTCAATTGTAGAAGTAATAGACTATAGAAGAAAGGTATGAGGGAAAGTTTAATCGGATTGAAACAATCGATTTAGAGGTGCAAAGTATAATGGGTCATAGGTGGGTTTTTATACTAGTTTTGGAGTCAATTAGCCATTAAAATTGGTCAACACCATAAAGTAAGGTTTTATGATGAATTGACTATTTGACTAAGACTTTGACTGTTTGACTAATACTTTGACTAATCAATTTAAGGAACGTGTTAAGTTTATTTTCTTCTGAAATACTACACAAGATGATAGTTGGCTCAGTTGGTTGTCACTGTGTGTTGGTTGGCTGTGGACGCGGGTTCGAGTCCCGGTCCACACAAATCTTTTTTTGGCAATTATTTCCCTAAAACTATATTATTCTAAATTCATAATATGATTTTATAAGCCCGAAAGTGACTCGAAATATTTTTAAAACGTACAAAAGTGTCGAGATACAAATAATTATTAGTTTAAGGCATTTAAAACATATATTGTTTAAAACAATACATTCTTTTTATCAAAAAAAATTAGGGGAAATTCGCGATGTTACAGTCTCCCCTACTTTTGGAAACTTCGTCTCGAAGTTATTAAAAACACAGGTTTGAGGTTGATTAGGTAGAAATTAAGGCAGCTGTGGTTTGGGTTAAGGCACGACATGAATTTATAGGTAATAGAATAATTTGTTTCGAATAATTTGGATAAGAGGTTTGAGATGTGAGTTTTAAGGATTGGATTAGGTTCGTCTGAAGTAGCAAGAAGCATAAGAATCTAGCAAAATACTAAACTTATGTTTTAGGAATCTTATAAGAAATGCATGAATTGATTGGCTATATGAAAACCAAAAGAACTACTAAAACCTTATTAGAATTTCACACTACCTTAACGTACCTGTAAATTCATGATTACGTTCCGGACCGCAATCACCAATTTACCTTACATTAGGGTTTTGTGTCCTTCTATGACTCTAAACACACATGTAAGTAATGCAAAATAACCTTGTGATTGAATCGTTTACAATGTATCCAAAAATGAGTCCAACTGTTGAGTAGGAAAGAGACTTCTACCAGTCAGTGAGTAAGAACCTCTACCGATTGTTGAGCAGGTGCGATAGCCTCTACCAGTCGTTGAGCAGGTTGTAGGGCCTCTACCGACTGTTGAGCAGGCATGATGACCTCTACCAATTGTTTGATTAAGTGTACCAATTATTTCACACATAAATTGCAAATTGATAATATGTACATATAAACAATCAAGTATCAAGCATAGCATGCGAGTTGTAATAGTGTTGTCCTAGACAAGGTTAATGAATCTAGGTGTGTCTATAGCAAATAGTTTATATTTCATGATTTCTAGCATCAAATGTTTAAATATGGTAGATAATCGAATCCTCATGTATAACTAAGGATTAAGTTTGATGCAACACACAACCAAGTTTCAATAGTTTGGTTATCATGGGTAACTAGTTCATGTTTGAGAAGGTGAAGGATATGAATTTAGTTCTTGAGAGGATGATGAAAAATCTTGAAGCAGAATCAAGGTTGTGAGAGATAGTGAATGTGAAGATAGTTGATAAAGAGTTTATTTTATAGTAAGGAGATTATGTAGCAGTGTAAATTTTGGGGTTTGGATCAAAGGTTATAATCAAGTGTATAAGAAAACATGATTGTGAAATCCATAGATGGTTATGAAATGAGATTGATTTAAGCTGTAAAATTTTGAGATTTTAGAGCTTAGTTTAAGGAAAGTGAGTGTAATCATTTATTCATTAATTAAAACGAATAAACGAAAACGTTGACTTATCAAAACTTCTAGATTCTAATAACATAGTGAAGACATGCTTTAGCCTATAAGTGAACACTCATCCCGAGAATTCCCAGGTATGCATCCGGGTCCCTCGTCTGATTGGGATATATGCGCAATGCCAGCCTAGACAGAAGACTCAGAATACAGGCGTTCACCCTTCCAGATTGCACGTGTTCGTTATTAAAATTCCAGAACTTCGACGAGATCTCAAGGTGGTTCAGGCTAAA
This sequence comes from Ambrosia x helenae, assembly GCA_030844895.1. Taxonomy (NCBI): domain Eukaryota; kingdom Viridiplantae; phylum Streptophyta; class Magnoliopsida; order Asterales; family Asteraceae; genus Ambrosia; species Ambrosia x helenae. Next base: position 84,640,501 of record CM061223.1, read on the forward strand.
CCTGAGGATTTTGTCCTATTAGTCTAAGAGTAGATCCAATGATGGAGAGCAATCTTCTTGTAAGGATTAAAGTAGGGATAAGAAGTAGGAGGAAGATAGAGATTAGAAGCAAGTAGGGTTGCAAGTAAAAAGAGCAAGTACTGATTATAATCCTATGGTTATAGACTAGATTATTTTTCTAATAACCTAATTCCCTATAACCATGGCTCTGATACCAATCTGTAACACCCCAACCGATGGCGGAAACATCGGGATGTCACGTATTGATGATTGTTCAGTAGCTCATGGTGAATAATAAATTTCACTAAATAATTTAAATAAATTACATTCAATTGTTCTACAAGAATTCGTACATCAAAATGAGTAATACTATGCACACATCTTCAAGCATTTAACTCAAATCTTCAAGCAAGTAGAACCTGAAACATGTTAAGTTTGAAAATATTTTGGGTCAACAAAAAGTTGGTGAGAATTACATAGGTTTTGAATATAATTGATAACAATAGCTTGTACAACAATCACAGTTGTATGATGATAGAGTATGATTCCGACATGTAACAATGCGTCTTTGTACAACCAAACCTTGTGTCGACTGATGACTAACTCGCAAGTTAGTTAAATGTTGTTACTGTTATCGATCATCCCTGAATTTATGCGGGAGGATGGGTTTGTCAGACCTATAGCGCTATAATCTAAACAGGCGACTTGATCATTGTTAATGATTGTACTGTGTCTTTTTGTTACAGTCAAATGATAGAATGACGATGTAATTGAATAACAAGTAAGTATGAGTAAATGATAGTATAAAATGTTTAAACATGTTTCACCCCAAAAATAGTGAAAATAGAGAAAAGGGGCTATGTAACCTCACATTGGCTAAGGTGAATTATCCTCTAAGTGTTGTGAATGTATGCGAGGCGAATCCCAAAGACTCAACAACGTAGCTAGTCCAAATTGAAGAAAACGAAAAAGAAAGAATATCAAGCTTCCAATTCGCCAATTATAAGAGCTTATAATCAAAGCTTCAATTGTAGAAGTAATAGACTATAGAAGAAAGGTATGAGGGAAAGTTTAATCGGATTGAAACAATCGATTTAGAGGTGCAAAGTATAATGGGTCATAGGTGGGTTTTTATACTAGTTTTGGAGTCAATTAGCCATTAAAATTGGTCAACACCATAAAGTAAGGTTTTATGATGAATTGACTATTTGACTAAGACTTTGACTGTTTGACTAAGACTTTGACTGTTTGACTAATACTTTGACTAATCAATTTAAGGAATGTGTTAAGTTTATTTTCTTCTGAAATACTACACAAGATGATAGTTGGCTCAGTTGGTTGTCACTGCGTGTTGGTTGGCTGTGGACGCGGGTTCGAGTCCCGGTCCACACAAATCTTTTTTTGGCAATTATTTCCCTAAAACTATATTATTCTAAATTCATAATATGATTTTATAAGCCCGAAAGTGACTCGAAATATTTTTAAAACGTACAAAAGTGTCGAGATACAAATAATTATTAGTTTAAGACATTTAAAACATATATTGTTTAAAACAATACATTCTTTTTATCAAAAAAAAAATTAGGGGAAATTCGCGATGTTACAGCATGATACTCTCATTACGGTTAAAGGGTAAACTCGAAAGGGAAGGACCTCTAACCATGTCTTTGTTTTCATTGCAGTATCAATTACTTAGCATATCCTGACTGAATGCATTTGTTTATGGTATTACTTAGGATAGGGTTATGGAAAAGCATAACACCCTAGTGTAAGGTAAATCGATGATTACGGTCCGGAACGCAATCATGGGTTTACAGGTACATGAGGGTGGTGTGTAATTCTATTTAGGCTGTTGGTAGACAATCAGTACGAGTCCAAAGTATCGGGAGTGTGGTGGGTCAGCTGCGGTACACCCTATATATAAGCATAAATGATATTGCGGGAACGGACTAGGAATCTAACCAAGAACCTACCCATTACCCATTACTACTTCTTCTTTAGATCGTTGATTAATGGCTAGTATTTTCAATAAGAACATTTTACATAAGCTTCAATTAGTTATGTTGGAGCCTTCCTTGTTGACCATCTCTATAGAAAACCTTAAACCTTGTGTACTCTTACACTCTCTGTTAGTTGAAATTCTGTTGCATGTCCTTAGTAAAGTTCGGTCAGGAATCTTTCTAAAGTAGGGGAGAATGCTTCATTAGTACCTTTGCTCCTCACCAGTTACACATTCCCAAAGCCTTTCACACTTAAACTCTCAATTTCTTAATCTCGGGTCAACTGTCAAAGATTTTCGAAACATTTACTTTGGGTATTAGACAACTATTTAAAATTTTTGTCAAATCATAAATGATGATTTTTTTTTAAAAAAAAATCTACTTGACTTTTACAACGCCTTTTGGTTTCATAGTAACCTCCACTTGAAAGAAATTTCGAGACGAAATTTTCTAAAGTAGGGGAGACTGTGACAACCTGTACCCTTCACTTTCCATAAACGTGTATAATTGGTCCCTCAACTAATTCAAAAGTTTCAACCCTCGTATTTTTTATAGTTTGAAATATCACGTATCTTAAACTAATTCATGAGATATTACCTTTTTACTTGACTAACAATACTAGTCCTTTAAATTATATTTGTAGCCATTGTACATATTGGCTTTATATGTTACGTACATATAAAATCCATAAACATGCCAATACTTACAAAATTTGAGTTATTACACAATAGGTTTGGTTTGGTTAGTAATTTATATTATAGGTAAAGAGTTATAGCCAATGATGCCATGGCAACATGGTTGAGGTGGGAGGGTTTAACACCATAGGTGGGTTCCCGTCCGGGTGAGGTCAAGGGTTCGACTCCCACTGAAGCAGGCCCGGTTAAGACAATGCATGAGGTGGAATGTCACGGGTGAGTTCTTAGCCGACCAAAGAAAGGTAAAGAGTTATAATTTAAATACATATTTGTTTGAAATATATTTGTTGTTGCCATCAAGACACAGATCAAACTTTGCTAATTAATTGATTCATCACTTCATTATATATATATTTTTTCTTCGATCATAGAAGCAAGAAACTAAACCATTTAGTTTTTTTTACAACCTCGCCATGTCCCGCCTTCTTTTTCCGGCCAACTTTTCCGGCGACCCTTCAAATACTATTAAGTGACCTTTAAGTCTCGTTTTAATACGCGGTTTGATTTCTCCATCAGTTACGAATAGGATGGACTAATTATTACGCGTTATAATCAAGTTTAATGCGGGTTTTATAACATAACCGATCGGAACTTTAATCAAATTTAAATTCCGTTTCTTTACAACAATCATATAAATGAAGCGTGGGATCATGTTCCACTTTCATTTCCGGTCTAAACCCACATAAATTTCGTTCTAAACGTGATAAGAATGCTCTGGTTCGCGGCTTGAATTTTTCATATTTTACACTCTTCATTCGATCCATATATGTCTTTGTAAGTTTAAATTCTTGTTGCCGTTATGTTTATAAATCATAGCCGATCATTAGCCCTATTAAACTGATGCCTAAAATTTTATGAATCAGTTTATTAATTTTAAGATGAGGGTTAGGGTTCTTGTTTATTTGGGGAAGAAGAAGAAATGTTAATAATATATAAATAAATATCTTTTCAGAATTAAATCAATAATTTTCTTTGTGTTGTAGTGGTTGTTTGCGAGATTGTCTATTCAGAAGACTCGAGTTCGAGTCAGGCAACCCAAGGGTTGTTCAGTTTTTTTTTATTTTGCTTTAAAGATCCTATGTTTTATTTATTTAATTATTTCTTTTAAATATAGAATATATGAAACTTATAATATTCATAGTAATTTCCTTTTTGCTCCAAAAATTATAAAAATTTAGTAGTAGCTTCTTGATAACTTATAAAAAATTATCATATTTTTTATTTCTGGAAAATATTTTTATTTCGTAATTTTTATTATTTAATTTGTTTTAATCATATTTAATTGATAAAAAATTCATTTTTAATGATTTTAATCTCAAACTTTTTGAGAAATTATTTCCAATTATTATGAACTGAAATAAAAATATTTGGTTCAGAAAAAATTTATTTTTATTAATTTTTCTATTTTTAATCATTTAAACATGATTTAATATCATTAAATCAGTTTTAAATACAAATAAATTGATAAAAATTATGAAAAATTTATTTTAATTATTTTTCATCAGACTTTATTTATTTCTCACAAAAATAATATATTTGTATCATGTCTGGTATTTTAGTCTTATTTATGTTTAATTAAACATAATTAAACATTTATTTATTTATATTACTTAAACATCTATTTTATAAATACTTTTCTTATAAAATAGAAATAATCTTATGTTTGAAAGTCTTCATTATCATTGGTGGATCATTGTGTGACTCATAATTATTTGTTTCAATATTTATGATTATTGTAATTATTTACAATACTTGGTTAAATTATTTTGCCTTAATTATTTAAAACATATTTTTACCTAAATATTCAATTGGTAATAATTATATTACCTAAAGCACATTTACAAACTTTGGTATATTATTTTCGATATTCAACTTTTATATTAATTCGAGTTATCATAAATACTCTAATTCCCCAAATAGACTTAGCAAACCCTAATGCCTTAGACCCTAGATACCTTAGACTTTTAAGACATTTCATTTATTAGTATTCTTACATATTATAGGTTGCATTCCTTGGAATTCCCATTACTTAGCTCACGATCGCTTAAGTTGGATTATGATCGCTTTCGCAATTTGTGAGTATATCTTTCCCCTTTTTCATGTTTTACACTTTTGGGGTGACTCATGTATGCTTATTACTTCACTCACTTAATCATGTTTTATCATATATTCACAAAATTAATTCTTGTATGTGTTTTACTTGTTGATTCGCTGATAGTGTGTACTTATGACCTTAATCATTAACCGCTGGGCGGCCTAGCATAGCAATAAATAGTACTTGATTATTGTTATGTGTGAACGATTATTCATCGCCTACTATGAGCGAATACTATATATATGTGACTCTTGATTCATTAAACAAAGGTTTGATTTTGGGTAGCATTTGTACATAGCTTGAACACTTTGTAGACAGTATAACACGTGAATTGCGAAACTCTTTTTTTCTACTATATGTATTCAAACAGGGTATGCTCACCAATACATTTTTGTATTGACATATACTATTTTCGTACATGTTTCAGGTTATTTATGGATGACTTTTAAGCTTTTGGAATTTTTACTTAGATTTTGGATTCATTGTATTTCAGTTTTAGTTGTCACTTTAGAATTATTGTATTTTGTATTTTTCTTTCCTTGTAATAAACTACTTAATCAATATATCAAAATTTACACTTTTAGTCCATGAGCTATTGAACAATCGTCACTACGTGACACCTCGATGTTTCCGCCATCGGTTGGGGTGTTACATGAAGACACAATAGCCATTATCCAACGAATCCATAACCTAGGAAAGTTCATCTGGGATAGAACCGACTCAAGAAAACCCCAATGGACCGAATCATACGCCTTATCTATGTCCACCTTGAAGATCATACCCATCCTCTTCATTCGTTTCATCCAGCTTACTAACTCATTAAGCATTAAAGGTCCGTCCATGATATTACGACCGGCCAAGAACGCTGATTGTTCTTGCGACACCAATTTACCAATTACCCTTTTAAGCCTTGCCACCAATACTTTTGAGATCACCTTGTTAATGCAACCAATCAGACTAATCGACCGGTAAGCATGGAACCCAAGCGGATCATCCGTTTTTGGAATTAAAGCAATGAAAGATGACGAACAACATGGACCCATACCCGGCTGATCATAAAAGCTCTGAAACAAGCGCACAAAATCATTTTCCAGCCCATCCCAACACCTCCTAATGAATTTAAAGTTGAACCCGTCAGGGCCCGGTGCTTTGTCACCGTCGCATTCCCAAACGGCATCCTTAATCTCCTGTAGCGAGAACGGTTGAACCAACATAAACGCATCGCCATCCGACAACCTGTTAATATGTGAACAAATTAAAGTTGGCCGAACGATCATCGGCTCCCGGAACTTGTCTTCAAAAAATACAAAGGCTTTATCCTTAATCGTCCTCGGACAAGAAACCCACACCCCCTGATGTTCAATACCATTAATCCTACTACTGGTTGTGTTTGCTTTAATAGTACCATAAAAAAACGTTGAATTCTCATCACCTTCCAACGCCCACCTTATCTATAACTTATTTTCACATATATACAAGTTTTTCGCTGCATCGAGCGGAAGAAATCACCACATATATAAAAATAAAATCATGAAAAAAATCGTATTAAATGATAGAAAAGAAGTTTGTGGGCCAGACAACCTAACCCAACCTCAACCCAAATTAAATAGTTTGACCTAAGGTAATAAACCGGTCTCTTTTGTCGGCTTTTGCTACATAAGCCCATACCATGTAAAATTGGAAATAAAACATTTAAACTATTTTATCTATCTATATCTATATCTAGAGGTGAGCAAAAAAAAAAAAACCGGTTCGGGAACCGAAACCGGTAAAACCGACCCGAACCAAAAACGGTCAAAACCGGTTTCACATGAAACCGGTACTAAAAAAATCTCAAACCGAACCGAAAACCGGCCTAAAACCGATGAAAAAACCGGTCAAAAGAAACCGAAATCGGTACAGAAACCGGAACCGAAGCGAAACCGGTATCGCTAAAAACCGGCCGAAACCGGTTTAAGAAAAATACATTTTTTGGCCATAAACACAAATAAAACATTGTTTTTTTTTTTTTGTATTAATATTCAATTTCCTTCTTTAAAAAACCCCTAAAAGTTATTAAAAGTTAAATTTTATGTAATTTATATGATTTTAAAAAGTGCGCGAAAAAAACCGATTAAGAACTGAAACCGAACCAAAACCGGTCTTACGAATCGACAAAACCGGTCCAAAACCGAACCAGTTTGAAACCGAAACCGGTTCGGTCAGGAACCGGTACTGTAGCGAACCGGTTTGGAACCGAAACTGGTTCGGCAAAAAAAACCGATTTGCTCACCTCTATCTATATCTATCTATGTATATCTATATTCTATATCTATATCTATATCTATATCTATACCTATATCTATATCTATATTAATGAAACTCGATGGATAGGATTGTAATTTTGTCACACTTTTAAGATGGCATATGAAGAGGCGCAATGTAAATCTCTAATTTTTACCCATTTTCTTCTCTTTATACCCCTACTATACAACCTTTAATAGCAATTGTACAAATAGCTAACGCAACTCATTTATCCATCTTCCTTACATTCAATTACATGATGATTTGTAAACTGTTTTTGGTTTGCAAACGAAAAACCTTGAATTGAAGTTACCAATTCAATGTCAAAGGAGTTTCAAATCCCCACTATTTAAACAAAGTTCCTACTCGATTTCAAATCCCTTCTACCATTTTTTGTATTTGTTTACCCTGATTTCATATCAACCTAGAAGCTTGCATTTGCCTTCTTTATCTGGTATGTAAATTCGTCTATTTTTAGTTTGAATTGCTAAGGTTCGTGCTGTGAATTATGTTTAACCGTTGATTGTGATTTCTATTATTAAATTGAGTTTTTTGTTGGATTGTATATTGTTGAAATATTTTTGCTTATCTTTTTGTTATAAAATTATATATATAAACAATGATTTCTTGATTTTAAATTGAAAAGAAAAGGTTAATTGTTTTAAAACTTGATTGGAAGTTTTAATAGTTGTTAATTATTTTGAAAGATTTTACCCAAGTGTACTACATGAGTGGAGATGCACGGAAGGAAGAATTGATGCTGCTGGTAAGCCTTCTATTCAGTCTCCTCCACCTTTGCATTTACTACATATTTCCATGGAAAAACAAGAAGAAAATAATTAGAATGTACTGTAAGAATATGATATCATCTTGTTTCATAGAAAAATGACAAACAAGTATATTTAATTTGTAGAGGTTAGTACCTACTTCAGTTTAAAACCAGATTCATTATTTCATAGAAATTAGAGAACATGTTGAAAACCAAATGCACCTGAACATATATAGCATGCTTAACTTAGATTCGTTTACCAATAATTTTCATTTAATTTATATTGATTTGATCATGTAGAAGGATGACAATAAAGCGAAGACATGCAAACGAAGGTTACTTGAGGCTTTAATTTATGTATTTTATTTGTCAAACATGGTGTTAACTGTTGTCAGTTTTAATTAATTAGTTACCATATCTAAATTCCTGTAACACCCCAACCGATGGCGGAAAACATCGAGGTGTCATGTAGTGGCGATTGTTCAATAGCTTATGGTACTAAAATGTAAATTTGAATACATTGAATTTAAATACTTTATTACATTTAAAGGAAAATTACAGAATACAATAATTCTAAAACGTCAAGTCTAACAAAAACACAATAAAGTCAAAGCTTAAATATAAATCCAAATGCTTAAAAGAAGTGTCTCAAAATAACCTGAAACATGTACGAAAATAGTATATGTCAATACAAAAATGTATTGGTGAGCATACCCTATTTTGAATACATATAGTAGAAATACGTTTCACAATTCATGTTTGTATACCATTTGCAATTATGTATTTAAGCAGTATCAGTCAAAATCAACCCTATGAAAGTAAAATGAAATTTATATATAGTATGCGCTATTGACAGTAGTAATGAAACACATAGCAATGACAAAGGTCTCTCAACAGAGTCACAGGGGGTATATACCATAGTACTATTCAATGAAATGATGCTAGGCCGCAACGGTTAATGATTTTGACAAGTCATAGATACACAAAGTAACACAAAGCAAACACACATGAGAATTGCACTTAGTGAAAAAAATAGTAATTTGACATAAGGTACATGAGTAGCCCCAAATAGTAAAATGAAAAAGGGGAAAAATATACTCACTTTCGCCAAATAACTAGATGACTAAGCAAACGTGAAAATGCAAGCAATCCAAAGACTCAACCTAATGTTTCGAGTATCCCAAAATAAGTATATAAGCTTAATAAAGTCTAGGGTTCTTATTCTAAGGCACTTAGAATGTTACGACTATATTTGAGAATTTTAAGTAACAATAATAATGGCGAAAAAAAATACAAACTATTAAGGTTGCTACCACGTCTTATGAAAATAAAATCATGAGTTTAGTTTCTCGATCACAAATATTTTTCAAGGTTGAAATAATATATTCTATTCAGAAAATATATAAAATAAATTTAAGAATCTTAATTGTATAAAACTAAATCATCAAATAAAGTTTAGTTAAAATACAAAAATGTTTTAAAACAAAAGTAATTTGATATGAGTATAAAACGTGCATACTTTTACTTATAAAAATTATAAGTTTTATTAAATTGTGACTTTTGGTCATATTAAAATACTAGGGTTAAAAATGAAAATTTTGAGATAGTTGAGGGACCAATTTTGCACATTTATGAAAAGTGAAGGGTGCAGGTTGTCACAATTCCATCAATTGAAGTATAGTTGTTTTTCCCTTTCATTATTTACTGATTTAAGAATCTTAATGGAGTTTATGCAATTTATGGTTTTTGAAAGGCTAGGTCCCATCTCTTTCCGTCTTAAATTCTGTTTCAGTAAGCATTCCTTCAATCCCAAATTCTAATGGTTATTCAACTTATAAGAATTCAGGTATATCTATGAGAAGAATTTTGATAACAAAAGATAAATGTGTAGTCGTGCCATATATCAACTTCTTATGTTGATTATTTATATGATTCGGCTGTTATTAAGATGATTTACCACTACTTTTACAAACAAAAGGCTCTTATTTTGTCTGTTACCAAATCTTAGTTTTAAAGTGTAACACACAAATTTTAATGAATTAATATAAATTGTTGTTGCAAGAGATCACAAATGATTTGGCATGATATGCTTTAAACAATGTCATATACTTGCTACCATCCCTTTTTTTTAACCATTGTGTCTATGTGTTGGTTAATATTCAGATTTTGGAATGTGTGGAGACATAGAAGAATGCCTACAAACTGCTCAAGAAATGGGTGCTTTAGTGGATTCAATATATACTTTGGCTTGATAGAAATTAGCATGTCAACTTAGTCACTTGACACTTAACGAGTTGATAAATATTTATTTCAGAAGGGCTTATTCGAACCACAATATTGGGTACCTGTACTATTGAATATACATTTTTGCATTTTGTAAATAATCATATTGTTGTATTGCAATTTGTATTTGGATCCAGCGATAACGCGCGGATAAATCCACTAATAAATAAATAATGGGAAAACAAATGTAATATTACAAACTCTAGAATAACAACTTAGTTGACTCTAATTTTGTTTTCACTATAAATAAATAGTGAAGATATTTTGGTTTCACACTAAATAGAGTTAGAGCGACTTTCAACCGTTTAATTTATCTCTTTTTAGGCTCTTACAACAATCAATAATAATATTTAAGAAACCACTAAATACTTTAGTGTTCATATGTAGAATGATTACAATAATAATAAGAATAAAGTATTCTAATATTTCCTATGGTTTTACAAAATTTAGACACAGTCTTCAAATATGAGAAGTTATATAGATAGTTTAAACTTTTGTAATTTGTAACAAACTGTCACACCCTCAAACTTTCCACCTGCGGAGTTCTACCGCGAGGCGTGTGACACACCAGGATCCAAGTCAACGGTCACAATAAACGACGTCTAAATGTAAAAACATACGTAAACAAAAACCATGCATAAGTTTAAAACCAACATTCAACAGTGCGGAAGCATTTAAAGTTTACAAAAGTCATGCAGAAATAAACATAAGTTCAAAGTTCATGATTCCAAAACGTGCAAATGAGACCCTAGACGCGAGACGACTCCAGTGCGACCTCGTGCGCCTATCCGACAGCTGCTACCTTAGCGACCTGAGAAAACATGCTAAAAGAGTCAACATATAATGCTGGTGAGTTCACAGGTTTTATTTAAACGTTTAAAGTGATCCTTCGAAAACCGTTACCATCACAATTACTACTATGCTTGTGAGAACGCTAGCTAGGCGCAGAATGAGATACTCATACGGGTGAAACCATTGCTGACTAAGCCGTGTAGTGACCCTTAGTTTCCTATGGGCTACCGTCATCACAAGTAGACCTTGTTTTATTAGAGACAATATGCACCCGCCCGGTCCAACCGTCGAGTGGGGTTTGTCAGTTCCCAATAGCGCTATCCATATTTCCCCGCCATATACCCATGTTAGTGGTTTCTAAGGGACTTTTTGATGAACCGTATAGTACGATAAGTAAGCCATAGTATAACGTGATAAAGAGTCATGAGCCATAAGAGTTTAACAAGTCATAAGTCATAAAAGAGTTTTAAGCATGTTTCTCCCCCGAAAACATAAACCGTAAAATGTGGGGCCGTGAACTCACCTTAGGTTGCGTATTCCGTTTAAGAGTAAACCGTCTGTAAGATATGATAGCCCCAACTATTGGCGACCTATCATAAGATATGTGTCAAGTTAGACTAATAACCCATCGGGTTCATTAGTCCCTAAGTCCAGTCCATGACCATTATTTGTCCGAAAAGCGTGTTTGACCGACAACAAGACTACGTAAGACAAGACTCGACATCCCATTGGTGACCCGACATTCCACGTGTTAGATAAATACAAGACATCATGCCACATATGCAATTAAACACTTAATACGCGCAACAGTTCACCTAGTCTAGCATAATATCTGATTAACGCGTAAACAGGTCCGAACACGTGTTACTAAGTCATTGGGTGTATCCCGGGGTTCCTATCATGTTCCTAGGCGTCAAATCATGTTCCGGGATGTTAAAATATACATACAGCAGCATTATACGCGATTAGGAATCAAACTAGCATTTAGGATTGTAAATGCTAGTAGTATAGGCATTTAGGATTGTAAATGCTAGTTGTATAGGCATTTAGGATTGTAAATGCTAGTAGTTGAGGGGAATAGGCCCCTACTCGCTTATCCTATAGGCGAATAGGCTTGTACTCGCCTGAACATCAGGCATTTAGGAGCCTACTCGCCTAAAGCCTCATGCGAGTAGGTTCCTACTCGCCTATACTGTTCTGTAGTGCAATTTCGCGCGCCGAACACTCCAAATCAGATCCGAAACATGTAGGAACATCCAATAATCATCCTAACACATTAACCAACATATTTCAAGCAAAACCCCTAAGTTTTCATCGTTCTAACAGTTCCGAATGCGAGCGTTTTCCCAAAATAGCAACTTAGCATGTAAACATCACATCAACATGCAAGAACTTGCCCTAAATAGCAATTATTCAGATTAAATCACATAACCACGTTATCCGATAGCATCCTACTGTTCTAGCATCATCCTAGAGCAAACCCTAACATCATACAATCAACAACACACCTCATATCATCCTTAATCATCCAAAATCCTTCAAATGGGTCAAAACATCAAGTATCAACAATACACAACCAAAACCATTCAAACTCCTAGGACATCATCATACTAACTTGTAATAGCCATAAACATCATAATAACACAAAAACATCCATGATTTAATCCTAAAAATTCTATCTTTAATCACATATAACACATATAACACATGTAAAGGTGTGGGTTTGTTTAAAAACGGTTTTAAATGGATTTTCAAAGACAAAAACATTTGTAAGTCAGGTCTGGACTTTTAGGGAGTAAAACATAATCATTTAAAGGTTTGGGTTTGAAGAACACACCTTTTATTCAAGAGGAGATGATGGAATAAGCTTGGAAATGGTTGTTTTAATGTAAAAATAGGTCCCAGAGGGTGTTTGTGGGTTGAGATAGGTTATGGGACGACTAGGGTTGAATAAATGATGTTTTGGAGGTCAAGGGTGGTATTTATAGGCGTTTCTAGTCGTTCGGGGCAGTTCAGGCGAGTACGCAGCAGTATACGCGATTAGGACTGCTACTCGCATGAACCTTCATGCGAGTAGCATCCTACTCGCTTAAAGACTCCCCTACTCGCCTCAAATACTGGCGATTAGGCTATACCACATGGCCTAATCGCCTATAGTCTGTGTGTCCGGGTTTTTGGCGCGTTAAACCCTATTTTAACATATGTAATCACGTTTCCACATACCGATAAGTCACATAATGATTACCAACATATAATGCATGATAAATAACACGTTCCCACCCGATCACCAATTCCCGGGACCCGAGACTTGCGTATGTTAAAACCCTAATGATGTGCGACTCGACTCGACTGACCTTGTTATGTGTAACGTATGCACGACTCGCTAAGGTAGACTTACTAAGTTTTCAAAAGTTAGTTACCGGAAGTTGCCGGGTGTCACATCATCCCCCTGTTGAAAGAATTTTCGTCCCGAAAATTTCCCGAAGTCGAGGAGAGAAAACAAATAAGTAGAAAAATTTTCCGGGTCGTCACATCATCCCCCTGTTGAAAGGAATCTCGTCCCGAGATTCTTTCGGCTTCAACAGTGATGAGTGTCGACCTCTGTGCCCAGGTAACGTTTCCCCAAAATATAACAAGTGAAGGTCATAAACCAAACGTGACAGTAACAACCGGGAAACCACTTTCCCAAATGTGAGTACGAGACAAGAGACCCCGATCGAAGGCCTACTGGAGACTACTATGATCGGTATAACTAACCCACCGGTACCGTCCAAGTAACATCCCCAAAGGACCCTCATCGACCCAAAGAATGAGAAACAGAGACCAGACCACAAAGAAAGCACCCGAAACACGAACGCACAACAATGCGGATAAAAGTAAAACCAAAGCGTAACAAGAGATAAGAGAGAATACGTACGGGTAACAGTGTCTGGATCCACCTGGTTCTCCCTAGCACCGATCACATAATCATGAGCACGAGTAAACCGGCCGCCGCCTTCATTGTCTCCATCCTTCCCTGCAGTCCCTGTGCCCCCTTGATTCAACTTGGGACAGCTTCGCTTGAAGTGCCCCGCTTCCCCACAATGAAAGCAACCCTGGTTCCCCTGTGGAGCAGGGGTAGTAATAGCAGCAGTCTGAGTCGTCCTGGAAAGGTTAACCCTACAGTCCTTGGCAAGATGCCCCGTCCTCTGACAACGCTCACAGCGAAAACTCTCACAAGTACCATAGTGATGAAACCCACAACGCACACACTTAGGGCTTTTCCCAGCATAGCCCCCTTGTTTCTGGTCCGATGCTGACCCAGAAGCTTCAGTCTTCTTCGCTGCCGGATGTCGCTGAACCCCCGATGAACCCTTATCCACGCTTTCCCACTTCCTCTTGTTTTCTGCCGGCGCCTTCATAGAAGAGCCCCTAGGAGGCAAGACACCCTCAGAAATCTTCAAGTTGGTCATCTTAGTAGCCGACCGCACAGCCTCTGATATAGTAGTAGGATCCCTAGCAGACACCAATCCCGCAATCTCTGGCACCAAACCCGCAAGATACTGCTCTATCCTCCTATACTCTGGTGTAGACAAACCTGGACACATCACTGCTAGCTCGTTGTGCCTGATCGTGTACTCCTCAACCTCAGAACCAACCATCTTAAGATTCCCATATTCCTGTTCCAACCTCTTAATCTCCTCACGCGGGCAGTACTCATCCTTCAACCTACGCACAAAATCCGCCCAAGGCATGGCGTTGGCCTCCCCAAGACCAAGTGTCTGTGTGACGCAGTTCCACCACGTCAAGGCGGCTCCTACAAAAGTCCCCGAAGCAAACTTCACCCAATCCACCGCTGGAGTCTCACATAAAGCAAACACCGACTCCGTCTTCTCCAACCACCTGAGTAACTCCACAGCTCCCTCCGTACCCTGGAAGCTGAGAGGCTGACAATCCTTAAACCGCTTATAAGCAACACCTGCCTGAACCGGAGGAGCAGTAGCACCCATAAAAGTCTGCTGGGCAGCCTGAAAAGCAGCTAATGCAACGCCCAACTGTTGCTGCATCATCTCATTGAGCTCATCATACGTCAAGGTGATGTTACCACCACCTCTACCCCCACCAGTGTGGCCTCCACGTCGTCCCCCAGTGCGTCCTCCAGTGCGTCCTCCAGTGCGTCCTGACATCTTCTGAGAAGGAACAAGAAACAAATACTCAGACCCATCACCAACGCTAAACCAAGAGAATATGAAAAGCCTAGAATCGGGTTCGAACGTGACCATTAATCCCAACACGAGATCCACCAAGTCTTCCATGCATCTCAACTTATGATTTCGTGTGCACCCGAAATGATAAATTGCTCTACATGGTCCTCAAGGCGTGCCCCGAGCTCGAACCTCAAGTCACCCGGTACCCGCATCTTAGAAAGATACAACCAACTCAAAAGATCAACAAACATGTTCCCTCGACTGCAAACCCAAAGAAGAGGATAAATAAAGCTAGGAATAACCAAGTATGAGATAGGTAATGTGACACTGTGTGGTAAGGATACCGACACCCCGACAAGGTTAGTATGTTTACCAAAAGACATGACTCAAATGTATGTGACCGTCTAGTGTGTGAGACTCGGCTATAGTCTAGACTCTACATGCAGTCCTAGTTCACTATAACCTGGCTCTGATACCAATCTGTCACACCCTCAAAATTTCCACCTGCGGAGTTCTACCGCGAGGCGTGTGACACACCAGGATCCAAGTCAACGGTCACAATAAACGACGTCTAAATGTAAAAACATACGTAAACAAAAACCATGCATAAGTTTAAAACCAACATTCAACAGTGCGGAAGCATTTAAAGTTTAAAAAAGTCATGCAGAAATAAACATAAGTTCAAAGTTCATGATTCCAAAACGTGCAAATGAGACCCTAGACGCGAGACGACTCCAGTGCGACCTCGTGCGCCTATCCGACAGCTGCTACCTTAGCGACCTGAGAAAACATGCTAAAAGAGTCAACATATAATGCTGGTGAGTTCACAGGTTTTATTTATACGTTTAAAGTGATCCTTCGAAAACCGTTACCATCACAATTACTACTATGCTTGTGAGAACGCTAGCTAGGCGCAGAATGAGATACTCATACGGGTGAAACCATTGCTGACTAAGCCGTGTAGTGACCCTTAGTTTCCTATGGGCTACCGTCATCACCGGTAGACCTTGTTTTATTAGAGACAATATGCACCCGCCCGGTCCAACCGTCGAGTGGGGTTTGTCAGTTCCCAATAGCGCTATCCATATTTCCCGCCATATACCCATGTTAGTGGTTTCTAAGGGACTTTTTGATGAACCGTATAGTACGATAAGTAAGCCATAGTATAACGTGATAAAGAGTCATGAGCCATAAGAGTTTAACAAGTCATAAGTCATAAAAGAGTTTTAAGCATGTTTCTCCCCGAAAACATAAACCGTAAAATGTGGGGCCGTGAACTCACCTTAGGTTGCGTATTCCGTTTAAGAGTAAACCGTCTGTAAGATATGATAGCCCCAACTATTGGCGACCTATCATAAGATATGTGTCAAGTTAGACTAATAACCCATCGGGTTCATTAGTCCCTAAGTCCAGTCCATGACCATTATTTGTCCGAAAAGCGTGTTTGACCGACAACAAGACTACGTAAGACAAGACTCGACATCCCATTGGTGACCCGACATTCCACGTGTTAGATAAATACAAGACATCATGCCACATATGCAATTAAACACTTAATACGCGCAACAGTTCACCTAGTCTAGCATAATATCCGATTAACGCGTAAACAGGTCCGAACACGTGTTACTAAGTCATTGGGTGTATCCCGGGGTTCCTATCATGTTCCTAGGCGTCAAATCATGTTCCGGGATGTTAAAATATACATACAGCAACATTATACGCGATTAGGAATCAAACTAGCATTTAGGATTGTAAATGCTAGTAGTATAGGCATTTAGGATTGTAAATGCTAGTTGTATAGGCATTTAGGATTGTAAATGCTAGTAGTTGAGGGGAATAGGCCCCTACTCGCTTATCCTATAGGCGAATAGGCTTGTACTCGCCTGAACATCAGGCATTTAGGAGCCTACTCGCCTAAAGCCTCATGCGAGTAGGTTCCTACTCGCCTATACTGTTCTGTAGTGCAATTTCGCGCGCCGAACACTCCAAATCAGATCCGAAACATGTAGGAACATCCAATAATCATCCTAACACATTAACAAACATATTTCAAGCAAAACCCCTAAGTTTTCATCGTTCTAACAGTTCCGAATGCGAGCGTTTTCCCAAAATAGCAACTTAGCATGTAAACATCACATCAACATGCAAGAACTTGCCCTAAATAGCAATTATTCAGATTAAATCACATAACCACGTTATCCGATAGCATCCTACTGTTCTAGCATCATCCTAGAGCAAACCCTAACATCATACAATCAACAACACACCTCATATCATCCTTAATCATCCAAAATCCTTCAAATGGGTCAAAACATCAAGTATCAACAATACACAACCAAAACCATTCAAACTCCTAGGACATCATCATACTAACTTGTAATAGCCATAAACATCATAATAACACAAAAACATCCATGATTTAATCCTAAAAATTCTATCTTTAATCACATATAACACATATAACACATGTAAAGGTGTGGGTTTGTTTAAAAACGGTTTTAAATGGATTTTCAAAGACAAAAACATTTGTAAGTCAGGTCTGGACTTTTAGGGAGTAAAACATAATCATTTAAAGGTTTGGGTTTGAAGAACACACCTTTTATTCAAGAGGAGATGATGGAATAAGCTTGGAAATGGTTGTTTTAATGTAAAAATAGGTTCCAGAGGGTGTTTGTGGGTTGAGATAGGTTATGGGACGACTAGGGTTGAATAAATGATGTTTTGGAGGTCAAGGGTGGTATTTATAGGCGTTTCTAGTCGTTCGGGGCAGTTCAGGCGAGTACGCAGCAGTATACGCGATTAGGACTGCTACTCGCATGAACCTTCATGCGAGTAGCATCCTACTCGCTTAAAGACTCCCCTACTCGCCTCAAATACTGGCGATTAGGCTATACCACATGGCCTAATCGCCTATAGTCTGTGTGTCCGGGTTTTTGGCGCGTTAAACCCTATTTTAACATATGTAATCACGTTTCCACATACCGATAAGTCACATAATGATTACCAACATATAATGCATGATAAATAACACGTTCCCACCCGATCACCAATTCCCGGGACCCGAGACTTGCGTATGTTAAAACCCTAATGATGTGCGACTCGACTCGACTGACCTTGTTATGTGTAACGTATGCGCGACTTGCTAAGGTAGACTTACTAAGTTTTCAAAAGTTAGTTACCGGAAGTTGCCGGGTGTCACACAAACATAATCTAAACTTTTGCAATTTGTAACTGTAACACCCCAATCGATGGCGGAATTATCGAGGTGTCACGTAGTGACGATTGTTCAAAAGCACATGGTACTAAAATGTAAATATGTTATTGAATAATTTAAATTGTCTTACATAGATGAAATGGGAAAAATACAAAAGTCTGAACGAAACATGAAAATTGAAATAACTTATTAAAAGCAAGCACTAAAATCCAATGCTATGGAACTAAGATCAAACTGCACCTGAAACATGTACAAAATAGGTTTTGTCAACAAAGGAAATGTTGGTGAGCATTACTAGTTTTAATACATATAGTAAGTTGAAAAAATGGTATACAATTCAAGTGCAAGCTATGGTGCAATTATGTAAACTATGTATCATAAAAATGAGCGAAATCAATCCTGTGACTGTATAAATGTACTAAATGAACGACGGTGTACTTATCCACTAAATGGATAATAACTTAACAATGACCACGGATTCTCTGATGAAAAAGGGGGAGAATCAAACTAGGCGGGTTGTCAATCCAATAGCGCTATCCAATGTTAAGGTCGGCTTGTACAATGTTAATGATTTCACTAAGTACAAATGTATTCTACATGAAATGTCTAAGCATAAAGCACGTTTGTAAGAAAATGCACATAGTACTAGAATTGTATTGTAAAAATGTGAACTTGTATTTGTAATTTGTATAAGTGTACATATAACACCCCAAAAGTTAATAAAAGCAAAAAGGGGATAGGAAATACTCACAGTTCGCGTAATAACTTGAAACTCTACCGAACAACGTGATGTGAATTAGGATTATCCCAAAGGATTAACCTAAAGAATTAGATAATTTGTAAGGGAATAAACTTAGAGTCTAAGTTATCTAGGATACAACACTACTAGAAAAAAGCCCTTTCTTGACACGCATTGTGTGTCAAGAAAGGGGTCTGATGACAGGGAAAAGAATGTCAAGGATGGCGGTGTCATAAATTTAACATGACATATTTTCGCGTGTCATCTGTTTATGACATACATTTATGACAGCATTTATTGACACGCGTTATGACACTTTTTAATGACACACATTTTTATGACAGTTTTTAACAACACATTTTATGACGTTCTTTGCGTGTCATAATTTTTTAATCTAAAAAACAAAAAAATCCTGTAAAATTACGTATTTACCCTCCTGGATTTATTGTCATTTTATTATATGCAAAATAATTAGTAAACTAATAACAAAAACATCATTTTATTATATAATCCGTATTATCTAATTACAAACTAATCTGAGACAACGTTTAACGTTTACAAAAATATATTGTATCGACATTACATTGCCTTCAAACAAGTTTCGATCATTTGAAAATAAATGCCGCGGCGTAGCCTAACCATTCTTCGCGTATGACATTCATGTCCTCATCCCCGTAATGATCCGCTCCTCCCCCATCCTGAGACAACAATAAAATTAATACCCGGCCAATTATTTTACATAAATCTAGTTGATGCAATAAACAAATTACTTCACACCAAGAAAAAAGAATCATAATCAAGTTATTCACTTATCTAAAAATGAAACACTTAAAAAAAAGTCATAACTGAATGTTCAAATGTTCAAAAGAAAAGCAGCTTGTGGTGGCGGTTCAAGATCAGGGCAACATAAGGGTGTTGTAGTACAAGCTAATAAACTATGAAACTGAAACATATAGAATTTACAAACCTTTTGAAGGTTGAGGTTTTGATGAACACCTCAAAATACAACCATGGCTGCTTGTTTTGTCAATTGGAGACGTAACGAGAAGATAGTAAAAAGCATCATGTAACGAAAATGCCAAACATGTCGTTTCAACTTTCAACTGCCGATCATACATACCCCTCATCATTCTGAACCGCTATATTAAGAACTGATACGAATAAGATTAGTGCAATTGATTAACATTAGATGAAAAACATTCGTACCTTAGAAGATCTGGAGACAATGAGGTTTGTTAGCCCAAGTCTAAGCTGCCCTTTGATTTGGGTTTCTTGTTGCTAGTTTACATTCCTGTAAATGTAAATAATGGTTGGTGAGTATATATTTATTTTGATTTGGGTTCTTGTTGCTAGTTTCCATTCATATCTCAAGTTGAAATATGGCAGTTCAAACGACAAGCTTAGAATCTTTAGCCTAAAAACGTATGCCATACAATAATTCAATAAACATATTCGAATTTATAGATAAATAAAACTTAAATATTTTCTGAATTAACACAAACTTAATATATAATTTTAAGATTTAAATTAAAATAAGTATTTAGCTGTTTGGTTGCAACATCAAAAAGACGAGGTTCACTGCCCCATGAAAATTCCAAAATGCGAAGTACATTAAATAATAAGTAAATGATTCTTCTTTATAACATGTTTAGGAGCAAATAACATAAAATAAGTGGCTGTCCAAGATAAGCTGAAGGTTCGTATTGGCAACGGAGGCAAGACAAGGTTCTGGACTGACGTGTGGCTCGACGATCAGCCTTTAGCGGTCAGATTCGAAGTTCTGTATAAGCGGGTCAAGTTTAAAAATGCTAGGGTCCAAGACTGTTACGTTTCGGATGGTGTTGGCCGTAGATGGATGTGGGAATGGTCTCGTGGGTTATCTTCGGCTGCGGAATGGCAAGCCTTTTCCACTCTTATGTCCCTTCTGCAGCAGGCGCAATTATCGGATAAGGAGGACACTTGGGTTTGGGACAATAGGTTCGGGGAGCCGTTTTCGACTAAGGCTGTGCGTGATGAGATTTTGGCAGCTGGTCAGGCCTCGGGTGAGTTGGTTGTTTTCAAATGGAACGCCTGGGCTCCTCTTAAGGTTAACTATTTTGTTTGGAGGGCGATTATGGGCCGGATCCCGTCTAAAGAAGGGCTGCAAAGCAGAGGAGTCCCGGTTCCGTCCCCTGTTTGTGACCGTTGTGGGATCTGCAGCGAATCTATTGTCCTAAAAAAAAAGTGGTTGTCCATGTTTGAATTAACACGCTAACATTACTAAAAATAAATATGTACCTAAAGCTGTGCACCATAGACCAGCAAGAGAATCAATATACTTCTTCCCATTGATATCATAGACATATGAGCCCTGTTAGAACAAGAACACAAAAGGTAAAAGATAAATAAAAAGAATAAGAATCATGTCATAAACAATAACACGTCAACCTAAGTAGAACACAAACCGGATCAAATTTCCATATCCACAACTCGGTATGACAATAATATTTACCTTAGACCTCTCTATTACCAAGGGTGTAAATCACTAGTCTGCCACCCGGCAGTAAAAGGAGCAAACATACCATGTCCCTTGAACTTGCGATTGGAATCGTAGGTTAGATTAAAGCCAATTTTAACACCTTAACATTCACATTTTCCAATTTTTAGTATTTTTCACAAAGTCCAAGCTAACTAACTAAATAGTAAAAAAAACATGCATCAACTTTGAGATGTAAGCTAGTCCATATGACCTCAAGAAGTCTAAACTCTCACAAAGCCCACCCTGTTTTTACCCGTTAGTCCGTTACCCAACCCGACCCACCCATTTTTTGGCTTCGTTTTTCAAGATCTAAGGTTTAGGAACAACCATCTACCTTAGAAAAAGCAACCATAAAGTAGTTAAAAAATACAATTCGAATACAAACAAACATACAATCTTAGGAGTCATACCCCTGATCATTCTGAACCGCTTCTGTACTAGTCCACCTTGCCAAGACAGCTCTTGAAGTCTTGAACCTCCAACGTTTTTCGTGTATAAACCAATTTGTATATTACACATCTTATCAACAACTTTCTGATCCAATGCAAATTGATTTCATAACTTTGCAAAAACAACAAATTCAAGTGATGCGACGGCGAACGGCGGCGATGGACGGAGAAATACTATAATACAAAATAGAGGTGATTATTGGCAACAGGTAAATACAGTTTACTTCAACCAATACCTGTTCTGGAGTCTTCTCATGATAGCGACTTTGAGAAACACCCTGTGCGAGAAGCTCTTTCTACCACGAGTAGCATAAACCTCCTTAAACTTTTTGTTGACCGTATCCCAACTCACCTGCTTTGGATCCTTACTCATCTGGCTCATCTGTTTCCGTATCAATCGGTGGATCACTGCTGATGTTGTCAACATCTGACTCAATATCTACTTCTTCGTGATCCCCAAAACTTTTAGGATCTTCTCTACAATTATTAATCAAATCCTCATACTGCTTATTATTCTTCTTCAACTTCTGCCTCATCGCATTCATCGCTTTAGCATTACTACTACTCATCTTCTTCTTCGCCTCCTTATTCGCCATCGCCTGATTCAAAAAATCCTCCAACATCACCAACGCCTTGATATAACCATTCGACGCCCTATCTGTTTCCGTCACCCTCATCACCTTCTCAAGCTGCCTATTAATCTTGTCAAAACTCTCCTGCAAGCTCACCCAATCATTAATCTTCATCGCATTCTTCATTTGGTCAATCGTCGTCAAAAACTCCTCAAATCGCTTATCTTTCGCCGACTTAATAACACGCTTAATGTCCGAATCATAACTATCGCTATCACCTGTATCGAGATACTTATTCCTATCAGTTGCATTGTTATCATTATCTCCTCCCTCATTCACATCATCTTCCTCATATTCACTCGCTTCAGATTCAGTCTCACTATCAGCCTATCAACATATAAAAAAAATAAAAAAATCATAACATAAAATATTTAAATCACATTGTGCATAATTTAAATTAATCTATAATCAAAATTGATTACTCCAAAATCCGGACGCCATTTTGTTATCTCACAAATAAAAGTAATGCAATATGCGTAACCTAAAAGCGAAATAATAATAATAATGTACAGATTCTTAGATTAAATCAAGAAAACAAAAGGATTTACGTATAATTGATGGTAAAAATTAGTCAAATTAATTTAATTAATACGCTGCTATACAAGAAATCTAACAGAAAACTACCTTAATTATTCCTTGCAGTGAATAGTAAAGCCAAGGTCTCGTCTCCTACAACGAGCAGGAGCAGGAGCAGAACGAGAGTTAGGGTTAAGCCATTATCTTCGTTGATTTTGGGTGGATTTCATCCGGAACTGGTTTTGGTCGGGTAATGGTGCTGGGTTGGATGGTGGGTTTAACTGGTATGAGGTTGATGATGGTGAGGGTTTTTAGGAACGAGCAGAACTTTAGGGTTTTTAGGAACGAGCAGGACTTTAGGGTTTTTAGGAACGATTTGATTAGGGTTTTATTTGAGAGAGAGAGGGGTTTGATTTGAGAGAGGGAATCAGGGATGACTTATGGAGAGTGAAATGTTTTGAAATTTTAGGTGACAAAACCATGACATGCGATTTTAAAACCGTCATGTTTTTTACTTTATGACGGAAAATTATTGACACGCATAAAAAACGTCAAGAAATTATCATTTTTTTCCAAAGATGACATTTTTTTTATAACATGCACTTTTGCATGTCATTAAATCTGGTATGTCATAAAAAAAATGTCAAGGAAGGCCTTTTTTCTAGTAGTGCAAGTAGTTCTAGGGTTCCTAATTTGGGAACTAATTGTTTAATTATTAATTAGGTAAATTGTTAATAAATAAAGAAATTTGGTAAATAATTAAGTAAAAGACTATTGTAGGTTTTTGATTAAGGATGGTCATGTTATAAGGTTTTAAGTATGAAAATAGTTTTTATAAAATTATTTCCTCAAAAAAATAATTATTTAGTATATTTATTTCTATTTGTCAAAGATATAATTTTAATATCTAAAAATATTAAAATTAAAGAAATTCCAAATTAAAATTTATATTTCTGTTCTAAATGAAAAAAAAATTATGTAAAATTTTGGGATACAAATATTAAAAAATGAATTTGTTATGATTTAATTATGATTAAGAATAACAAAAATTAATTAAAAATATTAAATGAACGGTTTTTCTGGAATAAAATTTATTTTTGAAATTCTTATTGATCTACAAGTTTAAAATAATTTTTGTGGTTATTTATAAGAACATTTAGATATTTTTATAGAATTTTAAATTTATAAATGAATAAACTTGTAATATTTATAATGTATATTAAATAAATGATTTTTGGAAATCTAAAAATTGTATGATAAACTTTACCATTAGAATAACATAAGATAATTTTTATAGAATTTATAAACCTCTTCTAGTATTTAAAAACTATTTTAAAAGATTAATATGTTAACTATATATATAAAGGGTTTTTAAAAAAATATGTTGTTGGTTGTGGGAATCGAACCCACAGCCACGCGTTTAAGTACCAAAACACGCAACCATCTGATCTAGATCAGATGGTTGTATGGATTTGTTTCAGAAATACATTTATACAATCTTTAACTGTATTGTCTCCCCCCCCCCAAAAAAAAATGATTAGAACCCTAGATTCTTAATAAATTACAATACGCGGTTATAACTAAATTAACCATGGGGTTAATGAAGTATAAGGGCCGAATAACGTATGTGATAAACGAATTGATTCATACCAAGTAAGATGACGAGGAACAATCACAGTATAGTCTTCGGCTCAAAAACTTAAAATTCTGATAGATCGCTTGTCTGTGGGTGGGATTTGATATGGGGAAAACTTTAATCGGCACATAGGGTTTGATATTGGGGTTTCAATTTATACTATTAACCACGTATTGAAGATTTAGAATGTTTTGACCTGTTCCTTTAATAAAACGCGTTTTTAGGTTATAATTGGAAGGTTTTAATGGTTAATTGGCGTGGGGATTAAGCCAATTAGGTCGGCCAAAGTCATTCCATGTATAAACATGATCAAAACGCGTTGATTGAAGGCGTATTGGAGTGTTATTGATTCGCAGTTGACTTTCCAAAAGTCAACTGCGTGAACAAGGAATGTATTTATTTGTTTTGATTTGATAATTATAACAAATAAGGCTGTAGCCCAGTTGGTCAAGGAGTGTGTTGCACAAGGGGGCCGGCTGTGGATGCGGGTTAGAGTCCGATTCACACAATTATTTTTTTGGTAATTATTTCACAAATATAATGTTATTTTATGTTTGTAGTATGATTATACGGGTCCAAAAGTACCCCAAAATATTTTTTTAAACGTGTAAGAATGATAAAAATGCGACGTTTTATTGATTGAATAATAAACGTATAAGATAGAAATGCGAAATGTTATAAAAAATAAAAACGAAAGGTGACGGATGTCACAGTAACACCCTTAGTCCTCATATATTAAGAGAATATAGATGTTATAAGGAGAAATGCCACACAAATATAACCAAGTTTGCTTGGTGTTCTAATTAAGTCACTCAAACTTTTTTTGTCTATCTAAAGTCATTCAAGTTTCATTTGTTGTTCTAATACTATGTAATTACCAGGTCATCAGGTCACCTTCTTTTTTTATTTTTATTTTTTTCTTTCATTTTAATGCTTATGTGGATATTATTTTTATTATGTGAGTTTTATAAAATGAAGATTTAAAAAAATGATTTTTTTTAAATTTTACATGTTTAAAAAATTTATTAAAAAATATTAAAACCTGACACATCATCACTTTAACCTGGAAACCTAATAATTACATAGTATTGGAACACTAAATGAAACTTGAGTGACTTTAGAGAGACAAAAAAAGTTTGAGTCCTTAATTGAAACAGTTAGCAAACTTGGTTACATTTCTACAAAGTTACCCATGTTATAAATTGCAAAATGATTAATAGTCTTAATCACTCTTTCAAACCCTTTAAAAAAATTAGCTAAAATATATTTAGTGACCTGATTACAAGGTTTTCCATTAATGCAGTGAGGGACGAAGCATCATTAGGGCCAGTGTTAGGATCTGAGTTTGATTGTTTTGATTGTTTAACTAAATATGGTAATAGTGAAACGAAAATAGAATGAAGTTGCAGCGGAATAATAAACTGTTAATCAAAACAAGAGAGTAAATGTTTTCAGATCGAATGCTTTCATTTATCTAAAAGATTACAATCGTACAATTACTCCCCCTCAGCCTGATCACACAGTGTTTGTCTGAGAGAATGTTTGTGTGTGTGATGCAATAGAACAGTACAGGCACTGTTCTATTTATAGACAGACTCAAAACACTGATGACCTAAGCTGACGTCACCTAAGACAGTGACCTCTAACTAAATAACAAACATAAACATCTGCCTAATACAAACTACTGTTACATTGAAAGCACTGATAGTAAACAGCTGTTGTAGGAAAACTCTGATGGTCTTATATCCACTGCTGGAGCCTAAGTGTTGTTGGTTCCAGCAGTGCTTTGGTCTTTAGTACTTGAATCAGCAGTTGTTCTTCATCAGACTTTTGGTCAGCAGTTGTTCTTCATCAGTTGTTTATTCAGCAGTCCTTTGTATCAGCAGTTGTTAAGCAGTTGTTTGGATAGAACAGTTGTTAGGGTCAGCAGTCTTTTGGGAGAAGTAAGTTGTAAAGACTGTTTATTCAAAGGATCAAATTGTTAGCATATTTTGGCTTTCTAATCATCTGTTCTTTTCCAGGTCAGCAGACCCAACAATCTCCCCCTAGAACAGATGATGCCAAAACTCAGCTTTATTTATTGATCTTTATTTCTCATCAGACTTTCTCTGATTTGACCTTTGAATTGTAATTCAAAGTTCAGAGCAAACAAGTCTTCTTCATCTCTTTCTAGGTCCAGATTTAGCAATGTTTGGTGATCTTCTGCACATAGGCTGTAAGCATCATCCATGCTGATCTTCTGAACCCTTCCATCTGACCTGAGCAATGTCAATTCATGGTTGTCTTTGTTGACTTTCCATTTTAGAATTTTTGAGTCAGTGGATTTGCTGAGCTGAATTTTTATTCTTGATGAGTTGGGTGAAGGTGGTCTTCCAATGAGTTCTCTGAGCTTCTCTGTTGTAGGATCAGAGAAGAAATGTACTTGATTGAAGAGCCCTTCCTTGATGAATGTATCAGCAAACTTCCTCTGATCTTCCTCTGACATTTCCTTCTGTTTCTTGAACTGTCTTCTTGCAGCAGTTGTTAGATCAGAGGTATCAAGTAAGCTGTCCAAGGTAAAGGTCTGTTGGGGTCTCTTCATCATTGGCTCATCAGTGTAAACTGGTTTTCTTGGTAGGCTGGGATCCTTCTTTCTGTTTTCTTCCAGACTTTTGTATGTCTCAACCAACCTTAGTTCAGACCATCTAGAAACTGACCTCATTTCCCCATAATTGGCAGCTACTATCTCTTGCCTCATCCTTTTAAACTTCAAGGCTCTGACTAGGTCTCTGCCTTTGCCAAAATTAGGAGTAGAGACTTTAGCCTTGGGGTCTTTGGCCATTTCAACAATTCTGAGAAGTTCTTCTCTCAAAGCATGTGTGGTCCAACCATTGAACTGCTTCTTGGTTGCTTTGTAAGGCTTGGTTGCCATAATCTGTTCCAGAAGAGATTCCCTTACCTCCTTTTCCAAGTCACCACTGAGAGGCATGGAGGACATGGAGTTGCTCAGGGTCTTAGCAAAGTCTTCAATCCTTCTGAGTTTGCTAAGCTCTGCTGAATGGATGCCCTGAGCAGTCCTGTCATCCTTCCCTTTGCATTTCTCCCTAATGATGGCATCCACCTGTTCACCCTTGTATTTCAGATAAGTATCAATGTTGAGGGGAACAGGGAAGTTTGGGAGAGATGGGAAGGATCTGTCTGATGGCTGTTCAGTATTGTAGAAGGATTGTAATTCCCCCTTGAGTAGATCAAGTTCAAGGGGATACTGAACAACCAATGGTTTAATGGTTGGTGGTGGTCTATGGGATCTGAATTTGGATGTGTGTGGTGAGAATGATGTGATTGGTATAACTGTGATAGGAGGAGTGGATTGTGCAGTTGAGGTGGTGTTTGGTGATGTGTGCATGTTTTCATCATGTACAACAAAGGTTGATTTTCTCTTCCTTGTGTACATGATTTTAGGGGATGGTGATTTGGTAGCAGTGGTTGGATTAACATCTGTTGGCCTTTTAGTAGAACCAGCAGATGTTGGGGATTTGGCTGGTGATGTAGGTTTGGTGGTTGTTTGTTCAGGTGTGTATGTTGGTTTGGGTACAGTGGTTTGGGAAGCAGTGTTTTGGGTGGTTTTAGTGTTTTGGGTGGCAGTGGTTTCAGTAGCAGTGGTTTTGTCAACAGAGGTGTTTAACTTGGATGGTGGTTTTCTGACATGCTTAGCAGGCCTTTTCATCCTTTTAGAGGATCCCACATCTTCAGTTTCCTGTAGTTGTTTCTTCTTGAGTTCTACTAATGACTCTGCTTTAACTTCTAAGGTGTCAGCTCTTTTCTGTTTTTCTTGAGCAGCCTTTTCAGCTTCTATGTTTTCAGAGTCATCAACTGCTTTGTTCTTGTCAGTGGTTTGTTGTGGTGTTGTTGGTGTTGCTTGTTGTTGTTGTTGTTGTAGAGGAGCTGTTTTAGTAGACTCTGGTTTGTTGGCAGATTTGGCTTGGCCTTTTTGAGAAGGAGGACAACCAAAGGGATCTAGCTTTGGTAGCCTATCTCTGCCACTCTCCCCCTTTTTGGCATCATCAGCCGTGAAAGCATCATCATTTTCATCCCTGAGGATGGTGGTAGGGGCAGAGCCAGTAGTCTTCAGCAGGTGGTCCTTGATGGCTTTAATATCAGCATGGGTATCTTTGTACCTTGCATCTACCATATTTCTGATCTAAGCCATATAAGTCTCATGTGTCTGATCAGCCAGTTTTCTGTGAGCTATGATGATGGGGGAAACTGATTTCCATAACTCACTGGCTATATCAGCTGTTGATGGTTGACTCTTGGAAAGGTCTGCAATGGAGCTCAGTATAAGCTTGACATCAGATTTGATGTCAGCTACAGAGGTTTCAATTACAGAAACTCTGTCCGTCAATTCTTGGTATTTTGACCCATCTCCTAAGTTAATAGGATCATCTGAGTCCCTACCAGTGGTAGTTCTACCTGATTCAGTCCTAATAGGTGAATCAGATGCCCCTTTTTCTTGGTACTGGGGACTTCCAACTGTTTTTGGAGACACTATAGTGGCTTCAACAGTTGTTGCCTTCAAGGGAGTCTTAGTAATGTAATCACTGTCCTGATGTGAGACAGTGGTCTCTACATCAGTAGTGGCTACTCCACTTGAAAACTCACCTAGAGTTGCATTGAACTCAGGTGGTGTAACCTCCTCTTCTGTTTGTTGGATAGCAGATTGAATATTCTCGGGACCAGTCACATGTGGGAGTATACTCTCAGTGACAGGTGGAAGAGAGGAACTGGGATCTTCCTGAGATTTGTCAATTGCCTCAAACAGAGGTTGCATGGTGTGTGGGACATGATGTGATGGTGAGGGTGGAGGAGTAACAAGAGAATTAGCCTTGGGAGAGGGGCTTGTGAACATTTGGCCAAGTGACTCAAATGTATCATGATGTGTGTCCCCTTGGCTTACAACATGATCCTTTTGGGAGGATTCATGAGGAGTTTGGTCAGGTGGAGGTATATCCATCTGTTGTGAGGAAGTAACAACAGTGGTTTCAGGTTGCTTTTGTGGTGCAACAGAGGTTTCTTCTAGTACCTCAACATCCAGAAGCCTCATTTGTGGTTGAGTGGTGGTTTTTGTGGATGGATGTTTCTTTTTGGAAGTGGCTGGTGTGGGTTTCACAGCACTGGATGTAGTGCCATGATCACCAGGAGCAGTGGGCTCAACAGCAGAGGTTTTGACAACAGTTGTTGTCTTTGTCCTCTTTGTTTGTGTTTTAGAAACTTTTGACACTTTAGACACTTTTTCTTGGGTGCTTCCACCCAGCATTCTAGTGAAAGTTTCATCAGTTAAGCTTTTCATTTGCATTGCCTCACCCTTTTTGAAAACTTTTTCTGGTAAGACTTTTTGTGAGATTACACTAAGAATTCTTGGGTAAATAAGAAAAGCATTGTTAGACCCAGACTTGACTGCTTTCACATTTGATACTAAGTCCATGAACAATCCCTGGGAAAGATTGAAGTCAGAGTTTGACAACATGGCATAACCCAGATATTGCATCCTTAATGGAATTTCATTAAAGGATGTGGACTTAGCAGAGACACATAGAAGAAGAGTATGGAAGAAAAATTTCATGACTGGAGGGAAAAACTTTTTGAAAAGAGTTGATCCAGTCATCTGACCCTCATACCCTCTTTCTTGGAACTCAGTGTGAAGCTCTGTTTTAGTAAAAGAGTCCTTACCTGCCAGGTCATTCAGTGTGAAGGTTGTGGATATGGTTTCAGGGGTAATTACGATACTGGTTTCTCCAATTTTGGAAATAATAGAAGTAGGCTTTTTGTCTTGGAGTAGAAACTCAGCATTCAACCAGAATTCTTGAAGAGTATCGAGATAAATGGGGGCGTTAGCGGTTAAGATGGGTAAGTATTTGGAGTTTAGAAAAATGTCGATGGTGGAATGGAATGAAACGTTGTCATCTGTTTTAATCAGATAGGGGAGACAATTGTGGGTGGCTTTAGCTTGAAGATCCATTATAATGGATTTCGAAGGTGAAGATGATTGAAGTTTGATGGAGGGTTTGAGAATGAAGAAGGCGGTTTTCAGTATTTTGAATACAATGAGACAGTGTAACGTCTGTTGTGGTAAAACAGGGTTTTTATAGGCTCAATGAAACCGCTGATGTGGCCAAACCTCTGCTTATATGAGCAGACGTGGCAATCATCTGATGGATGAAACATCTGGTGGAGAACAGCTGTTTTTGGCAAACAACTGATACAAACAGCTGATGGATCCAACTGTTTTGTTTTGTTTTTTTTAGATATAGTATAAATATATAAGGAGACAGTTGTTTTATCTGAACAGATGTTCTGAAACAGATTTTTCAACTAACAGTTGTTTTATCTGATCAGATGTTTTGAAACAGATTTTTCAACCAACAGTGGATATGAATGAAATAGTGGTTGTTTTA
Organism: Ambrosia x helenae; assembly: GCA_030844895.1. Classification (NCBI taxonomy): domain Eukaryota; kingdom Viridiplantae; phylum Streptophyta; class Magnoliopsida; order Asterales; family Asteraceae; genus Ambrosia; species Ambrosia x helenae. The sequence goes on from CM061223.1 coordinate 84,671,743, forward strand.
TCTGATCAGATGTTATAAACAGATTTTTCAACCAAACAGCTATTTGAAAAAAAAATTTGATTTTCTGAAACATTTTATTATGATTTATTGAAAATTTATTTTTTAATCCATGTTTAACATGCCAATTCTGGAAATCAGATTTGTAAAGGTAGATGTGTCTAAAGCTTTTGTTAACACATCTGCCAACTGATCCTCTGTTGGAACATGGTGCAGAGAAATCAAACCTTTTTCATAGCTGTCTCTGACAAAATGATGTCTTATGTCAATGTGTTTGGTAGTGGAATGAGAGACTGGATTCTTGATGATATTTTCAGCAGCTTGACTGTCCAACATAAGTGGAGTCTGAAGTGCAGTTATCCCAAAATCCAGTAGTTGATTTTGAAGCCACATGAGTTGGGCTGTACAGCTTGCAGCAGCAATGTATTCAGCTTCAGCTGTTCAGGTTGAAACAGCTGCCTGCTTTTTGCTTTGCCAGGAGACTAAGGCATTCCCTAGAAATTGGCACCCTCCTGATGTGGATTTTCTTGTGGTGTGACAGCCAGCAAAGTCACTATCTGAATAACCTGAAAGCTCAATGTTTCCATTAGCAGGATACCAGATACCAAGTGTGGGAGCACCTTTGAGGTATCTGAATATCCTTTTCACAGCAATAAGGTTTGACTTTCTGGGTGAAGCCTGGGATCTAGCACAGACACAGGTAGCAAACATAATGTCTGGCCTAGATGCAGTTAGGTATAGTAAAGACCCAATCATACATCTATAATGTGTTTGATCAACCAGTTCATCCTTGTCATCAATAGTGAGCAGCTTGACTGTACTCATGGGTGTGCTACATGGCTTACAATCATTCATCTCAAATCTGGTTAATAAATTCTTTACATATTTGTTTTGGTGAATGAATGTGCCATTTTGCAGTTGTTTCACCTGAAGACCAAGGAAACACTAAAGCTCACCCATGGCACTCATCTCAAACTCTGCTGTCATGAGTTTTCTGAACTCTTCACACATTTGGTTACATGTGGATCCAAAAATGATGTCATCCACATATATTTGAACAATCATTAAGTGTTTCCCTTTCCATTTAAGAAATAAAGTTTTGTCAATTTTACCTCTTGTGAAGCCAATGGATAAGAGAAATGTGGAAAGAGTTTCATACCAGGCCCTTGGTGCTTGTTTGAGTCCATACAAAGCTTTGTTGAGCTTGTAGACATAGTCAGGATGGAATGTGTCTTCAAAACCAGGTGGCTGACATACATAGACCTCCTCCTGAATTTTGCCATAAAGGAAAGCACATTTGATGTCCATCTGATACACCTTTATGTTGTGGTTGACAGCAAAGGCTAAAAAGAGTCTGATGGCTTCTAGTCTTGCTACAGGAGCAAAAGTCTCATCATAATCTATTCCTTCTTCTTGTCTGAAGCCTTGAACCACAAGCCTGGCTTTATTCTTGACAACAATACCCCTTTCATCAGTCTTGTTTTTGAAGACCCACTTTGTTCCAATAGGACAAACATCCTTAGGAAGTGGTACAAGCTCCCATACTTGTTGTCTTTTGAATTGAAGGAGTTCTTCTTGCATGGCTTCTACCCAACTGTTGTCTTTCAGTGCCTCTTGGTACTTGACAGGTTGTGTGAGGGATAAGAAACCTGCAAAAAGACAGATATTTGAGGATTGGCTTCTTGTGAGCACACCCTCTCTGATGTTGCTAATGATCTGGTCTGGTGGAAGAGCTCTTAAGTAAATAAGATCTCCCTGATATGGGACAATGGCATTTTGAGGTGATGGACAGAGGTTTGGTGACTCTGTTGGTGTAACATCTGTTGGTACTTCTGTAGTGCCATCAGATGTTTGGAATGGTAATGGAGGAATGGGTCCAAGTGGTGTGAAACTTGACTGACTTTTGTCATCAGATGATTGACTTTTGTCAACAGATGATAGGTCAGTGATTGTGTGGGGTGAAGCAGTGGATTGAGGATAAGACTGGCCAACAGTGGTTGACACAGCTGTGGCAGAGTTTTGACAATTGTTTTGAACAACTGCTTCCTCTGAGGCAGAATAGATTTTGTAGTGACTGGGGATCACAACATCTGTTCTGTAATCTTGTTGTGGAGACTGTGGAATACCTGCATTGTTAGCTTTAACAGTGATATCTTCAAATTTGAATTTATCTAAATCAAATAGTTCAGCAGGGTTTGCAGGGATTTTTAGAGATGAAAGTTCATTGAACTTTACATTCAGAGTTTCTTCTATTGTCTTAGTCCTTGTGTTAAACACTTTATAGGCCTTAGCAGTAGAAGAATATCCCAGAAAATAACCACAGTCTACTTTGGCTGCAAATTTTGAAATGGAATCTTTGAGATTTAAAATGAAACATGGACAGCCAAAGATTTTGAAGAATGAAATTAATGGTTTGATTTTGAACAAAATTTCATAAGCAGTTTTTTGATGTCTGGGGTTGATCAAAACTCTGTTTTGAACATAGCAAGCAGTGTTTACAGCTTCTGCCCAAAAGGACAGTGGCAAGCCAGAATCTGCTAGCATGGTTCTTGCAGCTTCTATAAGAGTTCTATTTTTCCTCTCAACCACCCCATTTTGTTCTGGTGTTCTTGGGATGCTGAACTGCCTCACAATCCCTTTTGACACACAGAAGTCATCCAACTCCTTATTTTTAAACTCTGTTCCATTGTCACTCCTGAAGACTTTTACTGGCAAGTCATATTGTTTTTCAACTTTGGTGACAAAGTCCTTCAATATACCTGCAGTCTCATCCTTAGAATGTAAAAAGTAAGTCCATGTAAACCTAGAAAAATCATCAACTATGACAAGACAAAATCTCTTTCTTCTTAGACTCATGATTTTAACAGGGCCAAACAAGTCCATGTGCAACAGTTGTAGAAACTGACTAGTTTTGGACTCATCAATGGATTTGTAAGAGCTTTTATGTTGTTTCCCTTTTAAGCAAGAAACACAATGCTCATCACATTTAAATTCTTTTGATGGTAAACCTCTGACAAGGCTTTGTTTGGAGAGTGTGTTGATAGTATTAAGGTTGGTGTGACCCAATCTCCTATGCCACAATTCTGTCTCCTTAGTCGAGGCAGCAGAAAACAGACAGACATTTGCCATAGGATTGTCCTTTAACATATCAACAACATACACATTGCCACTTCTATGAGCAACAAGTTGTGCTTTTCTCTCAGTAATAATGGTATCAATCTTTTTCACCACTTCTGGCCCAATAATCTTACAAGTTTTCTTTGTGAAAAATGAGCCATAACCTTTGTCACTCATTTGTGAAACACTCAGAAGATTAAACTTGAGATTATCAATAAGATTGGCATTTTCAAACTTGAGTTTTCCAGCTTGTACAGTCCCTGAACCCAACACCTTACCTTTTGAATCATTACCAAAAGATATATCACCCCCTCCATGAGCCAAGAAGTCCAGAAGAAGGGCTCTACATCCTGTCATGTGCCTGGAGCCTCCACTATCTACATACCAAAGACTATCTAAACAAGCAGAAGCTCCCTGCACATCAGTAAATGATTAGTTTTGGTGAGTGTCCAAAGCCAGTTTGGCTTTGGATGGGTCCTCAGACCTTTCAGACTCAAGCTTTGGAAGGTGATCAGTGGTTTGGACCAATTTCTGAATTAAGTTCAACAACTGCTGCTGACCATTTGCTAGTGCTTGAATGTCAACACTTGGTGCAGCAGTTGTTTGATCACTTCCTGACAGATGATAATACCCATATGGATTTCTGTTCACTCTTGGTTTAGAGGGTCTTTTTGGCTCCTCATAAACATGTGGCAGACTGTGACATGGTGGTTGACCATAACCTCTTGGGTATTTTCTTGAGGGTGGAGCATCTGTTACTTGGACATCTCTAGAAGCAGATGTTTCAAGCCTTTTAGTAACAGGTGTTTGGACAGGGGTGAAGGTCTGTTTGGGCTTTCCTTTTGAAGTACTAACCACAGGGTTTGCAAGAGTTTTAGCTTTGTATTCTTGTATTTTTACATCAAAATTTTTGAGATACAAGCACTCTTTGGTCTTGTGATTCTTTTTCCCACATATTGAGCATGTGGCTTTGGAATCACATTCACTTGTTCCTTTGTTAATGTCATATGCTTTTAGAAGAAAACAGTTTTTAGTGACATGATTCTTCTTTTCACAGAAATCACAGAACAAGTTGACAGTCTTTTCTTTCTTCTTCCCCTTTTCAGCCTTCTTTTCAGCAGATGTTTGAGCATCTGCTGGAAGATTTTTCAGGGGAATGACTTTTGCCAAGGGAATGACCTTTGCCTGAGGAGCTGTCTTTCCTTCAGGTGTTTTGAAATCAACAGGTTTAAAATTCTCAAGAGTATCACACTCATCAGACCAAGTAGGTTTAAATTCATACTTTTCAAGTTCAGTAAAAGATGAGGAACCTTCTGGTTTTTCAAGAACAATTTTCTTACCATTTGGTTCAGTGATTTTAATCTCTTGACCCTGCAGGTTTGTTGGTACTACCTCAACAGACTTTTGACTCTTTTTGTCAGTGTTTTCAAAAGCTGGAGCAGTGGTTTCAAAACCAAAGCCAAACTTCACATGACTTTTAGTTTGTTTGTTGAGTAACATTTCAAAACCTCTACATGATTCCACCCATTTCTCACATTCAACTTGGGTGGACTCAAGCTCACTTTTACAACTTTGATATTTTGCTATCATAGTTTGGAGCTGGTCTTTGGTTATGGTTGCTTCATGTTTTTAAGCTGCTTATTTCAGACTCTTTTGCAGTTAAACTTGTTTTTAAATCTTTTGTAAGTTTTTCAAATTTAACTTCATCATCCAAAATTTTCTTTCTAAGGTTTTCATTCACCTCTTTGATATTAGCAAATGCTATCACACATTTGTCAGAACACAACTCTTTAAGAATTTGAGGAGATACCTTAGCAGCAGCCATCAATGCACAATCACACTTGCACTCACAGTCATCAGATGCACCCCAGGGATCTGAGAGATTCACAACCTCTTCTTCAGGTTTTTCACCTGTAACAACTTCACTAACAACATCATCAGTCACAACATCAGATTCAGTTACCACCTCCTCAGATTCAATCTCATCCACCATGGCCATGAAACAAAAATTTTCTGGTTCATTTTCAGCTTTGGAAACTAGTGCAAAATTTTCATCTGTTAGCTCATCAGGTAGACTGCTCCAATCAACAAAGCCTTATGTAAAGAAGCTCTGTTGACTGGTCTCTGCAGGATCAGAGGATGGAGCAACAGTCGTTTGCACAGGTGCTTGAGCAACAGGTGTTTGCACATAGTGGATCTGAGGAACAGTGGTTTGGACATACTGGACAGGAACAGTGTTTGAGGACTGTGCAAAATGAGCAGTGTTTTGCACATTTGGTCCAGGGGCATTATAGGAATTCTGATAAGTGTTGGTCTGTGGTCTTTGATTTGGATAGGTTATCATAGGTGTACCATGTTGACCCCTACATTCCCTAGCAAAATGACCAAGTCTATGACATTTGTAACACTTTATCTTTGATTTATCCAACCCAACCTTAGATCTGCCAGTTAACCCTGGAAACCTTCTCCCAGTTTTCTTGTAAAAATTATTAGTTCTTACACTGAGAAGGGCCAATTGGTGCATAATGTCCATTTCTTCCAAATCATCAGGGTCAAAGTATTTCAGGTCATCATACTCAAAGGATATATTGTCAGATGCCTGGATATCACCACCACTTGCTGTGAAAGCATAGTTTGGTGAATAAGAATCAGAGTTAAAACCTGAGTTAAAACCTGAAGTTATGTCAATGAAATGATCATAACTCTGATCCTTAGTGTTTCCAGGCACCTCATCATGACACAAAAGTGCTGTATTCCCAAATACATAGTCATCAGACACTTTTCCAGAGTCCTGGAGCTTCTTTTTCTGGTTAAGCTCTCTCTCATAGGTCAAGAGCTTACCATGAAGCTGGGTCAGTGATAGGTCTTTAAATCCAATTGAGTTTCTCATCACAATAGCAATAGTGTCCCATTTGTCTGGTAATGATCTTAAAAACCTATGGTTCAAGGTTGAATGAGGGTAAGTAAGACCAACCAATTTTAGTTCACTAATTAAGCAATTAAACCTCTCAAACTGTTGAGTTAATGACTCTCCTTTGACATGACTGAATGTTTCATATTGTTGGTTAAGTATTTCACGATTGTTTTCAATAACCTCCTCAGTCCCACCAAACTGTTCTTTCAGTGCATCCCACAACTCCTTTGCACTGTTACAATGTAACAACCCAGCATATATATCATTGGGTAGAGCCATGGCCACAATACTAAAGGCCTTAGCATCTAGCTCAATTTTCTGAAAATCCTGGTCGGAGTAGTTTTCAAGTTTCTTTGGCTCAAACACCTTGGGATCTTCAGTACTCGGCACAGTCGGAACATGTGGTCCGAAGATAACCGACTTCCAACACCCAGTGTTTTGTTGAGCTAGAACATGGCTCATCCGACGTTGCCAGATATTGTATTCAGATCTGACAAGCATCGATGGCTTGTTGTTCGTGCCAGTGTTATGTGGATCGTGATTGATTGAAGCCATTCTCTGATTTTTCAAAAAACAAAGTCTGTTTAAAAACGGTTGAAACGAAATTAAACTATTACTCTGTTTTCAATCCAACAGACAAACGATATCAATAATTGTGAGCTGATTATTAAATTGATTTGTTAGATCGAATTTAATTGACCAAGCTCTGATACCAATTGTTAGGATCTGAGTTTGATTGTTTTGATTGTTTAACTAAATATGGTAATAGTGAAACGAAAATAGAATGAAAGTTGCAGCGGAATAATAAACTGTTAATCAAAACAAGAGAGTAAATGTTTTCAGATCGAATGCTTTCATTTATCTAAAAGATTACAATCGTACAATTACTCCCCCTCAGCCTGATCACACAGTGTTTGTCTGAGAGAATGTTTGTGTGTGTGTGATGCAATAGAACAGTACAGGCACTGTTCTATTTATAGACAGACTCAAACACTGATGACCTAAGCTGACGTCACCTAAGACAGTGACCTCTAACAGAATAACAAACATAAACATCTGCCTAATACAAACTACTGTTACATTGAAAGCACTGATAGTAAACAGCTGTTGTAGGAAAACTCTGATGGTCTTGTATCCACTGCTGGAGCCTAAGTGCTGTTGGTTCCAGCAGTGCTTTGGTCTTCAGTACTTGAATCAGCATTGTTCTTCATCAGACCTTTGGTCAGCAGTTGTTCTTCATCAGTTGTTTATTCAGCAGTCCTTTGTATCAGCAGTTGTTAAGCAGTTGTTTGGATAGAACAGTTGTTAGGGTCAGCAGTCTTTTGGGAGAAGTAAGTTGTAAAGACTGTTTATTCAAGGATCAAACTGTTAGCATATTTTGGCTTTCTAATCATCTGTTCTTCTCCAGGTCAGCAGACCCAACAGCCAGGGGGTGCTTCGGCCCTCTCCGTTTTTTGGCGCAGTGGTGAAAGTTTGCATTTTCTGTAGGTAAATTAATGTGGGTTGAGTCTGGCCCCCACAATTTGATCTTTCGGTCTCTACCGATCGGAAAAAATTAAGTCCGACCCCCGCCGAGTGATCTTCAAACTTCGCCACTGAATGTAGTTTTTTAAGTCCACATCATAGAAATCTCAACTACAATACAAACACCTTGAGACTATTACACATTTGAAACCTAGCTTGCTTAATAGAAAGTTTGTTTAGCAGAATACTTCGATCTTCACTAACCTTGATCAATATTAATCACGAGCATACTAACTTTTTTTTTCGCTGTTTCTTTCCCTAATATATAGTTCTCAAACTTCAATGCAACATCAAGTAGTCCAAGTTGATGTTCAAATATAAGCAACTCCACTTTAGTACTACCATCAACAAAAAAACTCAATCTTCACTACTAACCAATACCTTCAGTCGTAAACTGTCAACCATAGTATTTAAGTAAGTTTTCGTTATCAGTTTTGAGCGCTTTTATCCAACAACCTTTCGCTCTAAGAAAAATCCATTGTTGATAGTCCCAAAACGATTAAGATTTATTATTAAGCTTTTAGCATGGCGAAAAGAGAGAGATAAAGACTTGATATGTTAAGCATCTTTGCTTACATTAGCTTGTTCTTTTTTAGTTCTTTGGTTGAGCATTACCACATTTGTTTAATCCTACTTGCTTTGACTGGCTTAATTTTAAATATAATCCTCCTAAGGAAGTCTATATGCAACGTTTCTTTTATGAAACATTCTTTAGAAATTTTGATATTGTTAACAAACATTTATGTTTTAGAATTTATATTAGTTTAAAACATATTTTGTGATTATATTTTATGTAATATGTGGATCATCTTAACGATTGCGCTAGATGCAGAATGATTTTGTTCCTTTGGATGTTGACGATTATATTTTATATAATATGTGTGTCATCTTTCTCTCTCTTTCTTCTTTTTTTTTTTTTTTTTTTTTTTTGCATTGAAATTTGGTTTTAAGAAATGTGAGGCATATTTTATAATTAGGGTTTAGGATCAAATACACAGTTAAAGAAAAATATGAAGTCGTAGGAAGGGTATCAACAGACTCCGATTGAACCTCACTCAAGCGCATTGGAATCGTCTTATCGAACCCTACGACGTTAGTTTTTTAGGTTTTTCGTTTTTTGGGGTTTTAGCTTTTAGTTTTTAGAATATGCGTTATATCATTGTGTCTTTTATGTACCATTATGTCTTTTTCTTATTTTCATCATTGTGTTATTTTTTCAATTCATTGTCTTTTTTCTTCAGCATTGTGTCATATTTTTTAACACTGTGTTATATTTTGTGGCTCATTGTGTCATATTTCATGATCTAATGTGTTTTTTGTAGCCTTTGTAGAATAACTCATATATATATATATATATATATAATATATATAATATATATATAATATATATAATATATAATATATATAATATATATATAGGGATGGATATTATGAAAATCCACTCTTAGAGTGGAAACCATGAAAACTTGATCTTGACCATCCATCCAATGTGATCAATGGATGATATTCATTTGAAGACTTTTAGTTTCAATTTAGTAATATTATATTACAAAATGGTAATATAATAATGTTACTAGATAAAAGAATAATATTTTATAACCACTCTCTCTCCATCAAATCAAGTGTCACCTCATCTTATCTATCTCTCTCATTCTCCGTACCCTTCTTCTCCATCTCTCCATTTCTCCATTCTTATCACTGTGTTTCTTCCTTTCTCCCACCCATTGAAGAACACAAAAACCTTTACCTTCTTCCTTTCTCTACAACATCGCTACCCACCGTATCCTCTCCTCCCAACTCCTCTCTCATCTTCATCTCCTCCCAACCCCATCTCCTCTCTCATCTCCCTCTCCTCTCTCATCTCTATCCCTTGTAAACCGTCAAAGTCCATGGAAGCAGAACCCTACCTTCCATTCCCTCCCTCCCTCCCACGACCTTAATCAGATCCGATGGCATTGGTGACGATCTTCAATTTTAAAAGGTATGTATGTGTTCTTGATTGGGTTTTTTGTTGGGTGATAACCCAGTTTTTTATTTGTGTTTTTTTTTCATTTATCTAGTTTTATTATTTTTTATATAGAAAAATTGAAGTGGGTTTTGCTTTGATTGTGAAGATATTCATCCTAGGTGTTAGAAGGTGACCGGAGACGGTCAGGAGAGGACGGTCGGTGTTAACAAGAAGAAGGGGTTGAAGGTGCTCTTTGTGGTTGTGTCCTTAATGTGGTTGTGTCCTTAAAAGATCTGTTCTGTTTGTTCTAATTTGTTTCAGTCCACTTCGTATATGGCCCTTTTTTTTTAACCAGTAACAATAAAGTAATACAATTATACAATATCATGGTTTGCTTTTAATTTTCAAGTCTTCATGGGTTTATTTGGATTGGATTGGAAGATGGAAACTTAGTTATTTATTTTTTTTTTTTTAGATTTCGAATGATAATTTGGGTATCACAGATGAGATTTGGGTAACATTTATACTACTTAGATTTTGGGATTAACATGCGTTAAATAACTTTTTTTTTACGTCACTATGCTAGATGGTGGTTTGGTAACACATGTTAACATCTTATCCATGGTAATCTGGTAGCACCACAGTTTGATGATTTGAGTAACAGTTGGTACCACTAGATTTTTCGGATTGACATGCGTTAAATCACTTCTTTTTTAAGTCACTCTGCTAGATGATGGTTTGCTAACACATGTTAACACATTTTTATATGTCATATGTAGCTGAGGGTTAGTAACACATGTTAGCATCTTATATATGGTTTCCCGTTGGCACCACAGATGAGATTTGAGTAACAGTTGATACCACTAGATTTTTCGAATTAAACATGCGTTTAAATCACTTTGTAAGTCATTATTCTAGATGATGGTTTGGTAACAACATGTTAACACATTTTTTTTCAGATGTTAACGAACCAGTTTTGGATTCCAAACGTTATCCAAAAATACACACCTATTGTTTGTCATCGTTTGATAGCTTTGACGCACTTTAGCGATGTACAGAGATTATGCCGACCAACCAGTTTCTTAGTAAAAAA